>VXBT01011624.1:413746-501091 GCA_013400235.1 Oriolus oriolus
ACCCCCGCTCCGCAGCCCTCCCGCCACCTCCCCGCTAAGAACCCCCCCGAGAGGCCGCACCGCGGCTTTCAAAATGCCCGACGGTGCCCTTTTCCCTTTTTTAATGCTTTCTTCCCCAAATTAAAACCCAAAGCTGTTGCAGCGGAATGGCAGGAAGGGCTCTTTCACGCCGAGCTGGCCCAAGGGCTGTTCCTGGCTATCTCCTTCGGGGTTTTGACAGTCAAGAGGAATGACTCACTGGCGTGCAGGACTGGGTTCGTGCCAAGCGCCATAGGATGTACCGTGCTTTAAAACGACTCCTTGCAGGGCTTATAAAGCAGCGTCAAAATTGTGCAACTTTTTGGCTTGGTTTTGAGGTCCGAAAAAATCATAATTGGTGGCATGTGCCATGCTTACACCTTCATCATGGTAAACTTATTTTAGGGCGATTTACTGGAGAAATATGAGCAGCGAAGGAAATGGCTTCTGCCCCCAATGTGCATGTTGAGAGGAGTTGTTATTTTGGCAGCTCTTAATGAAGAGACTATAAATACGTGTTTA
Organism: Oriolus oriolus; assembly: GCA_013400235.1. Classification (NCBI taxonomy): domain Eukaryota; kingdom Metazoa; phylum Chordata; class Aves; order Passeriformes; family Corvidae; genus Oriolus; species Oriolus oriolus. The sequence continues at coordinate 414,287 of VXBT01011624.1, forward strand.
TATGTAGCTTCTGAAATTGTGGTTATTTTGAACTTGGTAAGGTTCTTGCTACAACAACAAAAAAAAACCCAAAACAAGCAAGCAAAAAAAAACCAAACACAAAAAGAAAACACTGAAAAAGAAGTGGTTGAGATTCTCACATGCAGATTGCCATGACCTAACAGGCTGGAAAAACATGGGCAACTCATTTCCAATAAAAACCTTCTGGTTCTTCATTTGGTTTAAGTTTTGTTTTTTATTTTGTAAATTGGACAAGAGGAAGAGAAGTGGGTCCTTGTCTCTGGGTTTGAGAACGTGAGGCCAAATCTAACCCAATTCAGTGGACAAAAATCTGGTGCTCACCAGCCTTCATCTTGAGGCAAGATATTGCTCCAAATGTGTTTTCCTGCAGAGCTCGGTGCAGAGGTGATTGTTGGTGTAAAACACTGAGCACTTGGCTCTGATGGTTAGCTGGGGTTTTTTTTTTCCTTAATTGTAGGCTGCAGTTTGTTTTGGAGTGAATTCTTCTTCCACGTGCCCCTGCACTGCCATGCTGACAGAGGCTTCAGCTAATGGTTTTCATGTGTGTGGAAGCTCCTGGATTATGCCACATCTCCTGGGGTCGCCTGTCAACCCAGCAACACTGAGCTTTGGTCCCTCGGAGGTGGGGAGCGCTGGTGACCACAGGGGGCTGGTACCCACCCCATTCCCAGGCCACTGACTGCTGTTTCGTTGGGGTCTGGATGTGTTGACTTTCAGGGTCAGTGGTGCTTCGTGGTCCTTGCCTCAGTGCACATCCCAAGTGGCTCTTCTGGAGGCCGTGTTTGGGCTTGTCAGAGTTTAGTGCGGGCTTTGGCTTTGTAGGGCACGGCGAGGTGTTTTAGGTAAGCCATGGTTTCCTCCATAAGCTCCTCGCTTCCAGCCTTGCATTGATTGATAGCGTTGCTGAAGCCGGTGACTCATGGGTTGTTTTTTCATTTCAGTGGTGGGTGAAGTGATTTGATTTTTTTTTTTTTTCTCCAATATATATGGTGTTAAAAGAAATAAGGACAGGCTCTCCTGATAAGTTTTCTCAAGCTGTCAGAACAATGGTAGTATAGCGTGCTATTTGCCCTAGATATCTGGCTTTAATTTGCATAGCTATTCTTGTTTCACTGAGTGCACTGTGAGCAAATGTTAACAGCCAGATTACAAAAAAAGGGACCACTGTCAGGATACCTTTTAAAATAACCCTATTCAAGTAAATAACAAGGAGTTCCCCTCTCTTTTTTTTTTTGGTCCTTTTTTTTTTTTAGTAGTTTCTTGAGAACAGCTCGATTAGACTTTGAGTTTTGAGATAATTTATAAAACCGAGGAGGGAAACAAATAGGGCTTAGGATGCTGGAAACTCATCGGTCCCTTCAGAACTGCAGCATTAGAGATCGATACTTAGAGGTCGATTTGTCATTGCCAAGCGAGCGCCTCTTTCTGCATCTCGGCCTTTATTTCTGCTTCCCTCCTTCCCCTTCACCCAGCCCGTGCTGCCTCACATGTTGCAGGGTGGGGGGAGAACGGGGATGCCAGGTAATAAATCAGAGGCTCGAAGCCGCGGTGCTGGGCGTAAGTGGTGCGGGGATTTCGGGCAGCACTGCCTGCACCCAGAAGATGGGTGGCTGTGGGCGCCCTTCTCCGAAACCATCCCGGATGGGTTGCCCGTGGCTTTTCCGCGGGTGAGGAGGAGAACGGAGCTGAACCCTTGAAGTGATTCGGTTATGCCCGGAGGCTGCCGCCTGCTCGTTCCGATGCATGGTTCCAAGAAAGTCACAGGAAGTAATTAAATGGAAAAGGTCAGAGAACGAGGAAGTCTTGGTCCGCAGCCTTGCGCTGCTTGGGATGGAGCCGCGATGCCCTGGCTGAGCTGTGTCCCGGGAGTGTCCCCGCCGCTCCAAGGCACGCTTGATTTATTCCAGCGAGCTGGGAGCGCTCCTGCCAAGTGTTTGCAAGTGGGACTGGTCCCCCGGAGGTTTTTAACGAGCTGGGTTAAGTGGGATATGTGTAGGGTTGCTGTGGTGGTGTCCGGGACAGCAAAATGCAGCATGAGATCACACCGATGCGTTTTTCCAGTCTAGGGAAAGAAGATTAGACTTAACTTGCTCTTGCCGATTCCTTTGCCGGTCCCAAAATCTCGCTTCCCTCCACCGCTGAGCAAGACACCAACGATGTTTGCTCTGAGTATTCCGAGTCCATCAATATTGCAGTTTGCCCTTTGTGCTGAAAAAAATGTTTTCCTCCCCTTCATTTTTCATTTTGCATTTTTGCCCCATTCTGATGATTTTTCTGTAGGTATCAAAGGCAGCTCATTCAGCTAAATTATTTTGCTGCGAGTTTCAGCCAGGGAGGAAGGCATGGGACACACTGTGTGTTATGACATTATCGCTCGCAAATAGGACAGGAAATGAAGGATTGCCAAAATATAACTGTTTATTTCTTGGCCTGAAAACACGCCTGTTTAAAATATGACATGTAAGTAGCTGCTTTGTTCGGTCTCAGGGAGAAGTTGTTGTTTATAAGGGAATAATAGATCTGTCAGATGAAGTTGAGGGGGAGAGAAAGAAGGGATTTACCCTTTCTACTCTTTCTCCTTTTGTTTTGGAAATGCCTTTAAAAGAAGTTGTAGGTGGAAGATGTATGGAGAGGGTGTTTGGTCAGACAACTGGAAGGGAAACCTGTGGGAAGAGGGTTGCCACAAGCGGAAGGGAGATAGATTTTTAATTTCTCAGCATGTTAGACCACACTATGGCCCCATGCAGCCTGTGGATAACCCAGATTCTGCACTGAAAAGGAGAAACCAAATCAACCTGCCTTTGGGCCAGAAAGTGAGGTTTTTTGGTGCATCTCCCCTCCTTGAAGAGTGTGGTGGGACAGTAGTGGTGGTGGGATGGTGTTTGAGCGCGGCGCAGATGCTGCACCAGCGATGGAATCATCTTTGACCTGTTTTTGCAGCCTGTTTTTTATCTCACTGAGGCACACCCTGGAGCGTGGGTTAAAAGGTAGGTTTTATCTACCTGTTTAATTAAATCCTGAGGCTGCAAACAAAAGTACGTTGTGTGGCAAGGCTCACTCTTAACATGGGCTTGGTTTGCTGTTAGCTGGATTTAAACCACAAAATTGTTTCCTGTCGGCCACCAAATTGCAGGGAGATGATGGTAGTTGTCCTTCTCATTCTGGACCAGGCTGGAAAGTAGGAGCTCAGGAATGAGACACAACTTAAATATTGGTTTCAGTCGCTCCTTTTTCTTTCTTACATGTTCTGGCATGCTTGAGGAATCGATAAATTCAATTTCCTCCCCTCAGCAGAGTGGACATAGGAACTGCTCCCTACAACAAATTCATTGAAAAATGTGGCTTTTTTGGTTTTCCTTTTTTTTTGCCCCTTTTTAACAGCACAAGGTGATCTTTCTTGCAAGAGCTGTGCAGGGGTGGAGAGGGCACAGAGATCAGTGAAACTAAAAGTATAGCTCTGGAGACTGTGTTTTTTGATATATGCCCTGTTTGCTAAATGGAGCATTTGATTTTTGGAGGGCTTTGGCTTCTAAAGCAGGGTAGAATTTCAAAAAGAAGTAAAATAGAAAAGGTCAGTTGACTAAAAAAGGCACTAATAGACTGTGGAGTTGATTGACAGGAGATAGGAGCTGCAGCAGGTCCCCATTTCTGTAGACTACCAAATGCAAGCAAGGAGCTGTTGTCACATAAATCCCAGCACTGGAAAGAGAGGTCTGCTCCAAGCATGGCAGCAAGGAGAGCAAAGCAGCATTTCCCAGCATATTGCTTGCACTGGCCATTTCTTTCCATTTTGGCCATGGGTAAACTCAGCTGATGGTTTCTAATGATTTCTTCTTTTTCTTTTTTTTTTTTTTTTTTTTCTTTTTTTTTTTTTGTTTCTTTTCTTACCTATTGGTTTTCTGCCAAGATCTTCTGAGTTTTCCTTCCTTCCCGTTTCTCTACCCACGTCCACCCCCTTTCCTTGTCAAATTTCCTTTAATCATTTATTTTTCTGGTGCTCACTCAGTACTGTAAACCTGACCCTCTCAAGCTGCAGAGAAATGCAGCTGGGCTGTGCTGGCCGCCTTCTCTGTGCATCTGACCCTCACCTCAGGTTTTGCATCAGCTCTTGGGAGAAAAGGCTGGGTTTGCCCATGAGGTTTCTCAGGATTTGGTTCCTTGCAAGGCAAGGAGAACCATCTGCTGGCCCCCACTGCTGGATGAGTGGAGGGCGCGGGGCTGCAGGATGGAGCTGGGGTGAGGGGCAAGCCCTGCTGGTGCAGCAAGAATAGCAAAGCAATGCCCTAATACTGTGCTTCTGCCCACCAGCACAGCAGTTTGGGGAGGTTTATCACCATCAGTCTTGGTACCTGCAAATGCTCCCAACCTCTTTTTTCTGTTCCGGCTTGATGTCAGACAAATGTTGTGTGGGCAGGTGAACATCATCTCAAAGTCCGGGAGGATGTCTTTGCTCCATCTCATTTTCTGTCTCCATTTCCTTTTCCCAGCACTCTAGAGGGTATTCTTTTGCTTCTTGCCTATTTTATTTCTATTCCTTCCTGTGTCACGCTTGTCTGGAAGCAGGACTTCTACTGTCACCACAACTCATGCTGCAGCCAAACCCTCGTGGCAGTATTCTCTCCTCATGTCAGGGGAAGGTGGTCCCTGTAACATGCACCCAGTGTAGCCAGTGGAGTAAAACACTGGCTATGCCATGCAGTAGAAGTAGATACTTCACCTTAAAGTGGGGTGTATTATCAAAAGCGCTGTTACAAAGTCTGCTCTCAAGGCTGTTGGAGACTTTTCTGCCAACAGCCAGCAGGTTCTACCTGTTGCAGGAGGTCTAAAGTGAGATTTAACCCAAATTACTGTTTTTGTCTCTAGCCTACTTGTTCTCACAGTCTTTGAATAACTTTATTCTTTGACTTTCATTGCTTGCAACTCGCACTTTGTTTTGGGGGGTTGTTTTTGTTTTTTCCCCCCTCCTTTGTTCTCAACTCCTACATGTAATCAGAGGAGAGATCTTGAGTCTATCAGCTGAGTGTTGCTGATGGCTATTCCAGCTAGGAAAGAAACTTCTTACTGGCAGGCGTGGGGAAGAGAGTTTACAGGACTTTCTAACAACAGAAGTTGATTTCCCCATCATGTGGTGTTTTCAAAAGTGGGATTGCAGAGTTGCCCAAAGTGCTTGGACTTGGACAGCAGTGCCTGGCAAGGAGAAAAGCATTTCATGACCTGAAGACTGCGGTGGTGGTGGAGCTCGTTCCTTGCTAGCTAGAGCTTTTTGTCCGAGGTACTACAGAAACGAGGCAAAATGCAAGCCAGAAATAATGTGTTCAGTGAACTACCCGAAGAATAAATGGGCTTTCAAAAGTAACATTAGGGCTTGTTACCTGTGTGCATCTCTCACTAGGAACAAAAGTGTTTCTCTCTTGCTGAGAGTAACCACTTCCCCCTCTTTTTTAATAGGAAGGTTGAGTTGGTCACTGTTCCACCTCTGCTGCTGCTGCTCTTTGCCAGGCTGGTGCTGATGGCTTTGGGAGATGTGTTGTAAAACCTGATAGCATCTTTTGATCCTGTGTATGGGAAACACATCTCCTGGCTTGTAAGGACCTGCGCTGCTGTGCAGGGACAGGAACATGTTCTGCACATGCACTCAAGTCCCGAGGAGATCTGGAAACACTTAGGTTGTTGGTTTTTTAAACTGCATTATACATACATCCTGTTTGGATCGTCCCATTACTACTTTTCTTGCTAGCTAAAAGTGGCAGCTTCCCTCCTGTGCATTAAAATGTAGAGCATCGCTTGCCTGTTTGAGTAGTTGAGAGCAAGATTAGTTTCCATTGTGGTATTTGAAATACACTGAAGGCATTTGTACAGCAGTCAGAGTTTCAAAACGCTGTGGGAAATCACAAAGCTTCTTCCCTAGACACTGGAGCCTGTTGCAGCACCACAATTCTCCTACCAGCTCCTTCCTGGTCCTCCCATCACCTGCAGAAAGACAACATTTCTTAAATGATGTGGTTTTATAGGAATAAAGTACATATTTTAGGATTAGTTGATGCCACTAGCAGCAATTAGTATCTGAACTAAAGCACACCTGTGTAATTTAGTTTTTTCATTTGAGTCCCTAGACCATTTATGCTTTTTATTTATTTATTAATTCCGGTACCGGTGGTGGAAAGCATTTTTCTGGGGGATGGACGTGAGGTGAAAGAAGAGTCTCTCACAGCCTTGTGTATATGTGGTTTTCTCCCTTTAAATATTGGCTGCCCTTCTTTTTCTGCAGCTGTAATGACTCCTAACCCATACCACCTTGAGCAGGTCCCTGTTTTGAGGGAGATGCTGCCCAAAACGATACCCATCATGTTCACCCCCCCCGGCTAAAAGCAGAGAGCTCAGCTTACCTCCGCTCGCTGCATTTCTTCGATGACATGTCCAAACACTCCCACCTGGGCTTCCAAGTGCTCAGAAGGCATGCTGGCTGTTTACCTGGTTTTACCAGTGGAAAGGTATGCCCCGGAGCTGAGAGAAGGTTACTAACTAACGCTTCGAGTTGCAGCATAGAGGGAAGCGTGTGCCTTGCCTCAGGTTGGGGCAGAAGCTGGGATCATGCCTCGGTAGTGATCGGCATTCTGGGCGGCTCATCACCACGTCCATCTTTGTAAAACCTTGAGGGCTGTGAAGGGGAAAAGCATCCAGGTTTTAATACTGCAGAGCTACTTCTTTTGTTCTCCAGTGATCCAAGGGATGCCGTAAAAGAGCTGCTGGAAGGCATCAGCAGAACTGGCGAGTACAGTCGGCTGCTGCTGCGGGGATCTGGCTCTGGGGTTGCAGTTTTTTACAAACTGTCTCATTCTTAAAAATTATGTAGAGATCTGAAAGTATTACCTGGGTTAATTTAGAGCACGCTTGGAGGTTTTTAGATGCGTAGCTCAGTTTTTGTTCAATTACTTACCTTTGTTTCATTTATTTGTGTGATTACTGTGGTGCTTGGATCTTTGCACCTCTCCATCATTCATCTGTACTGTGTAGGTGAGGGTTTGGGGTCAGAAGTCCAGTGGTTCAGTGGGGGTGATGAATGCCTAATTTTGCCTTAGATGTCCCATGCAGTGGGTCTTGATGGAGTTGACAAGCTGAGAAATTCACCCTCCTCTGCTGCCAAGTTGGCTGTGGAAGAGCTGCAAGGGAGAGCGTGTTGCTGAAAGTGGGGGCCAGACCTAGACCTGCTTTCTCCAGTTTTCTCCACAATTTCAACAGTGCAGGCACCTTACATGATCGCATTTCTTAAAACCCAAGGTGCCTGATTCCTTAGTGCTGTGATTTCTTTTTAAAAATTTTATTTTCATGTTTTACATTGTGTTAAAAGCCCTGCTTGCCTTGGTGGCGATGGAGGGCCAGGGTACAGACGCCCCTGTTACACCTCAGAGTAAATCCCTGTATTTCAGGAGCTTGTTATGCTCCATGTATTTGAAGTGTGTGTGTTTATAAATTACAGGAAAGCCGCCGATACTTCAGTGGTGTGCCTTTGTATTTTAGATACTGGTGAAATTACAGCAAAAACTTAATCAGTAGAGATTTATAATGCTGCCAACATAATTCATCTTTGATTGAAACTTGGCATGGGAGGTGGTAAGCTGGTTGCAGCCCATCATTGCTTTACATGTTGTTACTGTATGTGTGCAGTTTGGTGGCTGTAAAGATAAAAGGGGTTAGGAAATGGTGCAGAGTTTTACAAAATAGTAATTCTGATACTTGCATTGCTTGAATGACCTTGTGTTTTTAAAAAGGCACCTAGTGTTTAGTTGGACTAGGAGAAAAACAGAGTGCAGAGCTTGTGTTCTGTGTTTAAAAGCATAAGTAAAAGGCTGCAGTACAATTAGGCCATTAGAGCTGCCTAAGAGAAAATTTTCCTTCTTTCTTTTCTGTGCAAGTATTTGGCATTTTGGTATAGTAATACTTCATGAGTGTATTGAATGGCTGGAAAATTACTAAGCAGTGCTGGGGATTAGCTTCTGCTTGTTATCTGAAGGAAGTAAAATGTAGAGTTAACCATATTGGTTAAAAACAGTAAATAAAATGAAAAAATTAAAGGGGTATTGATAGGAGAATGGCAGGCTGGTGCGGAGAGGGAGCTGGAGGAACACAGAGAGCGCGATCTCACAAATGCAGTCAGGAAGTTCTAGAAATACCCTTTATAAACACTGCATCCTACAGGAAGAACCTTAAAGCCCAAATAAACCATTTCCCTTGTGCCTATGTATACATAAACTCCACTGGTTTGGAAGATCTTATCAGGTCAGTGATGTGCCTTTTTACAGTAGTTCCTAAAACAAGTTACATGATAAATATCAACGGTTTTTTTGGTTTTTTTTAAGCTGTTTATCACGTTTGTTTGTGCTTTTATCAGTTTTTAAAGTGTGTCTCCCTCCCCTTTACCCAGAAGCCCTAAACCTTCCCAGGCCAGAATAAGTGACCATTTTTGGTTAATATCCTTACAAACGCAGGGTTGTGCGGATGGGCAGAGTCGGGAGGAAGGTGAGGGATTTTATCTGTTCAACTTGACGTGTACATGGGGGAGGATGATCTTCCCCCACCTCGAAGTTATGATTATAGGAGTGTGGTACGTGTAGAAATGGTTAGCAGACAGCAGATAAAGGGGAGACGGAAATAGGCTTATTTTGATGCCTTGGACTGAACTCTTTCAAAAGAGTTTGTTGATCCTGGAGTTGCTGTGGCCATGCAGATGCTGGGCTGGACGATGTTAAAATATGTGTGCTTGCCTTACTCTGATGTTTTTACCCAACTTCTCTCCTGTGCTTGCACATTAAAAATCTTCTTGCTTCTCTCCCAGGCTTGTTACTCAGAGTAATTGCGTGCCCAGAGGCCAGGATCAGGATCTAGCCAGGGTCTCCCAGTGTTTGGGTGTGGAGATAGCAGTTGGTGTGCCAGTGACCTCAGCTGTGCTGATCCTCCCCCAGTTGAGGAGCCCTTTAAAATCACAGCCTGTGAATGAAAAAAATTACAGCTTAACCGAGTCTGCCACCAACCATTCATTTGGCTTGGTTCTGCATGCGTGCCTTTAAACAAGAGTCCTGAAATAAATTTCCAGTGCATGCAGAAAGGCCCCCTCTTCATTCCAAATCCCCTTAAGCAGCAAGAACGACTGTTCCCTAGAGTTAGCAGCCACATGGACTGTTTTAGAAACGGTGGTCCTGAAGATCCATAAAGTGAAACACAAAAAGCCCCTGTCTGAGGCATTTTTATCTTGGTTTGGCTATGGATCGTTGAAATCCTGCAGTGCTTAGTGCTTCTACATCCATGTACTCTTTATTTTCTAGTTCAGGAAAGCTCTGAGTAAACTGTAGGCTGGGTTAATTTGTTGATAAAATTTGCAGTTCTGTCCAAAAGTCATTAGTCCAAAATACATCTAGCAGCTTTGTTGCTGGTGGGGGTGTTTTGCTGTTTTGGTTTTTTTTTTTCCTCCTTCCCTTTGCTATATCCCTAAGGAAGCGTGGGCTACCTTTATCAGAGTATTGGTGGAATAGCTTCCCCAACCTTTCATAAGGTCAAATAAAAAAACAAACAGCCCTTCTTATGGGAAGGAAGGGATGGGGAAAGAAGGGTGTTTGTGTACGCTTTCCCATTCATGTTTTAAAGAGAAAATATATAAACTTCTGGAGTCAGTGCTGCGTATCTCATGTGATTGTAGGAGCTGAGGGTTGGAAGCTTAATTTGCTTTCTCAGCGCTGACTTAAACAAAGCCAAAGGGGAATAGCAGTGAGCAGGAGAGCACTTTGCTGCTTTGGGTTTGCCTCTCTAGGCCAAATGCACTCCACGTTCTGCAGTGATTGAAGCAATAAAGTCACAGAGTGCTTTTGCTAATCCGTTCTCTTTGGATTGTGAATGTAGCTAAGGTTTCTGTGTTGATTTGGGGTAAGGTGATACAGAGGAGAAAATATGTCCTTTGTTCCAGCGCTTAAATGTTGAGATTTTAAGAGGCATACCTTTTGTGCAAATTTCATATAAAGAAAAAAAAGCAATTAAATATTATTAGACTGTTTCCCTCTTTTGCTTGCTCTTTGCTGCAGGAATGGGACGAATAATTTCTCACGAGACCATTTACCAGGTTTTGTGGTTCTACATGAGTCTGGTACCCTCCTGAACATACCCAGCTGCGAGTAGTGCTTACCCGTACGTATTTTAAGAAGGAAAAGGTTGCTCTGATTTCCGTGCTTGGGGTATGAATGGTAGAGGTAGGACTGAAAATGAGCATCCCTGGTTGGACATTCTTCAGATCATCGTTCACCTTGGGTCACAAGCAGTGAGCCCTGGCTATACCTGCTCATGGTGTGGATGTTAAAACAGCCAGGTGCTGCCCTTGTCCAGTATGCAAGAAACCTCTGCCCTGTAAGCAAGGGTTGGAAAGCCCAGCTGCTTTGCAAGAGGCGTCTGGATCTGTTGTCTCTGATCAGTTGTCTGTGGAGCAGTTAGAGACAATATATAACATATGCTATTTGTTGTAAATAATGCGGTAAAGAACTCAGTAATGGGCTCCAGGGATCTAGCTGAAAGCTGCTGCTGGTGGTTGCAGAGAACATGCCTGTGTTTGGAAGAGGTTGTCTCTTGAAATGGTCAGCATTAACTCCTTCAGCTGAGAACCGAGCATCAAAGACAGAATTTTCACATTCTCTCTCATCTTTATATGAAAGTGACTCTCCAAATATTAGTATGTTTTAAAAAATACTTGGTAAATAGCTGCTGATGTTACTTCTGAGTGTGGTTAACACTGGATTAATTTTACAGTGGCTGTTGAAGTAAACATCCCTGTGTGTAATGAGAGCAGTGGGAGAGGAGAGGAGGCAAGGATGGAATGACAGAGCAATTTATCTTAATTGGTGATGGGTCAGCAGAAAAAGTACTATTTTTTTGTACTGATTAATTTCATTTCATGGTTTTATTAACTGCCATGATGTGAATTTGGACCAGTTGGGTCACCCTTTGCTACAGAGGGCACGAGGAGGTGGTGATTATTTTTCTTAGACCAGTAGAAGTGAATCTTCTTTGTGTCTGCAGATGGTGTCTTCCGGTGTTAGATGGTGAGGGTCTTCCTTGGCTTATTGTTGAAGGGTGCATTCCTTACCAGATACAAAGCACCTGGCTATTTTCTTACCTGTTAAGCCTTATCATGTTTTATGTTCTAGATTCTGCGCTCTTTTAAGTTCTCGTTTCCTTAGGTGGATGGAATAAGTGTTGAACCCCTTTCCTCTGCTTCTGCATGCAACTTCAGTCAGCAAGAAACTTCTGCTGCTCCCTAAACTTCTGTGTAAAGCCAGCCCCTCAGGACAGAAGAGGGAAACTCCTTGAGAGCACTCTCCAGCATCGAAATGCCCCACATAAAAGCACGTTTGTACATTTTGTTACACGAAGGAATTCCTGGCCGTACCCAGCCCTAAGTAAATAGCCAGGGAGAGGCAACTGAAGCATGACGGATGGCGGTGCTTGGAGAGCAGGGACGTGCGGCGTGGAAGTCCATGGTGCAAAGCAAACAGTGAAGGGAGCCAGGCTGTGTTTTACAGAAATGGTGTTGTGTTAGAACAGAACTGTCCAGTGCCTAAACCTCTCCTCAAGATCTCGTGCAGCAAGTACAGAAAATGCAGAAAAGTTTGTTGAATTTGTTTTGTTTTGTTTTTTTTTATCCATAGGTAAATTTTCCTGTTGTAATGGGTTTCAAGACACTTGAAAATTATAAGTATTCATTGATGAAAGAAGTAACCCCTTTGGGGTTTTTTGCTGATTTGATGTTTAGCTTCAAATTCTGGACAGCAAAAAACTTGGAAAGTTTATAATCTTTTTCTCGAAGATGTATTATATAAGGTCCAGGGAAGTCCTACCTGTAAATTGCCAGAGCTGTCTTTAGAGCTCCCTAGGTGAGTGAGATGGCAGAAAACCAAGGAGGATTTTCCTTGGATGGCTTCAATGGGATTGCCCTCTGGTTGAGCACCTGTTTCAGGCATCTCTTGCTGTATAATTCATAAAGGGGATTTAGAAACTCCCTTGACACCAGAGGGAAAGCTTTGAAACCCATGTGAAGAAACATGTGACTGGGGAGAGGGCAAAGTGTGGCTTGTTGGAAGGTGCTGTGTTACGGGGAACATGAATGAGTTTCTTCAGGTAATTGGATAAAGACAAGTTGAAAGGTTTGTTCTTGTTTACAGCTTGTATATGTTCTTGCTGGTTTATATTTAACTTACTCTGAAAACTAGACCTTAAATAAGGAAATAGCTAAAAGGCTAAAAGTCTCTGTATATTCATTTAATTTTGGAACATTTTAAATACAGGAACTTCTTCTGCAGCACTGTGGCTTTGTCATACATGAGCTAATTAAGATGTTAAATATACTAACCTCTTCTGTGCTTAAAAAAAGATATAGGCTTCTGTATGTGATAACTTCCCCTCTGCAGGATAAGCCTTAGCTTTGTCAAGAGTGCCTTGTTGGCAGCTCCAAGGCTTGTGCAGGCTGTCTCCCCATGCTGCACAGCACTCTTGGCTTGTGTTGGCCATGGTTGTACCTCTAGTTTTGTGAACACTTTTTGACATTCAGCTTTCCTCTGCCTTATGGTTCATGCATATACCAGTCAGCTCATGTCATGGAGCAGGATTGTGGCAGAGTGGATTTTTATTTTATTTTTGTTCCTTTAGCTAGGCAGCGTGCTGACTCTGTTCTTCCTTTTGGCTAAAATTAAACCTTCTCCTCACCCCACGCTGCTCTCCCACCCTTGGACTTCCATTGTAGGAGGCATGAGAGACATGCAGAGCAGACCATAGGTTGGCATGAAGTTTCAATTAACTATTAAGTTTTTTAGCTAGGGATATGATCTAATTAAGCTTGAAGAGCGTGCTTGCCCCAGGTGAATAGAAAGCCTGCCCGAACAAGCATTGTGGTACTGAGCAAAAATTACTCCCTATCAAAGGAGAAGCTTAATTTCATCCCTACAAATCTAAACGGGATGCAGCACCCTCAGCAGCCCGTGGATGCAGGTTAAAGTTAATAAAGCCAGCTATTTGGAGACAGTGTGAGCACCTCTGGGCTCATCAGAGCCGTCTGTGCCCATTCCACAGCAATGTTTCAGGAAAGCAAGCGAGGAGCCTCTTGGAGCTTGCAATGCCACATGCTTGGCAGAGGGTCACGAGGAAGTCCCAGGCGCTATCCAGGAGTGGGATTTTTGAAATAGTGCCTGTGCCATCCTCCATGCTGGCAGCAACTGGTCATTATAGGCATGATGGGTGTCTGGGGTCCCTGGCACCAGAGCCCAGCCTTCCCCATCGCTACCTTGGTTGGCAGGAGAGTCTGGGGTTTGTAAGTGCCATGAAGATTTTTGAAGCTGCTCGAATTTTATTGTTGTTGTTGCTGTTGTGATTTTATTTCTGATGTCATTGGTCTGACAAGTACTGATGGACCTCAAATACTGGTTGATTTAATGGATAAGGCAAAAATGCCCCATGCAGCCAGGACTGTGCAAAGCGAAAAAGCCATGAGGTATCCCAGAACAAAAGTCCAACACTTTCAGTATCATCTGGCTTACAACTGTCCTGGACACGGTGTCCTGTCACCAGAGCTGCCAGAGCTCAGAAGCCAGATGAGGCACCCATCATTTTATTGTACTTCGCTGTTACCTCGTACTATTTTTATATGCTTTGAAGAAAAGGACCTGAAGAGCCAGTACATGACTTCTGGAAGTGTCTCTTGGGTATTGGCAGACAATGGAGCGAAACACTGTTGTATTTTGCTAGTTGGCTCTCTCCTGATGATCTGCCTCAATGGCAGGAGCCAAAGTTTAGTACTTTTGTGGAAGCATTGCACAGGGTTTTTTAGTGGCTCATTCCTTCATCTGGAGCAAAGAAGGGGTGAAGTCAGAATATCTGGGTGTCATTTCAGAATTGAAATAACTTTTCTGGGTGACACATCAGGGTGCAAAGCACTGTATATGGGTGCAGCTCGTTACCACCACCTCAGGTACTTAATTAGCCCAGAGAGCATGAACTTCGGCAGTGCTCCTGATAGTGATTTCGTAGAAGCTGGCGCTCATGGGCTCCGTCTGTTGTTGTTGTTGTTGTTGTTATTATTATAATTCCTGCTTGTAACTGATGTGAGCTGTTTAATTACCAGTACTTAACAGGAGGAGCTACAAGGTGGTGTAGAACATTTGGTCCCATGAAACCCTGGTACACGAGCACACGTGTGGCAGACAAACCCAAAAGGTAGCAAAGGTTACAACTGGTCTATTGAATTTGCAGCAGTTCAGCAGGTTTTGAATGTAAGTAATCATGTGGAAAGGGAATGTGAATTGGCAAAAGGCAGGTACCCACTGATGACCATGCTGTTACAGGCAGTCACTGTCCTACTTGATAGAAAACCAGAAGGCTTGTGGCTTGGTGTAGTGTGTGTCAGACAAAGAGCAACTGCTTAATATTTGATCCAGTATATAGATACTTACGTATTTGTATGCAGTAACTGTACAAATAACATCTGCATCATTATTGCAGTTGTGGTAGAGGTCAAATCCAAGTGGAAAGCAGGGCTGATGGTATTACACTTGCATTTTTAAATGTAGATCATTTCCCCCCTGATAGTTAACTAACATCCACTAACTAATGTGGAAATTTAACTGTATTTCCTAAACAGTGAATGCCCTAGTTCAAAGGGATGACTTTCCATGGACAAAAATAATTCAGCTATAAATGGTACTGAAGAGTGAAGTGATGAGGACATATTAGGAGCATAAATATTTAAACCTTTTTTTCAGGTTAAGTTAAACTTATTTTCTGCATTGATGGCTTTCTGTGCTCTCGGAATTCTGCAGACAGATTTGAGTTCTGCTCTAAGGCTGGCATTGAGTACATGTGCATAGCATTGGTTGCAGTGGGAATTATCTAAATTTCTTGCAGGCTTTTGCAAGAAGAAGGTGGAGAAGTTGCTTGAAAAAGATCCTAAGTGAAAACAAATTGATGTGGGGTCCCTGTCTCCTACTCTCCCCACCTCCTTTAATAGCAGAAGACTCCCCTGGACAATGCTGTGCCTCAGCCTGACTCACTTAAGGAAGATAAGTTATGTATCGGATATAACAGGAGTCTGAGGGCTCCTTGTGGTGCTGCCATGAGCGAACACAAGATGTTTCTGGGACAGAAGCAAAGTTTGGTGCCTCCAGAAAAAGTGATGGGGTCTGTTCAGCTTTGGTGACTTGTGGTGGTCTGAAAATAGTTGTTCCACCAGGTTGCTGCAGAAGTGGTGGCTGGCCTCAGCACATCCCAGCTGCGTCCTTGTCATTCACAGCGGTAGTGGTTTTATTTTCATTCGAGCAAAAACTTAAGGCAGGAAAGTCCAGAACAACTTTCCTGTTTGTGGCAAAGCCCTTCATTTCGAAGTGCTACCTTAATATTGTTACAGTAAATACACCAAAATACATATCTGGAGGGAATGCCTAGTCCTGTGGTGGAAATGCAACAGCAAAATAACTTGATTTATTGGTGTCAGCTACGGAGTATTGTCCATGCATCAATTCATAATGGCTTTGGATGAGGTGAAAACTGAACAGCGGTGTTGGTGAGGGAAGCAGCGGATCTGTAATGTGCAGGATGGCCTCCCCATCTGACAGCTCTGGGGACCTGGGTGAGGAAACTCACTGCAGCTGCTTTTGTATAGAGAATAGTGTGACCTGCAGATGGAGGCTTTTGCTGGTATCTTAAGCTTCAGAAAAACAAATATTCCCTCAAAATAACATAAAAAAAATAAACTTCCACTTCTTCCTGTTTTTATAGTTTGCTTGTTTCCTCAGTGTCATGGTTTTGTCTCCAGTTCTGTAGATTGTTAATCTTCAGAGGATCAGGACCTTCATAGAAGTATTTCCTGTACATGTTTATCTGTCTTTTTAACAAATTATTATCTACTTGTTCTCCTCTGAATTTTCCTGCAAATAATAGGAAACTCTCCCCTCAGTAATAAGGCTTTTTGCTAGGAAAAAATATCTGGATGAATCACTGCTGGGGGTTAAAGTACCTTTTTTATGACTTCATTGATGGCATCCTTTAGGACATCTGCAAGTAGCACCAAATTCCAGAGGTCACTGTCTCTGTGTTAGTTTTGGCGAAGCATTGTTTCAGCTAAACTTCATTTACTGGGTTGTGAGTGCATCTGGAGGACTCCTGTCCAAGTGTTAGCTGGAATTCCAGAAGAAGGATGCTGCTACATCCTCGGCTTTCTCTTGAGACAGCCACGGATTTCCACCTAATCCTTCAGCAAGGTGAGCGTTGGCCATTAGTCAACAGGGAAGTGCCTGTTTTCCACATCCAGATGTTGCATTGCCTTGTTATAATGGGATGGAAACAATCTTTTCAGCTGCTGCACTACTAGCTTTAGTTACTTTTAGCTAATCTGAACACAGTTTGTAAATAGATGCATTAAATGTGTAAATATATTCCTCCTAAAACGTGTGTGTGTGTGTGTGTTGGATGTGGACTTAACTCCGAGGTCCTCCTTGGACTCATTGCAGCCCAAGCACATCTGGACAGGGTGAAGACAGGAGAAATGCAGTTTCTCCCCTCTCAAAATTGGTGGTATGCATCATCCATGCATTTCCAAGGGAATGCACTGGATTTGGATGAGTAACTGGCTTTCCCCCTCAGCTTTCTATTTCAAATGGAGCTGTCGTCATCTGACTCCATCACTGAATCCGCTGGAGCTGGGCCTGTAACTCAGAGCTCGTTCTGGCTCCGCCTCGGGTTTCCGTGGTGGAATGCACTGGGTTGTGTTGATATCCACAGCATCTTCCCAGCATTGGCCTGGTGGCTCCCAGGGCTGTCCCCGTGGCAGAGGAAGCACAGGTTGGGCACCAGCCTCCCCATGGTGCTAAAATTAATAAAAATGCATCCCTGGACGAAGGAGCAGCTTGCGGGTCCTTGCCCCACCTTGCAGATTGATGCTGGAAATAGCCCTTTATCAGACTCTGAGAGGCCTGAGGGTATTTTCTTTGGTTTGGGTTTGGGTTTTTTCCAGACATCTTGTCAACTTGTGATTTCCCATCATGGTGAGAACTGTTTAGCAGAGTTTGTACTCATCTGGCTTTTGGGCGGTGAGTGCATATGTCTCTCCCTTAGGAGGCTGGAAAGCCATTGCTGTTTTCTCTGAGTATTAGTTTCTAGTGGAAAAGAAGGCCTTGCCCGGCAGTCTTGACACGTCGCTCTTCCGCTGCCACCTTGTCTGGGAGCCAAAACATCATGGTAGAGTGCTGGGCATGGAGCTGCCCTCCCTTTGCAGAACTACAGCACAGACCCATCTTCAGACCAAGGCTCTTCCTTGCTATAATTTCTCTTGCTCTGAGGTATTAGTGGACATAGTGGCAGAGACAGATAAATCCTAAGGTCAGGCTTGTAGCTGGATGAAACTGCCTTAAGGAAAAAAAACCCAAGTTTGTAGGTGGAGCATCAGAGGGTAGGCAGGCACCTCCTGTCAACCTTGTGTCCTTGGAATTAAAACCCTATTTAAGTCTGAGTTTAAGGGGACGGGAAAAAAAAAATGAAGCCATTTTGGATTGAGATAAATACTTGTGGTTTCATTATCATCTGCTGAACATGCGCAGAATGGTTGGTACACAGCTTGAGACAGAGAAAAACCAGTGTCAAGTTAGGAAAAAAAATCAGGGTATATCTTCTTCCTCCTTTGTAGATACTTTAATAATTTATTGGAAGTGGACGGTGTATGGTATAGATGGGGCTTTGCCCACAGATAAAAGGTAGAGGCTTTCTTCCCACAGATCTTCTGCAAGAAGATAGTGCTGCTTCTCTTCAGTGTTCATTTTTTGATGTTTTTAAACACTGCTGTGGCCCATTAAATTAATACACTTGCATAAGTTGTTAGCAGGGTTTTTTTGGTCTGATGTTCTGGTATTCCCCAGTGAACCCAGAAGATTTGAGATGGCAGCTCCTAGCTAATAGTGAGTGTACCAAAACCCCTGATGGGTACAGGATGGGAAGCTGCTTCATCATCTTTGCTGCTAAAAGGAAGGACCAATGCAGTCTTTGATCTCCTTCATATGTATCAGGGGACTCCAGCTGGCCTTATACTCAACCTTTTTGGAAGGGATGAGTGTGAGAGCGTGAACATAGCAGTGTGTTGAACAACTCATCATTACCTGCCAGAATGAGAAAATAGGATGACCCCAAGATGATTTCCCTGATTGATTTCTCTGCTGTGTGCAAGCAAAATCCCTCTTGCCAGGGGCACATTCAGCAGGCACTTGGCACCACCCTATCCTTCAGCATTTAAAAGATTCTGCCTATTAAAGCAGAGCACAGGAAATGCAAGCCATTTAAATGCATGTGACAGTGTTGTGACCAGGCGAAGGACAGTGGTAGGGAGAGAGGCAGAGGCACGCAACTGCCGGCATCTTGCGGAAACGCTTGTTTGTTTGTCCTTTTTCCAAAGCCCTTCGGCTGTGCAAGGGAAGCGACGGCAGAGATGTAAACAGGAAAGCTGGCTGCGGGGAGAACAAAGTAGGGGTTAGGAGATGCACACAGTTGGCCGGAGGAAACAGAAGGTACTGGTGAGAAATCTCTGCCTACTATAGGACTGAAATAATAAAATCAGCAAGCTAAGAAATAGAATCAAAGAACCATAGAATGGTTTGGGTTGGAAGGGACCTTAAAACTCAACTTGCTCCAAAGCCCCTGCCCTGGACAGGGACATTTCCCACTATCCCAGGTTGTTCAAAGCCCCATGCAACCTGACCTTGAACACTTCAGGGATGGGGCATCCACAGCTTCTCTGGGCAACCTGTGCCAGTGCCTCACCATCTTCTGAATAAAGAATTTATTTTAAATATTTAACCTAAACCTGCCTTCTTTCATCTTAAAGCCATTCCCCCTTGTCCTACCACTGCATGCCCATATGAAAATAGTTAATGCTGGATGTCCTGATGCAGGGCAGGCATGGTGACACTTGCAGTACCCTTTACAGGAGGGGAAGCCTGCCCCGTGTTGTTTCTGTGCTCCAAAGGAGGCAGACTGTGAGGATCATTGTCATAAATGAGCAATAAGCTAATTCCCACATTACTAAAAATGAAAGTGAAATCATAAGCATAAACCATCTTCCTTTAAGTCTATAAAATAGCAGCTTGTTCCCAAGAGCACTGAAAAGAAGACCTAGACATGGTACATTTTAAGGGCAAGATAATGTTTTACTAACACTGACAGGAGAAGCAGGGTGATCCTGAAAACTTAAGTGGGTTAGTTCAAGTCAGTCCCCTGCAAAACAGGGAGCTGGCTGACAGGAAGCACAGTCAACATCAGATCAAGAGGATGAAGGTGGAGCTGGTCAGCACGGTTTTATGGGAGTTTTCAGTGATTTTAGGAACGTAGGCGGATAAAGGTTGTCGTGTCCTGGTGTCTGCCTCTTGGTCTGCAGGTGGTTTCACTGTGGCGTATTGAGTTGTGGCGTGGGGGCTTTCCAGAAGATAGTGCCAGCCCTCAGAGAGCAGTAAAGACGATTTGAAATCTAGAGGGAAGAAACTGGAGAAGACACAAAATGAGATATCTGGTTTAGGATGTGCATGATTAGTCTGAGAGTACTTGCATGGTAAAAAAATTTTATCCTAAAGAAAGGGAAAGCAAAGATGCAGTGGTTAAAAGATTCACACTTAAGTACCTCTACTTTAAGCTAAGTATTAAAGTGCAAAAAAAAGAGGGAGGAGCAAGGCCTTGGTTTTTCAGTAGCTTGTTTTTTAAACCAGTTTCCTATCAAGAAAATGAAAGTTTGCAGCATGCCCTGTGATGACTGAGGCCATGTCACACAAGTAAGGCAGAGTACAGGGTTAGATTTCCTGGATTATATTACAGCTGTTTGTCCAGGTATCAATTAGGAGCCATGGAGGAAGGGTTTAATTAGAAGAAAAGCACATGAAGCTTTTCCGGCATGGAGGAGCTCAGTGCATGTCATTTGTGTAACCTCTTTTCTGGTCATGGATGTTTATTTGGAGTCGAGTAAGACGCTCTTGGCATTTTCCTTTGATCGGTCTGCAGGAAAATGAAATCCATATGGCCTCCACCCAGATCCTGGCTGGAAATACCCATCTATGCTGGGGTCATTTTTTGTTGTCATACATATGTACAAAGGTCCATTCATCTATGAGAATGACATTCAAAATAGGGAAAACATGGTAATGATATGTAGGGAGGAGCATTTCAGTGCTCCCGGAATGTTCAGCAGCCTAAAGCATGTCATAAAATGTCAGTAGTCCTTCCTAAGGATCTACTTTTGTGCACTTTTTCCTATCTTTGCCATACTTCCTGCTCTTCCCTGTGACAAAGCTCAATGAACCCAGCTTTCAAGAACGCTTTGTGGACAACAGGGACGGCATAAGTGCAGTGGGTGTTTCTCAAATGCTGGGCATAAAACTACACTGACCATGTCTATGAAGTCTTTTGTTAGGGTTTGTTGTTTGTTTAGGGGGGGGTTTGATTGGTTGGGAGTTTTTTTGTTTGTTCTGTTTTGGTTTTTGGGGTTTTTTTTTAATTTAAACAAAAATGGAGGAAAGTGACCTCCTTTACCGCTTACAAGGCACAGCAAGCAGTTCTCCGGCAGTACTGCTGAGGTTAATCTTGAATGCTACACCTTAGGTAGGTAGCCTGGTGTTCCAGAGGGTGGGGCATAACAAGTTTCAGTATTCCCAGAATGGACCTGGGACTGCAGATACTCAAACACCTCACACTGCACTGGAATTGCGTGCTGAGACATCTTTGTGCCCGCTTCACCACTGCCAGGGCTTGGTCCTGGGCGCTCTGTTCATGTTTTGCTGCAGAAGTTCAGCCTTTTGACATGACTTCTGTTACTGAGGTGACCGAATTTCATTCTCCTCACCACAAGTACTCCAGCAGCTGCAGTGAAAATGGGCTCCCCTTGCTCCAACCACTGTCTCAGCTCTTTGAACCATGCTTGCAGTTGGCTGGCGGGCAGCAAAAGGCAGATCCCCCACCTTTGTGGCTCTCCAGGTGCAATGTTTACTTTAGATTTCTAATAGCAGAACCCTGTAGCAGCATGAATCTTGCTGGGAAATGGGGAAAATGTTCATGTGTTGTCACAGGCACTCACTGGTCTACACTAGGAATTGCAAGAAAGCTTTGGAGGATATTTCACTGTAGCAGCGAGCTAGTAGGGTTGGGTGTGCAATCTACTGGACCAGGCAGTATTTAAGGGGAAAAATAATAATTATTTTAATAATAATTTTTTTTAAAGTGCAGCAGCATTGCCAGTCATGGAGCTGAGGTTTGTTAGCTTAGCTTTAAGGTTAAAGAACATGTGCAAAGGTGAGAACCCAACCAGTGAGTGATTCAGCTGATGCTGATCCGGTGACTTGCGATCTGGTTCCCTTTGGAGAAAACCCTTGGGAGCAGGGCTTGAAGCCAGCTGAATGAGTTGGTGGTTCTCCTTGACTGATGCAACAGCTTCTGGATGTAGACAAAAGGCGAGGGCGTTATTTCCATCCCTATGGATTGAGCATGCTGTAACATTTGGAACAGAGAGCTTTTTTCTGTCTTGCATTTTCACACACGGTGTTCGTCCCCCCCTGCCCCCGACCCTGGGCAGACCAGCGGCTTTGCAGAGGTTGCCCAGGTAGTGGCTCAGCCCAGCCCCATGAGCTGAGAGCTGCCCCACAGCAGCTGCAGGATTGTGGTACCTGTACAGTGTGATGGCTTTTCTATGTAATTTGTCATGCTGGAACTGTTAATGTTGCTCATTTGTAAGAACCTTCTGACGGTCCCAAGTCTCTTTGTGTGCTGAGCCTTGAGTTTTTAGGAAGACTAGTGGCAGGATTGTCTGCGGACCAGTGGGAAGGCAAGAAAACAGGCAAGCTTTAGGGAGATGTAACTGCTCAAGATGTTGTTTCAAAAATGTGATTACAACACAGATTATTCAAGGATAGTTTTGTCTTACACAGGGAGGCTAATTTCATTTTCCCCCATCCCTTGGGAGAAAAGCTTTAGAAACTGGACTTGAAGCAAAAAGTGCCAGGCAGCTTTCTTAAATTTTTCTGGCTGACGTTGCTTTGGACTTGTGTGCCGAGTTCTTGCTGGAGACAGATGAAGATGGAGCTGATGGGCTTTGCATTAAGCATTTGAAGGTAAAAGCCTTGTTGCTGCAGAGCTTGAAGAGGAAAGTGAGGTGGCAAATTCTGGCACATCTGGATAGGGTGAGATGTTGGCTGGGGATGTGCAATTAAAATCTAAAAAAACCCCACCTGTTGTTTTTAATTACTTGCACAGCATGGTCCTCTGACTGATGAGTTAACCCACGGGTTGCGAATGCACTTCTAACAACACAGACTATCATCCTTTGGCCATTAAATTAAAGATCTTTTTACGTTGCATATTGAAATTCAGTAAATGCAGTTGTCCACTGATACCACTGTAACAAAATTAACATGCTGCTTGTTGCCTTCATCAGGGCTTTGGACTGTAGCTTGATTCCATTGTCATGACAAAATCCAGCCAAGCTGCAAATAGTTGCCTGCAGCTGCACCTGCACACGTGCTCGCTGCGTGCTGGAGAGGAGCAGTGAACAAAGGTTGGTGACTTGGAATGTCACAGAATCAAAATAGTTTGGATGGGGAGAGACCTTTAAAGGCCATCTAGTCCAACCCCCTTTGATGTCCCAGCATCCTCCACGCAGCCTGGTGTCTGCTCACTGAACCTGGGTTCAAGCCTCGTTGGTCCTTAGCTCAACATTTCCATGGTCCAAGCATGAAGTTTTCAGGAGCACATGGGATTTTAGGTTGTCAGTGTCTGTAAAGTGGGGATGTGGCTTTCCTCTAAAGGATGCCTGCAGGCAGCATCACCTGTGTTACCATTCTCCACCTTGGGAAAAAAGGGATTTTTGTCCCAAACCAGGGTTAGAACCGTTTGGGTTTAAGGCAGACAGAAGCAGCTGAGCCTGGAAACACTTAGTTAGCTTTCTTCTCCCCTCCTGCCTAATCATCAGCATAGATTAGTTCAGAAACTGGGCAAGTATTTTTAGAAGCTGCTTTCAGAGCCTCAGTGTGACAATTTTTATTCTTGTTATTGATGCTGAGGCATTTCTCAAGCAGCATTTCTGCTTTAATGAGAAGACATTAGGGATCATCGTAGAACTTGTGGGTACATAGGTGACACCCATGCTGGGTGACGGGTTCCAGCAGTTGAGAAGGTTTCTGAGCAGCAAGGGAGCATTTGAGACCAAGTGTCTGAAACAAAGCTTGTGTGCAGGAGTGTCACTGCTGGCACTTCACTCGTGGGGGCTGCCAGCAAAGGTGGGGGGTGCGAGGATCTATAGCTGATACTTAGAGATACCAACTCGTTGCCCACTGGAAGTATTTAAAACCCCATTAAAAGTTGTGATGGAGGCAGACACACTGGGAGGCTGAGTGCTTCCTCCAAGCCTTTTGAGTGGTTTGGACCCTTGGTCGCAGCGCTGTGTTGGCAGCCTTTGGGAATAAAGTGCTGACGGGCTACCAGAGGAAATGACACCTGCGTTCAACTTTGGACCTGTTTGCAGCCCTGGGTGTGTGGGTGACACGCCTGCCGGGCTGGGGCGGCCTGTCGGCAGCACGTTTGCCCCGTCAGCTGCTGCTAAACACTCCCATCCTGAGTTTATGGCGGTTGTATCATAATTATTTTATTTTTTTTCCCAGCCTATAACCGGGGTGGGGAAACGAGGATCTTTGGTCGATGTGCTCTTCCGAGCCGGGAGGATATTGCGAATGAGTAATGGTCCGGCTGGGGCTGTAATGTGCAGAATACCTCTGGGATGAGTCACCCCGCACAATGCAGCACATCCCTCAAGGAGACTGAATCACGCAAGGGGGGAAGCCGCTTGCCCGCCCGGCAGCAGCCAGCTGGGGCGCGGGGTAACCAGTGCAGACGGGGAGGCTGGCAGTAGCAATGGTGGTAAAACGGAGCAGTAAAGGTTTAAAATGTAGAGGAGATGGCATCCCCCAGCAGGTAAGTGTGCTCTGGCTGCGTATCATTCCATATTTTTTACTCTTGGGTTTTTTTTTTTCCTCCGCCTTCCCCCATCTGCCCCCACAGCCCTTCTGAATGTTGTCTAAATCAGCATATAATTTATCAGTGAATATGTATGAATTCTTCTGTGAAACACAGCCTTGCATTTATGGTTACATACCAATTTTTTTTCAGAACTAATGGTTTAACATTCACCCTTTCTTTAAATACCAATAGGAAAAATAGATGCTGCCTGGGAGGCTGCTTCCCTTGATGTCCCTCTCCATGGACATTTGATGGAGTAGGGGATTTAAAGAGAGGTTGAAGGCAAAAACAATGTGCATGCTGGTTCTGATATAGCCAAGAATGTCTTCTTTTCTTTTTTATGTTCATTTATCTGGCAAAAGATGAAAACCCTTTAGATTTAGACCACAGTTATCCTGCTTACTCCCTCACCCCTCCTCTGATACAGACCCAGCTGGAATTGAGTCACAGAATTATTTTTTTTTAATAGTTGCAAAATATTAATCTGCTTTTCGTAGTTATAACATACGTGTCATTGAGGATGTGTACAGAGCGATAAATATAGTTGTAGTCTCCCCTGATCAAAGTGGAGGAGAGTGGGGGAAAATTCAACTTCCTTTGGATGAGCAATATTTTTTCTTTTCTTTGTAAACTTTGAGTTTACAGGAATACTCTGTATATGTTTGTGTGCAGACATAATCGTTTTTATGGAATGCAGTTTCTGTGGTTGTCTGTTGGGGGTTTTTTTGCTAAATATTGCTATTTATTAGCTGACATAGGACAGCAGTAATGGAGTGCTTATAGTCAGTTTATGCTAGGAAAAAAATTAGGGCAGAACTTGGTCGTGGCTTTTTTTTGAGGTGGGGGAATCAATTCAGGATGCAGATCTTATGAATCTACCTGTGTGGCTGGCTAAACTTCAGTGTGATTTTTGCTTATCTTACACGTGATGTAAAACAAATACCATCTGTCATGCAACAACGATTTATTACTCATTACTGTAAATGATAGTGCTAATTGGCTTCCTTGTAATCTATTAATATTTTGTACTCTTGCACGAAAATAGGAGGACTTGAGGCTGCAACTCTTGCCTGTACTGCGTGAGGTGCAGGGCAAATTATTCAGCTTTATTATGCTGCCCCTTTTGACTTTTCAAGATGTACCACCATGTGCAGCTATAACCATTTATTGCAAACTGGTCCATTCAACAAATTGGAAGGAAAATCTTTTTTCAGAGATTTCATTGAATGGTTGTTCATTAAAAGTTTTGTCATTAGTGTGCATGTCCCAGTGATGTCATGGCTCCCTTTTAGGAAAAAAAAAAAAACAAACATTGTTTGGGTATTTTTGTAACAAGATTTGCTGTGGCTTTTGGTAGCTCTAACACAGTTTCAGCGATGTTACGTAAATGCTTCAATACAGACACAAGTCGTAAGTTAATCTGCCCCAATGCTGTTAGACTTTCATTTTAATTCAATATTGTTTGTGTAATAAGCTAATTTCTGGGGAGAGACCTTAAATTCTGTGTGCTTGAGCTGCATCAGTGAATCTTTGCTTGCCTATCAGCATGCTTGTAAGCCATCTTTTTTCCCTGAAAAGCTGCTTCCAGTTCATTTGAGGTTTTGCCCATGTGTACAGCACTTTGTGGGGATCACTGGGCAAGTCTGGCACAGGAAAGGATGTTATGCTGGTCAGAAAAAATGGATTTAATCCATGCAGGACTACATAATACGTATATTTTTGAAAAAATATATATGTATTTCAGGAATGAATTTTCATGTACTTCCTGGAAGGATCTGAACTAATTACGGGGTTATGAAATCCCATTTGAGCTAGTTAGGATAGAGCTGTTTCTCGTAAACTCAATAAAATCAGCCTTAAATGTTGAACAAACGTTTTGGTGAAAGGGTTCCTTTGTTCCTCACTGCCTCGGCATTTAAGGGAGATGTGGAGGCGGGCGGCTGGGTTGTTGCAGGTGTCTTGGTTTTTTGAGAAGTCCTTTTTCTTCTGGAAAAAAAAAAACCCCAAACCAAACAAAACTGCTATTAGTTTTTCCTATGGAGGATTTTTGGATGCGCTGCAGCACTGGAAGCAAACCCAGGCTTGCTGAGCACTGGCTGTGGAGACCTGACCCCTCTTCATTTTGCCTTTGGAGCTGCTCTAGACTCAACCAGCATCTCTGGAGCAAGGAATGTGGAGACTGAATTGTTTGTATTTACTCTGACTGTGTGGAAACTAAATTTTCCCAGATGACCTTTTATTCTGGTGGTATTGGATTTGAAAGACAGAAAAATACAGGTTGCAAATTGGTTATACAAGAGTTGGTTTACAGGTAGAGTGGTTCTTTGTTCCTAGTATGATGCAGAGGTGAGGGCAAGAAAAACTTTTGGGAGGTTTTCCATGGTTTTCTTCAGATTCCATTCTAACGTTTGATCTGGCCAGAGGGACACAGATGTCTTTTTTTCTTGGTGATAACTTAATGAAAAAGTTTCAAACCTGCTGGAAATCTAAATGGTATGGAAATATCAACTTAATTTGCTGTAGCTGCATGCAAATTGGTAAGATAGGATTTGAAGAAGAAAATGCTGGTTATAATCTGCAGATATGTCACCCTTGCTAGAAGGTTCATGAACCAACCAACAGATCAAGGAAGTGGGACTCCAAAAATAGCAGCTTTTCATGTCTTCCACCAGAATTTCCCTGCTTTCTGGCTGTGAGATGAACTGCAGAGAGGATCCTCATAATATAACCTGCAGCAATCACCTGGGCAGAATGGGATGGCTTTAACTCCAGCTCTCAGAGCTGCTGGGGCAGGGAAAGTACCTGGCGCTGTGAAATACATCCAGGTCAGCCAGAGACAGGTTATGCCCTTGTAGTCGTAAAGTTACATTTGTTTGGATCGAAGTAGTTTAAATTGTGTTTATGTGCCTGGTTCAGCTGAACAGCTTGACCTTTGCTGCTGTTGCATTAGCAGCCTCCTGCTGTCCTTCTGGCTCTTCCCTGAAACCTGGGATCTGGGAATGTGCAGTGCATGCATTAAAAGACAGAAGTCCATAATGTTGAAACCCATTATATGCAATTACCTCTTTTTCTGAGACATGAATCTCTCCTGGCCTTGTAAGCTGTAGAGTTGGGAAGGGAGGAAAATACTGAAGTGCCTTATGGCAGCAATAGCGTGGAAGTTTATAAGCTTATATTTTGGTCAAGTAGCTTGGCTAGAGGGAAGAATATTACTGAGTTATGGAAGGTGTCTGTGAAGTGTTTTAGATGCTACATGTGACTGGAAAAAAACGTAGTAAATGTGGTGGGTTGGACTACTGGTTTTTTCCCCTTGGGATTTTTAGACATCTTGGATGGTATTTGCAGTTGCTGCTTTGAAAGCAAAGTGGAAAAGAAGAGCAGCTGGTGGAAGGGAGTTGTCTACTTTGACCCTCCTTTTACAAAGACAGTGGTGAAATTGAAGCCTTAACTAAGGAGTGAATTGTTCGGTGTTGAGTCCCAGATGCAGGATTGCAGCCACAAGCCCCCAGCGGCCGTACGAGGGGCTCATGGTTGTGTCCCCCACTGGTGTTGCTGGAGGTGATGTGGCTCATGTCTGGGAGCACAGGATGATGGCAGCCCCATGTGTGCATGCTGGGGGACAGCGCTTCTATCAGCCTTAAACGTCACCTGTCTCTTAGACACACAGATGCTTTGTGAGTTGGACTACTGGTACTGAAACCGGGGTTCAGTGATGATGGTGATATTCAGTCACTTCTTGTTTAGGAAAATTCTGTGTCCTCCAGAAGAGCAGTTACACATGCACACACTCTTTTTTACTTTTATAGATACATATGCATACCCACAAGCTATGATTTTTAAAGAGTTCTCTTTTCCTTCCAATAAAAACAACACATGCTTTTCAGCGCTACCTTTACTCCCCAAGTTCATTCTGGTTTTTTTTTTTACTCAGGGCGGGGCACGCAGACAACCTGGAGCAGCCCTGGAACATACTGGCTGGCTGCCATGCAGCTGGGTAATCCCTTCAGATACTTTCTTCCCAAGCTTTTAAGGCTGTTGAAGACAAATCTGTAGGGTCAAGATAGCATTTAAGAGCATAATTAAGAATAGTTTGCATGAAACACATAGCGCGTAGGCCATAAATCCAACAATTAGAGCAGTCTTTAAAGTTTCAAGTATCCAATAAAACAAGGGGAACTAAGGCTAGGCTACTGTGGGGTTTTCTCTAATTGTTTCATTTTTAGCTATCAGTATCTCATTAATTGTAATGGACCAAATATTTTCACATACCTCATTAACCATTTCTTGTGAAAGAGTCAAATTGCACAGTTACCATGCTACAAATGCAGGTGGATGGCTTGAATGTGGTTGTTCTGCTACTCCAGTGCACCAGCGTTTCATCAGTAGCACGCACGTGGGATTTGCAGATCACTCCTTTGCTCCTCAGGATTTGGAATACTTGGAACCAGCCAGAGCCTTGATGCAGTCGCGTAAAATTAAATAGCAAAGAAAATAAACAGCTTTTACACTAAGGAAGCGAGGTCCTTATATGGAACTGAAATATTTGAGTACCTCCCAAGTATTTATCAACACTGGCATGAGGGAAAGAAGCATTGCCTATTCTAGGCTTGTGGATGGAAACAGCAGGCAGGATTTAGACATAGAAGACTGGAGGAAGCTGTGTGTAGCCTTGAAAATTCAACGTGCAGCTTCTGAGTCCTAATCCAGTGATTAAACCAAGATGTGAAGCCCTTAGAGCCCTTAACGACCTCCTTTCCTTCTACCTTTTCTTTCTTTTTTCCAAGTCCCTTGGGACTTGGGTGCGCTTTGGGAGGCATGTGCCAGTGGCTGGAGCAGAGCAGGAGTGGGGACGGGGCTCTGCGGGGAGCCCGGCGTCGCTGGTGACTTTTGATCATGCAGGAAGGCATGCCAGGGGATTAGTTAACGGAGCCAGAGCTCTGCCTGCCCTGCCGAAGGTGAACCCTTCTGCTGGACAAGGCTCTTGTCTAATAGGGGAACGGAGGTCATCTTGCCATGATAGGGGAGTGGAAACTAGATTTTCTGGCTTAGTACATTTAAGGAGGTTGCTCTTCAGCACGGGAAGAACACAGTTTAAATTGTGTTCTCTTGGCATGTGGTGGCAGAGTTTGTAAGGGCCATAGGTCATGGGTAGATGACCCACGGATATGAAGAGGAAAACCACGTGGCTCTGTGCTCCACCAAATTGTCGTTATAATGGGCAGGGATAGTCAGGGCACCTAAATTTAATGCATAGGCATCCAGTAATACTCAGATGTAATTACAAGCCTAGAGAATTCACTGGGAGGTGATGGAAATGTGTAAATAACTGGCAGGAATCACAAAGTACTGAGTAGCTGCTACTTGATTAATTTTCCTTTAAATGGACAATTTCTGCAGCAAAGTAAGTGAAGACATCATTGCTCTTGGGGCAGCCAAAGACTCCAACTGCTGCCATAAAAGTGAATGGTAAATCCTGCAGGAAGCTATAATGCCAGTGGCAATTTTCAAGTGTGGAAGTAGAAGCAGCAGTTTCTATGGATGACTTTTGCGGGAGGATGGGAGGGAAGGTCGTATTGAGCGGCTCCGACTTCAGAAGAGAGCTAAAAATAAGCCCAGAAAGGATCCTTGGGGAATAGTAGCAAGATACAGAAATGTATAGTTGGCTTTCTTTTTACTTCATCTGCTAATTGCTAATCCTTATAGACCATATGGAAAAGGTACAGAGAAGAAAACAAAAACTGTCTTGGATGGAAGCAGCTCCATTTTTGCACAGTAGGAAATGAGCTGAAGTGTTTTGCTTATTTCTGAGTATCAGGAAGTCAGGAGATTAAAGTTGCCACTGTAAAATCTAGAAATGGGTTTTCATTAAAAAATAAAAAGGTAACTGGATCTATTTATAGACACACTTGCCCTGTTTACTGTACCAGGAAGCTGCTTTAAGGACTCAAGCAAAAATATTCTTAAAAACATCGTTTCTCAGTTCTGTGAATACCTTGTGTGTGTCAGCTGTGGCCGTATATCAGAGTGTGTTGGAAAGCTTTTTATCAGCCAGTGCAAAGTACTCAGGGCAGCAGGGGATGAACTTCTAGCATCTGTGCACTGCCGTCACTGCGTAGGTCCAGTGAGAAAGTTGGCACATCCATAAAATAAAGGCTGTGAAGAGAAAATTGCAGCATGTGAGATCTGTGTAGCTGCAGAAGAGATAAGCTGGTCCCAGAAGATGCTCACTGCTTCCTTTGATTTGTCCTCAAACTGCCTTCAGGTAGGATCCGTGAGGCTGCTTGTTTAGATGTTAAGTCTGGTCATGTTAGAGAAAGGGAAGCTTGGAATTTAAGTGTTAGCACCTGAATTGCTGCAAGAATAATGTCTGAAAATGAGGCAGTTTTACCCTGTGCAGGATGAAGAAAGCTGCTACTGCTTGTCAGATTGTACAGGATGCTGGGAAAGTATCTGGATACAGAGCTTTTCTCAGGAAGGAATTTCTTTTCATGAAGGATGATACCTGTCATTTTGAAAGGCTGCCTCTTGGAGCCCTGTGTGTGTTGATCTTCTTTGTCCTGATGAGGTCACCTGGTGGCCAGGAGATGGACAGTCCCTGGGCACTTTTCACGTCCCTTTTTCTCACCCCTGTTGATGTTCCCAGGTTTGAGTGCCCTGCAGCAGCTTTGTGGGCACCTTTGGGTGCCTCAGCAGCTCTGCAGCCAACAGTGCCGTCGTTGCACGTGGCTGCCATCCGAGCACACCGTGGTGACGTCCCTGTGAGGGTGTCACAGCCATCAGCACTGTCCTCAGCATCCCTGTGTTAATCAGTGTCCAGCACGTGATGGGCAGCACCGATGCAGTGTCAGCACGAGGGCAGAAAAGCTAAATTGGGTATTTCCCAGCAGTTCTGTGCTAGGGACAACCCGTTTTAGCTTGCAGTCTGTTGCATGTTCCACGCAAGGCGTGTGGCTTTTGCTTGTGGTCTGGGGCTTTTCTGCTTCCAGATGACCCTGGTGATATCCCAAACAGATGATGGAATGACTGCTTTGTGGAAAGGGTATGGGAGGAGGTCTGGGGGAGTGGAGTTTGTCACTGTGGGGGCTCTTCTGAACCCTTGTGCTGGGCATCTGGATTATCCCCCAATCTTAGGTGCTTCCAGAATAGTTTCTTGTGAGGCTGTTGAACACTCTGCCTTTCAAAGCCCCTTGAAATGCTGGTGAAACTCTTTTAGGGACATGGTATGGTCCTGATGACCTGAGCTGAGCTGATTCCCATCTCCTTTCATCTGAGGTACCAGCTAGAGCCACATTTGTGGGGTTTTCCCCATAAAACTGTCCCAGATGTGGAGGAATTTGAGTGTCATCTTCCAAAGCCCACTTCACGAATTTGATCACAGAAACCTTGAAACATTTTGTTCGTGGGTTATTTGAGCTCTGCGTGTTCTTCCAGCACTTTGGATACCTGATGCCCCAATGTGGAAGTTGGCCTTGGGGTGGTGCCTGGTTCACTCTGCTCTCTTGGTCCCTGTATGTAGCTCCATGAGGCAAAGAGTGTCGGGGACCATGGGTTGTTTGATCTGTGTGTTAGCATCTGGAAACCCGGCAGGTTCGTTCCTTGCTGTTTGATGGGTCTATTTTCCATGGTAGCTTGAGTGTTCCAGGCCATCCGTGACAGAGGTGGACTTCCATCCCAGGCAGAAACTCTCCACTGGGGTCAGCCCAGCGCCGTCTAACTACCGCCCTCAAGAAAAAACCGCTGCGATGCGACTGTGATGCTCACAAAAGGTTCTGTTTCTGTTTTGTTGCCATTGCAGTGACAGCTATATTGTGCGAGTCAAAGCTGTGGTTATGACCCGAGATGACTCCAGTGGGGGATGGTTGCCGCAAGAAGGAGGCGGTCTCAGTAGAGTTGGCGTCTGCAAGGTCACGTACCCGGAGGGCAATGGAAGAAGTGGATTTCTAATCCATGGTGAAAGGCAGAAAGACAAACTGGTAATAGACCCTAATTCAACTTTTGTCTGTTCTTATAATGAGAATTATCCCAAATCTATTGCTATTGTATTCTTGTGCAAGTTAAAAAAAAAAAAAAAAAAAGCCATGTGCAAATAATACCAGATTGGACAAAACAAGCTCATCCTCATCTAGAATTGCCATCTTTTGCTACCTAGGCTGGCATGATGCCACCTGGAAGGAGCAGGTAAATTTTTGACATCCACATGCAAAGATCCTCTTTGAATGAAAGAGGGCCTGTGGCTTTTTCCTTTTTTTTTCTTAGACCTAGCGCGGGGGTAAGTGAGAAGTGAATTGAAGTGTAAAGAGCCCATGAAGCCAGTCACATTGCACTGAGTAATGCAGTGCAAGCCTTTTAAAAGGGCCATGAATTATTTATGCTGCGTGCTGTTCAAGGTTTGAACAAGCTGAGTGAGAATATGAAGACAAGTTGTCTCTTATGAATTGACACACTCGGTTTCTCCTGGTAGCTGTTTATCTAAAAAGGAGCTCTCTTCCATCCCTGCACAAATCAAATTAATAAAGCCTTTTCCTGATTTCCAGGGGCCACTTGAAATGTTATAGTTTGTTATCTTGTTTTTATATATTTGATTCTTCTGAAATGCACTCCTGTGATGATATGGGCTAGCTTAAAAGTAGTACTCCCTCCACAGGCTCAAAAAATGCATTGTTTGAGTCAGAAATGATCTTGCTTTCAGAAAGACTGGTGTTTTAAAGCTGTTTCAATTATGGTTTGCCTTTTGCAATGCTGTTTTGCTTAGGATGCTTTTTTTGACATTATTTGGGAGCCATGCTTATGGTTTTGAGAGGTGGAGTAAGACATGACAAGCCATTCCTGTTGTCCCTGAGCATCACTCTAGAGATGGTTTCTGGCGCAGCAGAACTGGAGATGAGTGTCTGGCTGGGGTGAACAATTTAAAAACAGTGAGGGGAGTGTTGCAGCACCTCCTAAATCTGCTGCTGGTGGATAAAATTTCTGTTGAGCAAAATTATTCAGGGAAGATGTTGTCCTTCCTCTTGAGCCCCCCGCTAGCTTAACCTGTGCCTCACTGGGTCCAAAACATGCTTCTGGGGTAGGGAACGAGTGCCTACTCAAAGCACAAGCAAAAGATGAATGTGCAATGGTTTTGAGAACAATTACAGTGTCTGGTGTTTATTAGTCATCATTTGGTAGGGAAGGATGTTCCCCTACACAAGGCATGACTTGGCTTGCTTTTGAGTCCAGCCTGAGTCGGTGCTGGCTGTGTCCTTGGGGTGGGAAAAGTGACTTTGCTCCTCTTTTGGGGCTCACGCCCTCCCAGGTGGTGCTGGAGTGCTTTGTGAAGAAGGACCTGGTGTACACGAAGGCAAACCCCACCTTCCACCACTGGAAAGTTGACAACAGAAAGTTTGGGCTCACTTTTCAAAGCCCCGCTGACGCTCGAGCCTTCGACCGAGGAGTGAGGAAAGCCATCGAGGACCTCATCGAAGGTAGCGTGGGGGTGGACACTTCCACCCTTGTAAGAGTGGGCAGGGGGTTTGAGTCAGGGAGCTGGGAAGAGGGATGTGTTTAAAATCAGTTCGTGGGCTTGGAGATCTCTTGTGCATGGGTCCAAGCGTAGCTGGGGCCCTTATCCCACAGTGAGCAAGCCCCAGCTTTTAAGAATTGAGTTTCCTGATCCCTGAGTGGAGATAAGGTGTTTCAGTCAAGTATTTTTCAATCCTGTCTGTCCAGACTTCCCCCCGTTTTTTATCAAGTTTGTTGTTACTGCTTTTTTTGATAGGCGTGGGTTTCACACCAGTGATGGCAACTCAGACAGCCCAGGCTCTTTATTTGCAGTCAAATCTCATCTTACTGAGTCTTTGTTAAATCATAGGATTTAATTCCTGCCTGGAGTTGAATAAAACTTCGGTTTGTTTTTGGTTTTATTTTGCAGTAATTAGTTTTGTCTGCATCTTCTTAGTTGAATGGTAGTTCTTGAAGACTTTGTTGTGTTTTGGGGTGTTGTTTTTTTAATTCTGTAAAAAATGCGTTTGAATTGTCTGTGCTTTGAAGTTGTCGTAAATTTTTCCTTTTCACATTTCATTGCAATCAGGCAATCACAATACAGCTATAATTCAATTGTACTTTATTTTAATTAAATCTGATTCCTCATATAATTTTTTTCTTGATTTTTTTTTAACCATACTACTTTATGTAGGGACTTAGTAGTCCAAAGCCTTTTGCCTTCTCTTCCAGTGTGACCAGGGTATTTTTTTATACAGATGGTACATTTTCTGAGGATACTAACTCAGATGTGTGTATAGATGTGTATTCTTTTTGAGGACATCAGCTCCATAAGACAGCCTAATGTTCTGGAAGGCCTGTCCTTGCTTTAACATGAACACGGTAGATACTGGGAGAGAATTAATCCCCCAGGGCTCCTTGCTGGTAAATACCTCATCAGTTAGAGAAAGGATCTTCTCATTTCATTTGCTTCTTTCTGTGCCATTAACATCGAGAAGTTACAGGTAGACTTTCTGGTTAAAACTGTGAAGCATTTTGAGTCATAAAGGTGATGTTTTATGTAAGTGGTATGGGACTGTGCAAAGTTTCAAGGAGATAATAACTCGGCTGTATTGAGTAGTATTTTGGAGATGCCAATACTTGGCAACTCCTGGTTTGGTCTTCTTGATCTATTTTACAGTGGAGGTATTTAAAATCAAGTTCTGCTGTATCTCAGATACTTCAAAATCAGCAAATCTATATTTATCCCATTAACAGTACAGGCTGATCCTCATGAATGTGTTCCTTCTTAACTTCCAAATAAGGCTTTCTGAATGAAAAACAATAACTGGCTCATGCACACACAGTGTCGGGCAGCGGATTTCATTTATCATTCATTTTTTTGTTCAAATTGTAATTGAATTCACCAGGTAATATTAAGCACAACTAAGTGTGCATTCAGAACTTCACTTCATTAAATCGCTGCTTTATTGTGAATATTTAACCAATAGTTCATTCCCTGTAGCATCAGAAGTTTGGGGCGCAGGTACAAGAACTCTATGCAGCTCCGTAGAGCTTAAGCCTTTTTAAATTTTAAAGCTAATGTAGCAAATGGCACAAATGTTTCCACATTACTCAGTGTTTTAAGTGGGCTTTCACACTTAGCTCTGCACATCTTCGTGATGATGGAACTGAGAGCAGCCAAGGCTGGTGCCAACAGCATTATATAAAACACGTTATTTTAACAAATTTCCAGAATGAAGGCAGTACAAACCGTCCTGCTGTGCTGGTCAGGGATGTGATGTGGCCACAATTCAGTCTTAGCAGTGGGCTTCCATCAAAAAAATAGACCTTTGACTTGACGGTTCTCGCCCCCAACAGATCCTCTTGCTGCATCCATCCTCCTTGGCAGCCTTAGCCAGTCAGGAAGGGGGTCTGGGATCTTGACTGGGTATAGGGAGGGGAGTCACTCCTTTTTAGGTGCAGCATAAATTTGGTGTCAATTCCAGCGATGGCGAGTGCCCCCTTCCCTGAGGCCTTTCTGTGACGTGGGTGCTCACCAGGCTCTCGAGCGGCTCCACAGGAACACCTGCGGGGTGAGGAAAGTTTTTTGATATGCTTTCCTGCTTTTCCAGAAGATTGCCTGGTGTACCTAATGAAAATTGCACCCCAATGTTTATTCTCTTGTCTGTGGTTTTACACATATCAGCTCCTTTCTAATACTTTGTTTACATGGGGCAAAGTGATTCTCTGAGAAGTAGGTGATGAGAGATATAGCAACAACTTCCAAAATTGAAAGGAAAAAACCCAATCTTACTCTTCATTGTCAAAGTGAGGTTCATTTTTTTTAAATTAAAGGTTATTTCCCCCCCGCCAGATTTAGGGAGTAAGTGAAGAAAAACTCATACATGGTTTCTTGACAGCTGAGAATCAGCCTGGAGCGCTGATTAGTACATAGCTTTACCATTCTTCAGAAATTAGTCTTCTGTAATTGGAAATGGTAACTGCTATTTTTATCATTGTTAATTAGCATTGGCAACCACACAGTTGCATTTCAAGAAACACTTTCAGATTTTACCTCTCCAACCTAGCTACCAGCAGATGGGTTGTTCTTCCTTAAATTTGAGCCACTCTTTCATGCATCTACAACACACAAACCTGTGAGAACCCGAATGTTTAACAGCCTCAAAAAAAAAAAAGGTTTCATGGAAATGTCATGTATTTAAAAAGCTGTTGGTCTGTTTTTTCCTAGGATCTACGACTTCCTCGTCCACCCTTCACAACGAGGCCGAGGTCGGCGATGATGATGTCTTCACTGTAAGTACATGTCACCCAAGGTCCTTCTCTTT
This sequence comes from Oriolus oriolus, assembly GCA_013400235.1. Lineage (NCBI taxonomy): Eukaryota > Metazoa > Chordata > Aves > Passeriformes > Corvidae > Oriolus > Oriolus oriolus. The sequence continues at coordinate 450,664 of VXBT01011624.1, forward strand.
TGTGTTCAGGTTTACATGGTCAGGTTAGAAGAGGTTTTTTTTCTTTTTATGCCTCAGGGTTGGCGTTCAGCCACCGTCATGTTTGGCCACTGGGTGTGTTTTATTTGATGGAAGTATATCCTCCACAGAATGTGAAGCCTCCTGTTGGCCTCCTGTTGCCACGTGAGAAGCATGTCAGAGCAGGTGATGTCAGGGGCTAGAAGTGAAGAAATAATCACACTTGAATTTCTTTTGGCTCAGACTGGGTGGTGCACACCCCTGCTAATACTTCTCTCTGTCCTTGAGAAGCTTCCTGCAAACTCAGGTAGTTAGCAAGGCGACTGCTACTCAGGTACATACTCAAGGAAATAAGGTTTTAAACACGGTTTAAATCAAAATCACAGTTTTAAACAAAAGCCAACTTTAAAGGTGTTTCACCTGTACATGAAACGTCGAAGTTCAGACAGGAGTTCTTCAGGTGGAGGAAGGAACAGTAGTGTGGCATCTGTCTAAGCAGCAGTTCCTTAAACAGCAGTGAGCTGTTGGCAGTTCATTTGTGGTGTTGTCTAAAATACATTTTGAAGCTTTGCTGAAACTGAAGCTGCTGATCTTGCACACTTTAAAAGGAAAGTTAAAAAGTAAAAAAAAAAAAGTGTCAGGTGAAAATGTGACTCTGATTGGGGCTATTCCATGTGCTGGAAACAAGTTGCTCACATTGTATACTTACTTTTAATGAAGTTGTTTTATCCCCCTAATTCAACTCCCCATGCACACATATATAAGTGCATTAATTATGTTCCAAATGCCCTCCTTGTCCCCTGGGGCCCGGATGGCAGGAAGGGGAAAGGTGGGAAATCCTCAGTGCAGCAGCAGCAAACTCAAAATTGTCTTTGGGATACTTCCCTGGATTTTTAGGGTGAAGGAGGAAAAAATCAGTTCAAGCATCAAACTGCTTGAAAATAAATCCCGGGAAGCATCCAAAGCCAAAAGGTGTTTTTGAGGGTGATGTTTCGCCAGCATGGGACCACACCATATTCCCTGCTGAGTTTTGACCGGATCTTCCCAACGGCTGGCATGTAGTCCGCATCTGTCCTTTTGTCACACTCAGGGAGACAAACAACAGCAGGCAGGGTTAAAAGGTGACTTCCTGCACTCTGCAGCAAAACTATCATTAGCAGCTGCTTCCCAGCTACCTGCCAGAAGTGATTTATAGGCACTGGGATGGGACAGACGGGGGGGAGGCACCAGTGGAGCCAGAGCCTTTTACCGATACGTGCTGCTTTGTTCCCAAATTTGCTGGACGAGCTGTGCTCTGCTGGGGGTGGACAGTCGCTCTTGATGTGTGTGTGGCTCTTCTGTGCTCATCAGAAAGGGGATGACTGTCAAAATGTGCCTTGGATGGGTGTGTGCCAGCTCACACTGGGTTACACGTTGGAATACTCGATGCTTAAACAGTGACGAGTGGCCTGTGGAAACAGGGAAGTGTATTCTTGCTAAAATCCTACTAGCTGATGTTTAGGGACCTGGGAGTGCTCCTGAATTTCTCCACAAGCTCAATCTTGTGGCTGAGTGTTGATTTTTAAAGTCGAAGAATGCTTTTTACAAGGAGAAAGAACTTGTTGCCTTTAAGTAGGTGTTGTTTTACATTGGAAAAGTTGGATAAATGGTGCTCCAGCTGCATCAAAATCACTCAAACTCCTGCGAAATGAAGAGCCAGAACTGCAGGAGATTTTTCCCACCTACTTGACCCTGGGGAGGTGAGAGGTGACTCCCTGCCATGCAGACATTTATGGGGGTAGGATGCCTGACAGAGAAGAAGGAACAAGCTGCTCAATAGCATTAGCAAGGAGGGAAACCTCAGAGGCATCGGCATCTTGCTGGGAGCTGGGAGAACGAGTTGTGTCCTGCCTGGCAGCGCTCTCTGCAGGGTTTCGTGATCTCCAGAGCACAAGAGGGACCTCACCGGTGGTGGGACTTCGCATGGTGCTGCTTGTCAAGATGGCACACCAGGCAGAGGTGTTGTCGTACTCCAAAAATAAGGCTTTGGGGACATCTTCCACAGTATTTCTTCATTTTTCTGGGATGAAGTCTTTCCTTTTCCTGCAGTCCTTAAGCTCTTCAAAGCTCTCAGCTTCCTATTTATCTGGTAGGTTATGGTGGAGTATGAAGACTGCATAAGCCAGAAATAACGTACTGAGGCATGGAGCAGTTTAAGACTGGAAGAAATTGATAGGGCTGTGAAATGTTTTATTTTTACCCTTCTGTTCCATTCTTTCTTTGCACATATTTTTGACTTGTGTATCATAGTCCATTTGGTCATCCTTCCACACTAAACTTTTGTAGAACTTTCTGTAAACTCTTACCCAGCCACAGCAGTGGATTTTTTGGGTTTGGTTGGGGTTTTTTTCTCTGTTTTAAAGAGAAAGTACATTTGTTCTTTTTTATTTCCTAAGGTAGTTATTAAAATCTTCACAGTCCTCCCCCTCTCCCACACATGCATGAATAAACTTAACTGCGTGCGGCAGAATTTTCAAAAGCATCTGCATGATTGAGTCATTTAATCAGTCATTTACCCGTCTCTGAAAATCTTAGCCATTGCTGCTGCACTGCTGCCTCAACTATTTGGCCCGAGGTCCTGCTCTTCTTGGAGATGTTTCAATCTGTTCAAGCACAGCAGTCCAAAACTTCACCTTTCTGGGGCTGGTTTGTGGCTGGCCACCCCGACTTCATAGCGCACAGATGTTTGCACCAACGTAACGCTCCCAGCTTTAGAACAACCCCCCTCATTACACACAAGTCCTGACCCCGATACGGCTGCTGGCCATTGATTGACACAGGGCTTTTGTAAAGCCCCTGATCCTGTTAGCTCCAGTAGGGCTCCGTGGGATGTGCACGGTTTCGTGTGTGCAACTGGGACACCGTTTATTCCTCAGCCAGCGTGCAGCCCTTCCAGGCATCCAGCAGGTTACATCCACGGGGAAGAGAAGGTTTGCCCCAGAGGAAGAGCTCTCCTGCGGTCTGTGACCTTGCATGGCTTAGTGGAGGATCATTTTCTTGTATCAGAAGGTGGACTTGTTTTGGGTTTTGAATTATCTGCAGCTGTGGCTGTGGGAGCATTCACTTGGGGTCAGTAGTTGTCTCCTCCCATGACTGTAACTTGCAGAGCCGAGATGATAACTTGGGCAGCAGCATCCTGCCCCATCCCTATGGCATATGCTCCTCATCCATCTTTCTGAAGCATGGGTTATATCTTTAAAAACCGGACTTTGCCAACTAACGCTTTTCCTGTGGCTTAGACCTACAGCATACAACCTGTTCTGAAATTCATACCTGACAGGGCAGGAAACATCAGTATCTAGAACTAAATGTCACAGACTCGAGTTGAAAAATGCTTATTTCTAAAATGGAATCTCCATTTAGTAGTTTTAACAATATGTAGTTGTGTTTCTTGAGTTTCAGATCCTCCAAAGAGCCCATAAATGTTTTCCATATGTTAGCAAATAAATTTCTTCTGTCTTGTACATTATAAATCGTCCTCTCAAGAGATGCAATCTGAGTAAGACTGGCCATCCGTTCTGTCTCCGTTGGGGAAACGCCGTCGTTGCAGTGGGCTGAGATTGTTCTGTTTGTCTTCATCCATCCAGCCTGCATCCTCAGCCTTCTTTAATTAACATTCATTTCAGAAGTAGGGTTTAATACAGACTGAATGCATTCTGTAGTTCCTCAGCCACAGAATTTGCCATATAATTGAGTTCTTGTGTAAAGTATTTTTCTCTAATCTACACTTCTACTTTCAATTACAGATAATAATCCCACATGACCACGAAGTGAAAAATGTGAATTGATTCCAAGGAAAAAAGGTCAATGACTTCCAGAGTCTGCAGAGTGCCTGAAATGGTCTCTTTTAGCATCCCATCTGAAAAAGCAGAGGTGTTTGTTCTGAAACCTTATGACCAGTTCAGCTGAAACACCACTCATGTGTTTTTCAGATAAATCTGCAGCCTTGTGCCTGCTTTTGTGCTAAAGAAAAGACACCCACTGGCAGGAGGAGCGGCAGCTCCCATGTTTGTTCTGGTTTGTGACTCTAAAAATGACTGCAGTCACCTTTTGCTTTAAGGGGAATGTAAGGGAGGAAACAGCAAAACTCAACCTTATTAAGTTTGATATGCATGTTAAAATCTCAGCTGTTTTATATAATCAATAATTTTTTTTTTAAATCCTAGTTTTTGTTCAGTGTGAGACCTGCAGAGTTTGGCAGGTTGAGATCTAGAGGTGCATGGCTGAGCAAAAGTGGCTTTTCAAGGTGCACACGCTCCATCCATTGCTTCTCTTGTTGACTCCCGGCTAAAAGCTTACTTACCTTGGTTCCCCCACTGCAAGATGGGGGAAATATTCTCATGAACGTGGATTCCTGTGCTTGGGGATGTTTGAGTTAGGAAGTTTGTTATGTGGCTTGGACGCTGCTGACAGTCATTTCAGAGACAGACACAATTACCTCTTCTCCACCAGAACAGTGCATATTGGGGCAGATGTTTGCATTACAGTCCCTCTTGCATCTCTTCTGCTTTCCTAATTAAAGAAACAGATTTATCCCTGCTGCCTTTCCTTGAAACATTTTGTCTACTTTCATCTCCCATCTGGGCCTCAAGCACGTTACAGCCTCACTATTAAAATTTATAAGATTTATGTTCATTAGATAAACACTAAATCTAATTTTTCTTGCTGGCTTGGTCATTTCACATTCAGCTGGTTCTTTTAAAGAACAATTGTGGCTTTTTTTTCTTTAAAGTAGACAGTAGAAACCCAGTCCAAATACTTTGGAATATATTCGTGAGTTCTGTGGGATGCTGGAGTATCTCTCATCCCAGCCCTCTATGGAAAATGATGTTGCTGAGAGTGGAACAACAACTTGCAAGATGTGTTTCAGTCAGAAGTTGTGCTCAGGGATTGAGGAGCCACAAGAGCTTGCAATTTCCTTTTTCTTAATGCTGTCCTTGAGTAGCAGAAGGGGACAATGCCTTTTGGAGGTGCAGAGCTCTCTGGGGGAATCATGGGGTTGTCACCTCGAGCAAATCCACCTTGTTTGCTCTGTGAGGCTGAGCAGAGCGACAAGGGGATTGTTACAGTGACAGGACATGATGGCCTTACTTCTGTTCTTCTTCCTGCCCAGCAGCCAGCTGTGCTCTGTGTGAACAGCCAAAGGGTTCATTGCTGCTAGCCACATCCTCTGATGTCTGGATTTTGGGCTTGCATTGTAAACCACAGCTATTCTAATTCAGATTTTAAAGGAAGGAAAAAAAAAAGTACTTGCCAAGAAGAGAGAAATTCACACACAGAAAAACCAGCAGGCTCAAATCCTTCCCTCAAAAACAAACAAACAAAAAATAGCCATTGCTGGCTTTGACCAATGAACTGGACTGAGATTTAGTCATGTTCTTTTATACAGCTGGTTCTCTCAAGCTGTGCACAGTGCTCTGGGCACCCCTGCCCAGCACCTGAACAATCAGTGCAGCCCCACCTCAGCACCTCGGCAGTGCTTGTCGTGTCTGAACATGGCTTTGTCTCTTCACACCTCTTCTCACAAGAAAAGCTGCCTTGACCTGTTCCAGCAGGCTGGCTCTCAGGGTAGCCCCAGAGCCTGAAGTTACTGGTTTATCTGTGGTTTAATTGGGTTATTTTCTTCATCCCATTAATCCCAGGCTCTATCAGGTTTTCAGTGGAATTCTTGTTGCTGGTATGCCGGGGGTCAGAAAGCAGGAGAGATGCCACTGAAACATTGAACGGGTCCTGGCTATCCAGCGGTTTCAAGGCTTGCTGCTTTTTATCTGTTTGGGGTTTTTTTCCTGCCTTCAGGTTAACTTTGCCCACATAAATTCACATCACTCAATGGGAGTGGATACCAGTGCTGAAAGAGATTTTTCAGTAGGGAAGGTCAAGTGGAAAGTTTTTTCTCTGGCTGTCAGGTTTATTTTCTAGTGTTGTGTTTCTCTCTTTCTTTCAGAATCTCCTGTTTCTTTCAAGTGGTGCTGGAAATTAACCCGTTTATTTTCTTGCTCTTTCTGCCAATACAAGCAAGCTGTACTCACTGATAATTTAATACTGTTGTCACTGAAACAGTGTGATATCATCTGGAAAGGCAGCTGCTATTTTCCTTAAGTCCTTCAAAAATGTAGGGGCAGTTACCATGTACTTCAGCCTATAGATTGCCCTTGCTTACTCTTACTCATAACCTGTCATTTGGACAGAAGGAAATGTAAAAATTACTGTGGTGTGGAGGTACACGGAACATAAAATCTGTTTATTCTTGTGTATGTAACGGAATCATGAGATGTAAGTGAAGAGCTCAGGGAAGCTGATAGGAGAAAGATTCATGGGGTAAATTTGAAGCTTTGTGTGCTTCCTTTGACAGAAAGGAGGCAGACTAGGGGTCTCACACGATTTATGTATTGCTTTATTGTATTTATCATGGGGGTTTTTTTGCTTTTGTGTCACTGTCTGATAGGTAAAGCATGCTTTTCTTACTGCAGATCAGGAGCAGACATTCTAACACAATTCCCAAATGGACCTAATTTTAGTTGCTTTGGTGCTGTTTCACTCTAAGTGAATTACAAATAAGAACAAATTATTAAACTGAAAGTATCTGTATTGCCATCAGATATTCTAAGTCTCACTGCTGTGTAGTTTTTATGTAGCTAATTATAGCAACAACTGGGATGTGTGGAGCTACTTTGCTGAGGGTAAGCAATTTCTCTTGTCACAATTCTTCCTCTCAAGACCATTTTCTGTAGTGTATTTTTTGGCTCTGTTCCATTCCCACATACAAACACAGTTGGTTGTGCAGTGGGATTGGGATATATCCTGCAGGAAACGGAAATTTGATCTTTTGCTGTGGTGGAAGTTTCCTTATAGCTGCATCTTGCCAGAACTTGTGTTGTAATTCGTGCACCAGTTAAGTATTCAGTTTTGTTCAGTTTGCCCCAGCAGTTCAAAAGTGATTTCCTTCTCTCCTAATTCTCTCCTTCTCTCCTTCTCAACACCCGTTTTGCCCTTGCCCTGTGCTTGGATGATGGTATGGTGTTATATTTCAGTGTGCCAGCTCTTTACATTTTATACTCTGTTTAATTTTTGTTATATGTAACCAGACTTGCCTTAATTTAAGTAATCTTCAAGTTACTGAAGGCCTTGTTTTCTTGCAGTATGAGCCTTTAAGATGAAAAGCGTCACCAGCAAACCTGCTTGTGGGATTCCTTGTACAGAGGTGACTTGACTGGTGCCTCTCTAGCTGTAGTTTCTTGATGGTGGATTTGTGATCAGAGTGTGTTGTAACAACATTTCATGCTTGCAATCAACTAGCTGCATGTTTGTCTTCTGAAAAAATAATTTGGCTGTGTAAGTAATGTACTTAAACTATGTGATGAGTTAAAGTGTGAAGCCGTTTATGATCATGTTCCCTTTTAATTCATCTGGAGCTGAATGCTGCAGTGCACTTGTGTGTTTAAGGCACAAATGTGACAGAAACAAAATACAACCAAGAGTAAATTGCCCTCTCTTAACATACAGTAAAACAGAGGGGGAAAGGATTTTTTTTTCCTTTTTTTTTTTAACTTTTGCTTTTGTTCAGCCATGGTTCCCAGGGCATTTCTTTGGTATTATGTAAGGGGGACCTGATTTGAGTCAAGATGCCTGTGAAAAGCAAGTTATTTTGCAGCCAGCTCAGTTCCCCCACCTTGCTTTTGCAACAGTCATGCTAAGAGTGAAGATGATGTGGGGGAGCAGGATTTGGGGTTGCTGGAGTTATTTTAGCACCTATGTGAAACCACAGCTGAGGGATGCAACTTGACTGATGCTTCTTTAGCGTCAGTAGAGCAGAGAGGGGCTCCTCCATTCCCCTTTCCCTACCACAGCTGACCTTGTGCTGAGCCAACCCGGGGAAGTGAACCAAAAACTAGCCCTATAAAAGAAAGCCAATACTTTTCTGGTGGTTTGGCTCCTGGAGCCAGCTCACTGTGGGGCTGGAAAAGCTGAAGTGCTGGCTCAAGGGAAACTGTAGCTGATGGGCTAAGCGGGAGGCAAAAAACTCCTGCCACCCCACCAATACTCATGGTGCCACCTGAAATTCATTGCATACCCTTGGCCCTGCATACGTCACCTTCTGCAAGACCTCTGCTGTGCTGGTGGTACAAGTAAGGTGGTTCTTGCACTTGTGTCTGGTTTAGGATTTGTGCCATCTTCCTCCTTCATTTCATGCGTTGCTCCTTCATGTTTCTGCTGTGAAGTTCATCCTTCAGTTGAGACAAGAAGGAGATGCCAGGATAGCTGAGGCGGTGTTGCTGGGGGCGTGTTATGGCCAAATGTATGCTTTTACCTTGAAAATACGTGGTTGATATGACTGTAGCTTTCCATTAGATTCCCTCTTTAATCTGGGCTATGCAGTCAGCCTTTGAAGTGTATAGGCCTTTCTTTTCGGCTTCAGGGTGCTTGAAAATTTCACAAAGGCAGAAAATGGCCTTTTCCATTACTTGCATATTCAACCTGAGGAAGTGGCTTTCAGCAGACAGCTATATTTGTAAGCTGCAGTCTCACTGGCTGCTGTGTTGGAACAAAACGCCTTGTCCCGGGGCACTCGCAGGAGGAGGCACCAGGGACAGCTGGATTTGGGGTGCCTTGGCTGGCCCCAGGCACTGCCTTTGAAGGTGACAGGCAGAGCAGATCCAGCACGGGGTGTAAACACTGTTGGAAGGAGGCAGCCTTGGCCGGGGGCAGAGCGATGATTGACAACTTCCTGTACTGCAGCAGAAAGGATTAGGGAATGGCTGCCTGGCACATAACCCGGCAGTGCCGGTGGGACCGCAGGGATGCAGGTCTGGAGCAAGCAGGCAAAGCTCCACCTTGGCCTCTCTGCACGATTGAGAGGGGGAAAAGCATGTGGCTCCCGGTGCTGAGCTGCAGCATCCGTCTGGGCAGCGATAGGAAGGGAGCTGAGTTGGAACTGTGGGGCGAATGACTGCCTTGCTCTTCCCTTCATGAAGGAGCCTGTAATTCCCATCTGCTGTGTAAACACTGGCAAATCTGATTTGAATCTCTCGTCTTGTGTAACAGGTAGAAAAGAAAAACCCAGAACAAACAGAGAGTTGAGGCTGCCTGGAGTGTGCCCTTGAATTTTGGATCCTCTCAAATGGTTGGGGATGGGATTTTTTTGTTTGTTTGTTTGGGCTTTCTTTTTTTGGAGAGTTTGGAAAAGAAAAGGAGGAGTTCGGTAAAGCTTAGCAGTGAAACATGGCTTTATATGAGGCCTCAGGATTTTCCTTCAAGTTGACAGAGTCCCCCTCCCACCCCTAGAAAGAAAAAAGGAAGCAAGCAAGAAAGAAAAGCCGTCAAGAAACCCCACAACCTTCTTCTGACTGAATATTGCAAGGTGGTGTCCCCTCTGCCCCCAGTATGTGTTTGGTAGTAACTGAGGATGAATAGCAGAATACAGGAGTCTGGGGAGCTCAGAGTGGACCTCTGCCCAGCAGAGAAATGCATTATAAAGAACTGCACCTAAACAGGCCTGTTTCCTTCCCTCACCTGTCTAATGTGTTTTGTTAAGGGTCTGCTTGCCCTGTATCTCGTAAATACTTCATGAAAATTAAATCAGAAGTGATTATAGGAAGCAGTTCATATGTCTCTGGCTCTTTCTGCAGAAGGAGAAGGAAAGACAGAAGTAAATAAGTACCATTACATTTTTAAGCAGAGCCTGACATATTTGCAGTGCATATGAAGAGGGTATTTTAAAAGTTTTCATCAGCTGTTGGATTCTATTTTGGTGATAAATTCCAGCTAAAATACCATCAATGCTCATAACTGTGTGAATAAATGACCCCTAACTGACTTCTTAAAATATTGTATCAGTCTGCTGTGGGAAGTTTGCATTTAACTTAGTTTTTCTCTCGCTCTGTTTGTAACTTGGTGTATTATATAGAAGGAGCACTGCTGAATTTAGAGGCTGCAGTGTACATAGCAAAGATATTAATGATGGATTAGGTGCATCAATTCTTTTAGCTTGGCTAATTTAATTTTCATTAGCATTTCTCTCCCCCCCCACCCCCCTTAATATTATTTCCTTCCCCCCTCCTTGAAAGTTTCTGTATGGAAGAGCTGAGATTCAGTGGTGAGTTTTGTGGAGCCATCTGTTCCCAGCTGCACTCAGCTGTCCGGTGTTTAACACTCCCCTATGAACTTTCCTGCTTTATTTCCTAGCATGCTTACCAATCTTGCAAAAGGAATGCTTTTTGGCAGCATTGGATGTGCTAAGTTCCCTGTCAGCACCTGAAAATTAGGAGCTCCCCTTCCAGCCTCCCCCACCTCTGCTCTCTGTGCTTCCTGTGCCACCACATGGATGGTCGACTGAGGTCAGGGAGCTGATGCAAAAATGATTTTGGGCTGCATTCCTGTGGTCTTGCACCCACGCATGCCCACAGAGCAGGTGATGGGACTGGTGGGGGGAGGCCATCGCCTCCCCTCAGCAGCTCAGACCATGGTGGCCATTCTCCTGGCCTTACCAGAGGTCAGCTGTGGTAATGTGCATAATATTGTTAGAGAAAGGAGCTTTGCTGATCTTTGCCAAGTTGTACAAGCACAAATGTTGGATGCTGGAGCATCCCAACAATGCTGTAGTCTGCACCGGGATGTCATTTTCAAGGTATAAACCGATTAACAGAGCCTCTGCAAAAAGGAAAGGCTAGCCTCTATCTCTAGATAGTTTTAAGCAATTGGTTAGTTTAAACAGTTCCCAGGTTTAAAAAGATCCTGTTAAAGCAGTGTGGCTTGTCTCAGCATGGAGAAATGCAATCAGGCCACAGCACGGAGGAGTTGCAGGAATGAAGAAGGAAGCGTGGGAGTCCTGGTAAGGAGAGGCTCTCCTCATGGATGAGGACACAAGCGCCTTGTGGCCTGACAGAGCCACCCTGCTCTCACCACTGTACTGTGGGATTGCTGTGCTGCCTGGGGGAGCAGCCCTAGAAGCTGGGCTTGTGCTTTGGGCTTTTTCCCCCTTAAAACATTCTGGTTTTCCATTGTAAGTACCTGATGCAGACTTTCCTTTCCATCAAAGTGGTGCTCTAGCTCAGTGGTGCAGCGAGGGGGAGAGGTATCTTGGGAAGGAAATGTTGTATAAACCTGCTCAGAACCTCTGGTCCAGATCTGAGTCCGAGCAAAATTGGGTACTGATTTACTTCAGTCCTCCTCCCGACTTTTGCAGAGCGAATTTCTCTTTGTGTATCTTCAAATGGCTGCTTTTGCAGACACGTCTGATGCCTTGTATGAGGCAAGTAGTGAAACAGGAAAATCTCCCTGAGGTTTCCCCCTTACCACATCTGAGTGTTTGTCATGTCATTTAATCGTGTCTGAGTCTCATATATTCTTTTCACTTCTTGAAGTGAGCTGTTATGCCACATCTGTGGTCCGTGCAGAGCTGCCTGATGATGCCAGAGTTGGGTTTAGCAGGAGTTTAATGGAGATGATCTTGTGCACTGAATTCTTGTAAATGTTCCTTAAGTTTTGCTGACTTCAGCCAGCACAGCCACCAGCATCTTTCTGGCACTAAAAGCTATAACGACAAAAACTTAAAATAAAAAAAGGTAGCAGTAGAAAATACTTCTTCACTTCAGATTGGTGTTTGTTTAAGGGATGACTAGAAAACAGTCCAAACATTTGAGAAATTCTAGTCCTGTTCTGGTATTGGACAAGTCTGACTCCATTCTTATTGTAATGGTTGTGTACAGCCAATTTGTCTTTGAACTGAACTGGAATATGATCTAACATGAAGCTTTTCCTTCAGACTTTCAGCAGAGTAGAACTGTGTTCAGCTCCAGCCATCCCCAGTGGATGAGAGTGGCAGAATGTTTCCAAAATGTGTGGAAGCAATTTTCTGCAATACAATTTCTGTCTTGTCTTCAGTGATAGGAAACAAACAGAAATTTGACAAAAGCATTTTCTTCCATGGCTTTGTCTTGCCATGACAAATTAAAAGCTTGTGCTTAGGAGACAGTAGTCTCAAATCTTAAAAGATTTTTTTACACTGAATCTTCTTCTTAATACGTGGGTAATCTAAGCTCCCTTTGAAATGGGCTGTCTTGAGCATACAGGGCACACTTAGAGATGGATGGAAAATGTCAGCTGTTCCCTTTTCTAAATTTCTTTAATAGAGAAGAAAAGGTGTTTTGAGACAAAATTTAGGATTTGTGCTGTTCACTATCTGTGAAACTCAGAAGTGCTGTATCTCTTTAGGCTTTTAAAAAAAAAGCTGGAGGAGAGCGGAAGGACTTTTTCTGGTCTGGCAAGATTAAGCTGAGGGAGTTCTGGGAGACTATATTTTATCTTAATTTCTTTGGAAAGGTGGAAGTTTCTTTGCCATGCATCCGAAATAACTCTCAGACTTCCTCTTTGTGAAGTTCCTAAACAGCAGCTCCGTAGATAAGGCCCGGGCCAGCGCAGAGCTCAGTATCACTCGCTTGTTGTGCTGTTTCGCTGGCTTTATCGTTCTTCCTTTCCATACTGATAGCACAGCTGTGCCTCCCTGTATTCCAGTGACAGGAAAGGGTCAAGTGAAGAAGAGCTGGCTTGTGCCAGGGCTCCCGAGGGATTGCATCTGGGCAGAGCACACCAGGGGCTCTGGCTGCTGGTGGGGAGCCCATTGCAGAGGTCTCGGGCGGAGGTGGTCAGGCTGTGGCACGGGAGGAAGCAGCTCTCTGGCTGTTGCTTTTCCAGGCTCATCCTCTAGCCATGAGTTGGTGTGGAGCTGGGTTTCTTGTCCTGGGAATGGTGGGGATGCCTTCTCAAAAGATGAGGTGGCGCTGGGCTCTTCCTCAACATGTCCAGGCTTCCCCAGGTGAACGCAGGAGCTGCTGCAAAGAGCTTCAGCTGTTGCAGAAGGATGCCTCCTGTAAAGATGAGACCGTGAGCTCCACCAAGTTTTGCTCTTCCGTGCTGCATGTCAAGAGGTCCCCTTGGATGTGGATGTTGTGGTGCATGGGCTTGCTTGGCAGCGGGAGATGGGCGAAGTGGAGGGGGGCAATAGACAGCAGGTTGCCTTGTGCTTTGCAAAGGCCAGGCTGGCATGGGTTTTTGATCCCTTCAGGACCATTACTTGCACAGCTAATTGTTCAACATCATGATACGTCTGTTCCCCCCTGCTTCATTAAAATTCTAGAGAGGAAAAGAAACGTCTTGCTTGACCCGCAATTACTTTTGACAGCAAACTTGCAAATCCTTTAGCTGGCAGAGAGCACTTCTGGAAGTTTTAAGTGACAGAACTCTGTAATTTCCCTCTGGCGACCAATTTCTGACAAGCTGCCACAGATTGTATTGCTTCATAATTCTGAGAGGAATCTTTCTTCTTTTTTGTAGTCAGCCTTGCATGTTGCATCACACAGAGCGAGCCTATATTGTGAAGCCATTAGAGGCTAGGTGATCAGTCCAGTTCAGAAGCAGGAGAAGGCTTCTTTTTCTCATATTTTTTCATACATGCTTATCTGTGCCTATTGCTTAGGTATCTCATTAGCCTTCTTGTGTAACAAATCCATTTCAATGAGAAATAAACTGCAGTAAATGATTAACATAATCTTCTTTACTAATGACTGGGTTTTTTTAATTTAATGAGTCACTTCTGAAAGTCTGAGGGGGAAACAAGGACATGTTTTTCTTTTTTTTAAATTACCACAATGCCATCATTTGCCTGTAGAAGCCCGGTGTTGTTTCTTAAAGCAGCCATACCACACACGCAGTACGTGTGCTTGCTCAGATACATCCAGCTCGCTTGCAACAGGAAATGTGTTGCACAGGTTTTATAAAATGGCTCTTATGGTTGTGATTAATGATTTTGTTATCCAAGCAGTGAAACCGCAAGAGTTTGTGACCGCTATAGCAGTCAGAAGGTTCTGGTACAAGCAGCACAAATGTCTCGTAATTGAGCGTTTGAGGGCATGTTGAAACAGAGTTTCTTATCGGACTCCCTGTTCCAACAACTTTAGTTTCGGGTTTGTTTCTCTTTTGTGACTACCAGGCATGTTTTCAGTCGTTTCCCCTCAAAGCCAAATGCTGGAGCTGGATTGGTTTAAACAGGTTTTAGAAGAAGATGGTGTTTCTCTGAGAGACCAGTGGCTCAGTGGTTTGGGACCTGATTTTCCATCAGTGAAATAGCCTGGCTCTGGAGACCATGTCCTTTCTAGATGTATTCCTGTAGGTGTGTTGTATTTGGATGACTTAGAGCAAACATCTCATGTTTCCACCCTTTGACCACCCTCCCCAAAATTTTCCCTGCTGTGCTGGTGGCAGAAAATCCCAGCCAAGTCCCAGTCTTGTTGTGGGGGACAGAAATTGTTCCCTGCTTCCCTCACTGACAAAGTCTTGCCATCATTTGTTCTTAGTGGCCCTTGGCTGAAGATGAGTGTGCCTTTTCTTTGAGAACTTACCTGATTTTCACTGGTCACCAAGTCCAGGTTCAGTCCCAGTGGAGTGGCACTGAGAGAACAGTACACTTTCAGAGGCCTGAGGCATCATCATGCCTCTAATTCTTGGTCGCTTACTTTCTTCTGAGGGTTTCCCTCTGGCTTCTTGAACTGCATTTTAGCTGTGGGCACCATCAGAAGTACCTCTTTCTGCCTGAACCTTACTTGAACCTGTTCCACTGAATGCCTCATGATCCTCCTTTCTGAGGGATACTAGAAGAATAATCCCTTCCTGCTCACATTCCTGTGGGACTCAATTCAGTAGACTTCTCATCTTCTTGGTCCTTCCATGATCTCTTTTCCAGAATAGAGAGACCCAGGCTATTTAGTTAGCTGTTGTTGAGAAGCCATCCCACGTCCTCTATGGTCTTGGCCATGGCTCTGTGAGCTTCTCATGGTGGAAATACCCTTATTGGGCCAGGGTGGAGGAGGGCCAGCACCACAGACAGCTTGGAGAAGCACAGCAGATACATGCAGTGCCTTGGCGATTGTCTTTGTGGCTGCTGCTTTTTTTTAACCTGTTGCTGAGCCACCAAGTGGACAGTGTCACAGAGCTGCCTATTTTAATTCCAAGACCTCTCTCCTGAACAGCAATAACTGGCTCAGATCAAGGTATTTATGTCACATTGCACTTTAGGGTTAATTATGTTTGGAGGTTTTTTAACATCCAGCATGTTTGAAGTCTCAGAGCATTATGAGATTCTTAAGCTAAGTTTTCAGGGTCAGCTTTCATTTTGACTCTTGTGAATAACTTAAGTTTCATCAGGAGACCGTGTCATCATCTTGTTCATCTCTCTCCTCACATCATTGATGAGAATGCCCACCAGCACAGGTGAGGAGCGTGTGGGGTTCATTGGTGGCCTTCTGCTTGGGAGGGAGGTATTTTCTACCTCTTTTTTTTTTTCTTCAATCCTCAGACCACACATTCATGTGTGTTGAGAGCACTCTTCCCCTATGTCAGTTTGAAACTTCAGTGGGGGACCTTGGTGGAAAGTACCAGTGCTTATCCCAACTGACGGTCAGCAAGATAACTCTGCAGATACTGCCTTTGTGAACCAGCTGCTGCCTTTAGTGTCACCAACCAGGAGTCAGCATGAACTTCTTTATGGACGAGTGAGCAGAGACCTAATCTTGGATAGCTTGATTTCCCCTTTCTGGGTGCTTTAGAGTAAGTATTTGTGTTGGCAAACTGCCCCTCTGATCTGAGGGCATTGAGTGTGGAAATGCAGCAATTTTTTAATAAGGTGAAAGCGGAGAGCAGCGCCGCAGCCTCTGGTATGCTGCAAACAGGTTTTGTAGCCATGTCAACACATGTGGAGGAGAGGCTCGGTTGCCCTGACGGGTCTAAAGGAGAAGAAGGTGTGGAGGAAAGCAAAGGTAGATACAAATCGGGCAAGATAAAAATCACTACAAGCTCTTTTCCAGTTGCCTGTTGCAGAAATGCTGCCTTCCCAGAGAGGCAGCAAATAGCACAGTGCTTGGAGGGCTGGTTATAGCTCCCAGCTGCCTGGCTGAGATTATCGAGGAGTTATATCCAGTTTGGGTGGGATTTTTATTTTCATCTAGGACAGGGAGGCAGTTGCAGGACAGTATGTGCTGTCACCTCCCATTGGGTAATTTCCCTGGGCTGCGTTGTTTAGACCACAAGCAGCCATGATGTTTTCGGAGCGTATCCACAAAAGGCTTGTCCCAGCAGGGCTCAGCTGTGGATCCAGTGCAGGTGAAGGGTCTTGCTGGCTGCCATGGTACCATTTTAAGGCCCTGCCTCTTTTTTGCTTCACGTCAGTCAAAGTTTAACTTTGAGAGCAGGCTGGGGCTGCCCGGGCCGTAGGATGTGTTGTGTGGCTTTCTGAGGAGCTTAAATCACAGCTCAGCATCTTGGTCTGCACCACATACAGCTCTGCAAAAAAGGTGCTCGTGTGAGTACCAACATGGCTGTTGTAACTAAATCCTGACTCTTCTCAGAGTTTTCAAAAGGGTTGTAAGCCTAATGTTACTACAAAACATTTGTAGAAGCTGCTCCTTTTCTTTTGCAATGTCTCCAAAATGTGCTAGATATTGTAGGACCTGAAGTTAAGTGCACAAGAATTAGCTTTGAAGGATTTAAACCCCTGATTTGAAATGTCTTTGTCTAATAAGTTAGGAGGGCTGGGCTGATGAAACCTCTTTTTTAAAAGAGCCTGAATATTGGTGCAGTTACACTTCAGAAGTGTTGTTAGCTATGTTAAGAGTTGATCTGCTTCTATGTACTTGTTTAAAAAAAAATAAAAAGGGAACTAAAACAAACGCATGCATTAAAAGTCTGTTCTTAATGGGAGTCAGCCATTCAAAACTCATCCTGCTTGTTGTACCTCTCAGACAACCCAGCCTGGCTTTACATCACACTGCAAACAACTGTGTATTTGCTTTCAACAAAATAAATTGGGAGTTCGGTGCTTTTAAAGTGCTGTAAGAGTTAAAGAGAACCAACATCTAATTTTGTGTTGTAATGCTTCAAGGTGTTCTCACCTTTGGACAGAGTCTTTCAGAGTGTTGTTTTCAGAATAAACAAATGTTCACAATGAGGGTTCTTGTGTTCTTGGAGCAAGAAATGTGTCTAGTACGATTCATTGGAAAACAGTATTTAGAGAGTGCATTCTTGACAAGGAGAGAAGGTTTTTCAGGTAAAACCAGTCTTCTGCTACTACTGAGTCGATTCCTCTCTGCTCTTGAGGTTGTGTCTCAGCTGACTGCGGTGGCAATCGGGAACCTTTTCCATGGACTTGTAGCTGCAGCACATCTTGTTAGTTGAGAGGGGGTAGGGTGGAGATTTTTTTTATTTCAAGCACCAGTGTTTCAGGCATGTGCAATGCTACAGCTGTTCTATTGTTGTGCATGGAGGCTCTCTTTTTCTTGCTCTTGGTTTGCTGGTGCATTTAGCAACTGTCCACTGATATTCATGGTAATATGAAAAAGCCCAAAACCTATAAATAGAATTAATGGGCAAAATCCTGAATATTGTATGGCAACTGTTTTAACCAAGGAAGGGCTATGGAGAGATGATGGCTGCCATTATTACCCCACTGTATGTTTCTGCAGGAAGAGAAATATGATTGTTAAGATGCAGCAGGTATTGGCAACAGCATGTTATTGTGTGATATTTCACCCTTTAGTGATCATTGTTGCATAATGATGTCACTAATTAACCTAAAGAAACTGCTCACAGGGAAGCCAGGAATGTATAAAAACGCAAGTAACATTCATTGCACCTTAATTGTGAGTGGCAGAAAAGTGACAAAACAAAAATAAAATCCTGACGTTTTTAAAGGAAAGCTGATTATTCAAGTAGCCAGTGATGAACTGGAATTCAGTGAGTGTTTGGAGAACGTGTAAAGGTTAACATAATTGCCAGTGTTTTTGTAGCCTGGGTAAGTGGTGGGGTACAGCCTGGGCACACAGATGCTCTGTCTGAGCCTGCAGGACCTGCAGGATTGTGTCATTTGTCAACTTTGCTCTTCAGAGGTAGCTCCTGGTGAACACTCCTCGTCCCACCATGCCCAGGATAACAAATAACATGCCAAGCAAATACAAGTGGTGTTGGTGAATATGTCACGGGCAGGCTATGGCATATTATTTTTCCATGTGTGTGGCGACAGCTTTTATGGGCTGGCAACAGATCTGCCTCTTTCAAGTATTTTATGTGAAACTTCATGAAGCCTCCAGCGGTCAGGTGCTGCCAATATTGCAGGTGTGCGCGAAGTAAGTCAGTGAGTGGCAAAACATCTCTTAATGCCCTGTGCGGTAACAGCTGAATGTGTGACGATTTTTTTTCCCCCGTTTCCATTTCAAACAGAATGCTACAGATAGCTCCTCCAACTCCTCTCAGAAAAGGGAACAGCCTGTGCGAACTCTGGCTTCTCCTGCATCCTGCGAACATCGAAGAATTTGCACTCGTGGACACCTTCACGACCATTACAGCTCTGACCACTACCATCTAGAACAAGTAAGGTTTCTTCCCAGTGTTGTGACCTCTGTGTCTGCCAGAGCTAAGGCTGGTGTTTGGTTTTCCTCCACATGCCTGAGAGATAACTCCCTCCTTCTGCTCTCCCTGTTTCTTTCTCAGTTAGCTTTAAATGGCTTCCTGTTATTTAAAAAAAGTGGGGGAGAGGAGGGGATAGCGCTCTGGTTTAGCATGTTGTGTTGTACCATGTGCACACAGGCCAGTGCAGGACTGTGACAGTTACTCTCCCTCCTGAGCCAAAGGCTGAAACTTTGTGATGGATCACGGCGAAGGGCGTATAAAGAAGGAAAGACACAGTTGTTAAGTACTGGCTCTTCGTGAAACAAGGAGACGGTGATTACCAGTAGCAAAGTGAGCTTATTTATCTTTTCTCTCTCTTCATCTCCTTCCTACTTCCGCAGTCAGTACCACGATCCTACCGGCACGTCAACTTTCCAGACGATGATGAGGAGATAGTGCGCATCAATCCTCGGGAAAAGATTTGGATGACTGGATATGAGGATTATCGCCATGCCCCAGCACGAGGAAAGAACTTTGATCCTGATGACATGGACTCCTACGTACGTTTTGCCAAAAGCGAGGCCTCGAAACACGAATACACTTATCCTTACGTAGACAACTCGGACTTTGACCTGGGTGAAGATACCAAGGGTGCTGTGATAAAGACTCAACCTGTCAAATTCAAGCCCAGGCGGAAGGAAGATGGTGAGAGGTCGCGGTGCGTGTACTGCAGGGACATGTTCAACCACGAGGAGAACAAGCGGGGTCAATGCCAGGATGCTCCAGACCGCGTCAAGACTTGCATCCATCGAGTGAGCTGTATGTGGTGTGCAGACACTATGCTCTATCACTGTATGTCCGACCCAGAAGGAGACTATACAGATCCTTGCTCGTGTGACACCAGTGATGAAATGTTTTGCCTCCGGTGGATGGCCCTTATCGCCTTGTCTTTCATTGCTCCATGTATGTGCTGTTACTTGCCGCTTCGGGCTTGTTACCACTGTGGGGTCATGTGCAGGTGCTGTGGTGGAAAACACAAAGCTGCTGGATGACTACAGATGCATTCAAAGTGTTAGGTTTTTCCTGTAGTTCAAGGAACACGTTGGTTTTGGAGCACTGAGGTCACTCACTTTAATGCAGCCACTGTGCCCGACAGCATCCGGAAACCACCAGTTTGGATCACTTTACATTGGGTCGTCTGGGGCTCACACTGCATTGATTTGCTCATCAACTGTTCTAACTAACTAACCTACAGCATAGACTTTTGTATTATTAATCTGTAATCAAAAACAGACTGTCTTGTACATGTTTATATTTTTTTTTTTTTTCATTTAAAATGAGTTTGAGAGAAGAACTGCTTTAAATGGTGGTGGATTGTAGAACATCTCCAGGTTGTGTCTGTCTTGCCTCCGCTTGTGTGGTACCATCGGCGTGTTAGCAAGCTTTGGCATTTCTAGAAATGGGGCGGTGTAGTGAATGAAATCTCGCTTGGAAGATACTTTAACTTACCATCAAGCTACTGTGTGTGTATAGAAGGTGTGCTAGTAACAAACTTGTACCACAACAACAGTATTTCTGTTACTGGTTTTCTTTGGGTTTTTCGTTCTGTTTTCCAAAGCTAAAATAGCCATCTAAGCTGCAGTTTCTCTTCTAGGGTCCATCGTCATTTCCTTCAGCAAACATTTTAAATTATTTCTCTGTTCGTAAAGCTCTGTGAACAGAAAGTCTCAGTTACCATAGTCACATAACCATTGAGAATCTGGTAGTCCTCCTTACCTGTAATCATTTCAGACCACTACTTGAAAGGGAAACTTAAATTTTAGGCTTTTCTCTTTTCCCTAAATAACATTGGAAAAATAAAACTGTGTTTTCAGAGCTCTGCCCAAAAAGAAAGGGAACTTCTTCATTAGCCAGCAACATAGTGATCTGTGAATAAAACACTAAGGTTCCAGATGAGGAAGATTGTTGATATGCAAAGAATTACTAACAATGCAATGTCAAAAGCACTATTATGGCAATTCTGGGGAAATGCTGCATTAAGTGGTGGATTATATGGAAAATCGTGTGTGTTTGTTTTCTGTATACATGAGCATGAGAACATTCGCGTCCACTGTAGTAACAACATTTAGCAATCTAAGCAGGTATTTAAAAATCCAAAGCCAGGATGTTAACTACCACTTCCAGTCTGTGACCTGCGGTCCCAATCCTCCAGATACCTCCACATGTCTCAGCTGTGAGCCTGTGTGTGGGATGGAGCATGTGAGTCTTCGCAGGAGCCCAGACCGAGGCGTCTGCCTGGCTTTCCCCCTCCCCAGTTCACCACCCAGGTTTATCAAGTGGATGCATAAGGTGCATACAGCAGGATAATATTACTTTAAATTTTTTTTAATTATTTTTTTTTAATGTCATGTTGTCTTGTGTACAAGGCTTGTAATTAGCTTGGAAAAAGAGTATTTTTCTAATATATTACAAGGAATAGCCAAATAATTTTTATTAAAAAATAAAAAAAATGATTTAGTGCAGTGAGCTCTAACTAGCATAGTACAATCCGAATACTTTGAGGCAGCTAGGGATTGGCTTGTCAAAGCTGGCACTGCTGTTCCTGCCATAATTTCTTTCTGCAGTAAATTGCCAGTGGACGCATGTCCTTTCCCTCCCTCTATTGCACATTGACATCAGTCTTAAAAGAGAGGAATTTTTTTTTTTAAGAATTAATTTGCCAAATAAATGTAAAAGGAACGCTTGCCATTCTTTCTTGGTGGAATGTCCCAACGGTTCCTCTGAGAGTTAATCACAGCTTTTTAGTCAACCATGAATTAAGTATGCAATGTGCTTATTATACACTATAGAGTTGGGTAGGTTTAATTCATAGCAGTTACTGGGGATTTTTTCGGTTGGAGAAAAAAAAATGAATGATAGTGGAAAAGGGATGGAGTGTTACACTCTGGGTGATGTGTCTGGGTTTGCTGAATGAAATACAAATATTTTGTGCCTAATAGCAGTTGACAAATCTCTCAATGGTGTCTAGTAAACATCAAGCCAGCCTCGTAAAAAAATAATTAATGAAACAGCCTTTTCCTTTTATTTCTGTTCTCAGAAGTTGTTTCATGTAAACAAACATCTGTAAGATCTTCTCTCTATAAAGCACAACACTACAAAAAGATCTTACAGTTTTTTGTCCGGTCTTGAAGTGCCCCTATTTATTTAAGTAAAGCAGACATACTCCAAGCCTTTCTGTATGTCTGAAAATAAAAGTTACAAAAAAAAAGTCCCTCTTTTTTATTTTTTTTCTTTCCCTCCTCCTTCCTCTTCTCTTGGGTTTTTGTAATACTTGTAGATTTTACTGCGTACGTTATTTGGTTCGTGATGGCAGTGGTGTAAGGGCACAAGGATAGAAATGGGTGGTTTTTTGTAAATATTTCTCCTTAATTTCCACACTGCTGCTGAACAGTGTGTAGCATTCTCCCAGTCAGCTTTGCAATACTGACATCAATCATTTGAGAGAAATTATTCAGATTTTATTTTTGTATCTGTGGTAACAAAACATTAACCAATTTTTTTTTTCCTGTTGTGGAAAGGTTTTGGTTTTTTGTTTGGTTTTTTTTTCCAAGCTATTGCTCACGTTAACAAATTAAAGTGCCTGAAGCCTCATCATTATGTATCTATATACTAAAAGTTAAAACCCTGTTGTATTGATTTTTATAAGCCTTTTTACCTCTGTGTAAAAAAAAATATATATACAAGTGTATGATGTACATTTTAGTTCTTAACTTCTTTTTTTATTGTTTCTAATATGTATGATCAGTGTAGCTATTGCTTTAAAATGTACCATGTAAATATAAATACATCATATCAAAATGATACTGTTTATTGTCAAAATGATGCTGTTTATTGTTGTTGGGGTGGCTGGGAAATGAAGGGGAAACAGAATGGGGGCATCTCCAGAGCTCGGGGTTTCTAAGGAAAAAAATTGCTTTATTTTACAACTTTGGGCGGCAAAGGCTGCTAAGCTTTGGGCTCGGGCCATTCTCATCCAGACACAGCAAGGGAGGACAAGGACGGGTGGGTTTTTTCAGAAGTTTGGCCCATTTGGCGGGAGGATGCGGCCTGGTGGCACCGGGCCCCAGCAGGCCCTGGCAGCCATGGCAGCGGCCAAGGCTGCCTCCTGCTCTCCCTGCTCTTCTCCCCTGAGCCCTCACCCCGCACACAGCTTTGGGCTGAGTTAGAGATGCTGCAGGGATGTTGTTATTTTACTTTGTTTCATCTCAGCAGGGCTCCAAGGAGAAGGGGGGAGCAGGGAAAGGCTGCAGATGTGGCTGCCGAGCAAGGGCCGTCCCAGTTGCTGAGGGCACACGGAGCGGGTTTGCAGCCGCTGGGAAGGAGAGATGTCTGAGGTGCCTGGCACTGCCATCCCTGCTCGGAGACGTTTAGCACGGAAAGAGAAATAACCCAGTTGAAACTGATACCAGGCTGCCACCGATCGACTGGGAAAACCAGGGGGAAACCAGTGAGTATATCTGAATTTTTGTAATTATTTCCAACGGCTTGGTCAGGCCAACACTGACCACATCTGCAGAGTCCAGGTTTATTTTTCTGTAGGTAAGTGATAACTGAGCTGTTGCTCCTTTTTTATGTGCTGCTGCTTGTTTTGCTGCTGAACAACAAATCTGCCTCCAGCAGTGTGTAAGAGAGGAGGCAGAGAGCACACTTCTTACTCATTTATATTTGTGTTTACATAATCCAAGAAACATGATATGCTCATATAAACAAAGATTTCTGTGTACATTGACTATACAACTAATGGTATGTGTATGTTACATGATTTTCAAAAGACTTGCAGCCCTCATGAGAAATGCTCACTGTGGGTCAGGTGCTGTGTTCAGGACTGGCTGCACGTAAAATCATTCGGTTTGTGTTGGTGTTTGGCTCCATCCACAGCAAAGCTGCAAAGCGTTGGTCACAGTCCATCACATTCTCTTGACTGATGGAGGAGAACTCCAACCCTGTTCCCTGGCCATTTGGATTTAGCTTGTCCCATAAAATGCCTGGCTAAACCATGTTTCTTGAAGCCTTCTTGATCCATGAATCAAAGGTGTTGCTTATGCCTGGAGATTTCTAAACTGAACCAGAAAACAGTTTATTTGGGCACTGGATCTGTGGAAAATGCAAATGTCATCAAGATAGGAGGCACCATGAACATCAGCCAACTTTCTGCACCGTAATTTACTCCTGCTGTCTGTCTGGGACAGATACTGTCCTCTTGGTAGGATGCAGTCACCGAGACTGGGTTTGGAGAGGACACAGGTACTGTAAGCTTGCAACCATATGTTGAATATTTTATGGTTTAGTAAAAAAATCTGGTTCACTAATAATATATTACAAAATACATTTTAGAATAATATCCTCAGCCAGGCTGAGTTCTAGGGTCTGACAAATGCAGCTTGGCATTTTCTGGCAGGGACTTGACACCAAATGTGCTGCTACCATTGCCTGGCTCAGAGTGGCTCTCCAGGTGTCTCTTTTCCCTGCTTAAGCAGCAGCTGTGCTGACCCAGTTCACACCCAGGCTTTTCCTGTGGGGAGGCATCCTTGGGTTCAGACAAACACAGTTCCACCTGTGTGAATTGTTCTCCTTGTAGGTTGTGAAACTGAGGAGTCAGAGGGTAAGGAGAGGATTTTCTTGACTGCTCCCTCAGGAAGCCTGCAAATGCTTCCAAGAAGCCTCTCCTCACGGAAGAAGCATCAGGTCAAGAATGACAGAGTGAGTGGAGGGCAGCTGCAACTTATAGGCAGTGTGGGTCCCTCCAGCTCTGTTCTTCTGTAAGGGACCAAGGTAGCAAGCGTTTCTCAGGAATGCAGCTGCCTAGCGTTGCCTTCAGGGACAGGATGCATGAGAGGAGTTCAGCTGGCCTCCTTTAATCACTCGGTAGGAAGTTTTTCTCACTGCTTGGAGAGCTTGTAATTTAAATAGGCAAAACAGACTTAATCCTGTTAAGAAAACAAGTCCCAAGAGTTTGAATGACTTCCATAAAGTCATACGGGGGTTTTGTGACACAGTCTGGCCTGGAGTATCCTGAGCACAAGTTCACCACCATCTTCATCCAAAGGTCGTTTCTCCTGTCATCCTGGAGATTAATCAGGAAGTTTGGGCTTTGTCAGGAGCCTCCCTGCATGGAACACAAACCAAGCCGCCAGCAAGGGGTGTGTAAATCTTTCTCTACTAATTCCACTTAAAAATGCACATTTGAAGTAGCTGTCAGGATGCCTGGAAACAAGAGGTATCATTGCATGTGTTCTCAGTACTTCCGACAGACGGAACTTGTCTTTTGTAATAAAAGAAATGCAGCCTTTTTCTGTGACAGCAACAAGGAGATGCTTTCCTTTCTTCAGCACACGATGTTAGGTGAGTTAACATCCTCCTAACACCTTGTCCTTTTCCAGGATGTTCAGTCTGTTGGTATTTTCTTAACATTTGTATTTAGGCAATTAAATTCCTTCGAATCTTGATGACATACGTGGAAATAAATAGAAAAATGTTTGGCTTCCACCCAGAGACAAGATATTTAAATGGTGGAAAGTATGTGTGTATTTTTGGGGTCGTATACTTAGATCCCCACAAATATTTTTAGTTGCTTCCCTGCAGTAATGCACAACCATCCCATGCCATTCATCTCATTCCCTCATTCCCCACTTGTAAATTCATTTAGGAAGAGTTGACAGACTTTGGTTTGGCTTCTGCTAGATTCCAAGCCTGCTGCCTAACGTCATGTGAGACGGGATCTCACGGCAGCGCTCTGGGTGGTTGTAAAGAGAGAGGTTTGTGAGGACTGTAACGCATCCCATCTCTCTGCGTGAGCCATCACAGCTCCGAGGTGGCAAGGAAAGTGCAAAGTGATTTTCAGACTTAATCTAATTCGTGTAATCACCTAAGGAGTCACTGATGTTAGGAGTAAGTATCATTGCCTGGGGGAGCGAGAATTAACGCATACTTCAGGATGGATGAGACATTGCCAAGTCATACACAGCCTTTAACTTAATTCTTATCTAGACTACTTAATTATTATTAATTATATAGAAAATGTCACATAAACTGGCGTTCTCTTTTTTGCATTTTCTGAGGTTATGTCACGATGAGCTACTGAATTGGCCAACATCTATTTTAAGGCAACTGACAGGACTACTATCAGGCTTAGTGTTTTGAGCAGGCACTTTGCTGATTTTCACACTCCTCATTTCCCCACTTCAATGTTGTGCCAGTGTTATCTTATTAACTGATAGAGCTCTTAATGTGACGTTTCGGTTGTAGAAAAGAAGAACAGGGATAGGGAACTTGTCAATACAGTGAAACCCTTGAAGTATCAAGTCTGATATGTTTCCAAATGTACCCTATATTCAAATCTGAGATTTCCAGTATGCAGATTACATTTAGCTCCAACCTGATTCAGAAACTTAAAGCTAGGACACTTCTAAAATTTGAAGCATTATCATGCTTGTGCCCCAGAGAGTAATTTCCGTCTTTGAAAGCCCAATTCCAGAACGACTGAACACAAGTGATTTCACTTTAGAAGTGCTTACTCTTTACAACTTCCTGAGAACAATGATAAAAGCCAGGTTACAAAGTATAACTTTCAACCACATTTTGCAAAAGTGCTGGCCACAACTTACAGCAGAGAGTATTTTGGTGTGGGCAGCCAAAAGAAGCAGTACTCCGCTGGTTTTGTTCAGGAGTTTGAACAGTGAAAAATCAAAATCCCAATAAATTTGTTTCAGAAAACTCGGAACAGCTAAAAAAAAGTGGAAATAGAAGTTAGGACTAAATGCAGATGCAGGATATATGGTTCATCCTAGATATGAAACATAAGAAGAAATACAATCTCTTTTTTTATTTATTTTCTTTTGAGGGATACCTGAAAGGAAGCTCCCATTGTCACAGTGATGTATGGGCATGGGGCCTGATGTTCCAGCTGAAATGCCCCCAGCAGTTTCCATGTATTCCTGCCAGGAAGGGCAGATGGTCCATGCCTCCAAGAGGAGCTTTCAGACCAACACCGTGGCCCAGGCTGTCAAACTGGAAATGTATATGTACATATGCATGCGTATGTGCATATCCTTTTGGAACAGAAATCCAAAATTACCAGCATGGTCTAAAAGCCTAAGTAATAGCTACCCTTTAAATAACTAAATAAACAGGTAAAACTCCAGCTGTATGGCTGACCCTGGTGGCTCAGCAGCAGTGAATGGGGTTTTCTGTGCAGTGACCCCAAGCCTTGGGGATGGCTGCAGGATTTCTCTGTTCGCTTAGTGAATGGATCTCAGTGAATATCCTCATCCTGAGCAAAACCCCAGAACCTTATTAAGTGGTTGAGCCAGCCACAGAACTGAGAAGGCTTCCAAATAGCGAGTGAAATAGCAATAGGATGAAGCAGAGAGATACATTCTGCTCAGAGGAGTTTTCTGCTTTGCTGCGGCTCGAGGGTAACGTGCTGGATGGTCAGTGACACTGTTTCTCAGGGGCCATTGACTGGGCTCTGGGGAAACCATGGGCATTTTGGCAAGCAGGAAAACCTGTGCATTCATTCATCTCTCTGAAATGGAGGGGTTTGTGGCAAGCCATTTGGCCAGAGCAAGGCAGCCATTGCAACAGTGCCAGTTTCCACAGTTTAAATACAGTTTCTGCCGCGAGGCTGAGACATAGTTGTACTTCCACATGTGGCCAGAAATGCCACAGGCCTGGAGCAGGCTGCAGGGTGAGCCGAGTCCTCACACTTACCCCTGTCTTTGCAGAGAGATTTGAAGGGCTGCAATGTGCCAGAGAGGTAGCGAAAAATACCACGTACATTTGATTTCAAAACTCTTATCAGCCATCGCCAGTGCAATGCTATCTGCTGCATTTGTGCTTCCCTAGACTTTGAATAAATGGACTCCTTCCAGCAACAGGTAGGAGACAACTGGAGACTGTTCTCAGTTCCCTGAGGTAAAATCCTAACTCCACTTAAGTCAGAGGTGAAAGACCCATATACTAAAGTGAAGCCAGGATTTCTCTCCTGGAATCTGAAGGGTTTGGATGCCTTAAGTATCTTAAGTTTTAGCTCCCAAAGTAGCTCCTCAACTGGCAGCTCTCTGAGGTGAACTTCCCATGCTCTTCTTGTTCAGCCTGGAGGAGACTGAGGGGAGACCTCATTGCAGTTACAACTTCCTGTGGAGGGGAAGCAGAGGGGCAGACACTGATCTCTTCTTTCTGGTAACCAGTGACAGGACCCAAGGGAATGGCCTGGAGTTGTGTCAGGGAAGGTTTAGGTTGGATATTAAGAAAAGCTTCTCCATCCAGAGGGTGGTTTGGCACTGGAACAGGCTCCTCAGGGAAGTGGTCACAGCACCAAGACTGACAGTTCAAGAAGCATTTGGACAACACTCTCAGGCACAGGGTGTGATTGTTGGGGTGTCCTGTGCAGGGCCAGGATGGACTTTGATGATCCTTGTGAGTCCCTTCCAACTGAGGATATCCCATCATTCTCCTTTCCCCATCCTCCTCAGGGACACTACGTACAATGACAGTCTACATCCATAAAAAGGGATTTCTTATACTACACAGTGCACCAGTTCCCCAATTCTGTCTTCTGTTTGAAGTGGGAGCCACTTTCTACTCCTGCAAAGGAACTAGTATCCTAGTGACAGCTGAGGAAGGGTTTTGTGGGACCCTGGGGTCACTGGTTTTAAACTTAGCACCTTAGCTTGTCACTCGTTTTTTCCTGTGCCCAATTACCAGGACACGTCATTTACTTGGACCTTCACAAAAGAAATATAGCTAGGAGGAGTAAGCAGTTTTGACTTAAAACATGACAAATTGGGAGGGAGATTCCCTCAGCCACCTTTCACTCATTTTTGACAGCTTGCAGGTTTTCAGGCTGGCAGCAGTTATTTCTGATATTAGGTTGAAATTCCAGTCAAAGATTTTTTAAAAAGGCTGAAAGGATGCCTGTGTACTAACATTCACGACCAAAAGGTCCTGCAACAAAGAAGTACCTCTGAAAGGACTGTGTTTTCAAACCCACTCACATACATAACATTTTAAGAGCTGTCACCATCAGAGCACGTTTTATGGCCAGTTCCTGAAGGAAGTGGTTGTAAAGATGTGGCACGAAGAGCAGCAAATCCAGGTGCTGAGCAGAGAGCTTTTGAACTTAGAGCAAATGTGTGATGCTTTTTTCTAACCAGAACAACTGCTGTTTGTGACCATCTGAACTTTGAGCTGCAAGAAAATGTCTTTGGGGTTCATCAGGCTGATATCCTGTCTCTAACCACAGCCTGTACCAGATACTTCAAAGGGAAAGAATACAAGAAACTCTGTATTGGAATCATCTGCTAGCAGAGGAAATTTCTTCCCAACATCAGACAATTTGTCATTGATTTATCCCCTTAAACAGGAACGTTTATGTGCCTGTTTAAAAAAAATCCAGTTCAATGTAAGTGTGATGTGAGTTTATTCATTTACCCTAGGAAATTTTTATTGGAAATATATTTGATTTCTCTAAAATAGCATAACAACTCTTCTACCATTTTCTCTGGTTGTTTTCCTAGTGCTGAAGTAACAGTTTGAGGCTTTTTTCCAGCCACTTTTTTGTACAGATTGCCCTTGAAATGTGATGATGTTCAGGAGCTGCAGCCCTATGGCAGCTATTTTGCAAATGACAGTGTCTCCTCCTCCAAATCGTTCTCCTGGCAAGAGATTTAATCCCCCTTTATGGATCCTATAATCATCATTTCCTTATTGTTGGGATGATACTGTGTTCTTATTGTTGTACAGTTTCTCTGGAGCCTCCTGTATATCAAAGTCCCAAAACAGATTGAGGGTATGTGGCAGGTAGGGAAAACACAGCAATTTATTGGTTTGTTTATTTGTCAGATGGCTGACATTGAGCTGGATTTATAATATTTGTTTTCTAGAACTCAGATACTTTCCAAAGCAGCTGTGCTGTAGCTGTGAATGTAAACTAGGATGAACGGGGTGTCTGACAGGAAGGTGTAAAGTCTGTATTTAGGCTCAATGGGCTTTGCTCTGAGAGGTGTTGAATGTCTTTATTTTTTTCTGAAACCCATAAGCTTGGTGGGTGTAAAACACTGGCCCCACTGAGGTCAGTGGCAAACTTCCCACTGACTTTGGTAAAGTATAATCACCCCCAAAATACAGGGTTAGAACACTCTAATTACTGGCAGCTATTTCTCTAAGAGCCTGGCTAATGCACAGAACAATACCAGAATGCCTCTGTGTGTTTTATTTCTTTGTGCAAAGATCTGTGCATTTTCCTAAAACCTATAAAGAGATACAGGAAATTTCTGCATCCTAAGTTGCCATCCCAATCCTCTTAAGGGTCATTTATTCAGTCTTAGTCACAAACAAAACAACACAAAGACCTGCTGTGCTTAATACGAGACCTGGCCAGTTGAGCAGTTCAGCCAAATAGTAGAAACTTGGTGGTTCTGATGCAGAAACTCACTGGTTGATGTTTGGCTCCTAATGTGAGACTTTTAATTTGGTTGTTTAGTAAATTTTAATTGCTTCAACATGAAGTACAGATGAGCAGCACTCCCGGAAACCAGGCCACAGATCACTGAAAATAGTAGGTACCGGGCTTTCTAAGATGTGGGTCCTAAAGCTCTGCGCCTCATTGAATTTAATTACAGCTTGGAGTAAAAAGACACACACAAATCCATCTTTGGCTTGGTTTTTTACAGATTTGTATTTGTGCAATTAATCTTCTGCTTGTCCTGCTCCAGTAATGCTTCTTGAGCCACATGTCCAGGGAAAACCAGACTGAGGTCTTGAAGACATTAATTTCCTACAGGCTTCATAAAAATAGGCAGCTGGGTAAAACAGAGAGCTCTTAGTACTCTTGCTGAGCTCATCCCTGATTAGACACTGGGCAAACAGTGTGGGAAAACCCTTGTTACAATTGCCTTACCTGTGGATAAACTCAGCTGGCAGTCATGCCCTGCTGGACACTAAACAGCCACCCCACAAGAGCAGCTTTGCTTTCACACCATACCTCTCACTTAAACAGCCAGTTGTGCTCAGACACATCCTTTGGAAACCAAGCCCTGTTTATTTCATCGCTTGTGGAACACTTGTTTTAACATATACCAGTGATATCCAGAAGGGAAGTGACATGTTTTCCCAATCAGAATAAAGAAATGTGTCGAGTAATGCCCTGGGTTTTTCTAGTCTGACTCTAGCTGCTAGAGGGTCTGCTTCACAATTTGTTAATTCAGCTGCGAGTGTTGGCTGCATCTTTGAAGGACTGTAGGTGGATGATTTTTTTTGTTGTTGTCAGATTAAAGTCTGCTTTCACCTTTTTTTACCGCTTTCTTGTGCATCAATATGAGTATCTTTCCATCATGCAGCTAGATTATTGTAGCTGGAAAGCCAGTGATTCCAAGAGATTTCCGTGGGCTTCTGCTTGCATGATGAGAGAGATTCTTGTGCTCCAAAAGGCTTAAAATGTCTGGGTCTTGCTAATAATAACAACCCAAAAGGGAATAGTCCAGCTGACTGTATGTGGGCCAGACTTAATCAATTAACACACTGAGATAATGACATACCAGCCTATGGAGCCTTCTAAATATAATCGTGTGTGAAGAAGGCCACTGGCTACAGGAGGGCTTCACAAGTTAAATAGCACAGAACTGCCAATATTTAGATCTGGGATTTCCAGAAGGCCACACAGAGACAGAGAGCAACAGCGACTTGTGAAGAAATACACATCTTTCCATGCTAATATCTCTACTGAAACCATGGCTCAGGGGACACTGAGACCGGAAATTTATTTTCATTGCCATCCTTTGTGGCTGGTGGCTGCAAACTGATACCTGTTGGAGTTGTTCAGCCAATGGGATTGTTCCCTCGTACATCATTGCAGAGCACACGGAAACTTTGCTTGCCTTGAAGGTTTCGGTCGTATGCGCCGCCGTATTGTTCAAGCTCATGTGAGCTGAAGTTTGCATAACAGCTCTTAAAAAAGGGGGCCTCAAAATGTCAGAGGGAGCCCCCTTTCATGTAAGAGATGAAAGCCACATTGTCTTGGCTGAATTCCAGCATCTATCCTTGTGTGTTCGAGCGGATGATGGAGGATTTCTGGTGGTGGCTCCTGAACCGGGTGCCCTTTTACAGCCAATAAAGCTAAGTCGATTTGCCTTGATTTTGCCGTGGGCTAAGTTGCATACAAAGGGGTTACAGTAAACTCTTAATTGGTGGCTGCTTGAATGTGTGTGCGAGCCCCTAGTTCACCCATGTGTACAAGGAGGGCAAAAGAGGGGTGCCTTCCTTTTTGACCCTTTTGTCTAATCTGGTTTGAATGTAAGATCTTCCAGGCAGAGATTGTTACCACATGGTTGCACATCGTCTGCTGCGTTGGGGACCCTGGTTGCAGTGGTAAATAACAGCCCTCAGCAGTTACTCTCACGTGAATAAAATATGACCAGCAGAGTGATCTGAGTCATCTATCAAATAACCCACAGCTCCACCCACGTACAACTCCTCCATATGAATCCTGAGGTTAATTAAAAGAATCTAAAGAATGATGGGGTTAGAGTGATTTTGGTTGAGCACTGAAGATTGATGTAACCTCACAAGCTCCCCATGCTGTTCCTCCAGGCTTGGGGTTTTGCATCGTTGCTGGCTAGTCCCCAAAAGACCAGGACTAGGTTTCTATCTGCTGTGTGGAGGCTATGCCAAGCTACAGGTTTAAATATTCATTGCATTCTTCACACGCCAAATCATCTAAGTTGGAAAGCAGGAGTCTAAGATTTTGCAAAGCTGCTCTTGCACAAAAAGACCATTAAAAATTCATCGTGACAGAGAAAAAACAACAACATTGCCAGTAGTAGGGAACTTTCTGTTGACTTGGCTAATGCTGTGTGGAACTAACTCACATTAATCCACTTAAATGGAAGGGTGAGCCTGATCCAGTAAAAGCAATAAATCCTCTTTAGAGCTGACCAGACTCGAGTTGCACTATAGGAGAACCAGGCTGAATGGCAAACAGTTGGCAGGAGGTGACTGGATGGGGCCTGAATTTCCAATGTACCAGGTAATTTAACCCACAGCATCCCCTTTCCCTTATGTGCGCAAACCAGTTGCGGGTAGGACAACATCCCAAAGTTCTTGGCACCAGAGGTGGAATGATAGACTTCAGGATGGGGAAACTCCCTGCCAATACAGAGCTGGAAAGATTGAAGTAGCTCTCTGTCATCACAGGGACTGGGTACCTGAAATGCCTGTGTTGGCAGAGTTATTCTCCCAGGCAGCTCGAGCGAAAGGGGTGAAATGCAGGGAGCAGAGATGGACAGAGAAATGCCCAACCTGGAGCTGGTGGGGCTCTGCCTTGCCTTGGAGGCAGCTTGCGGATGTTAGGAGAGAATGGCCAGCTGCTGCTGCCTTGCTATGGGTGAGGGACTAATTGTGTTGCTGTTAAACTCCACAGAATTACATCTGAAGCTGAACTGGCTTGGGAGCAAGTGGATCTGCGTGCCTGGGAAGTGGCTGTTACCATCAGAGAGCAATTTTCTCAAGGCTGACCCAAGACATGGAACTAAATCCAGACTGGGTGAATATCTCTGTTTCCTTGTTCCTCTGAGAAACTGGGCCTGAATTTAAAAGGCTGTTTAACACTTTGAAGCCACCCACAGTTCTGTCTTTGCCTCCCACGCAAACTCCAAGGAACTGACTCATTCCCACCGTATTTTCAGCTGTGCGTAGATCCTGCTCACAGCCCGGGAAGTTCCCTGTTCAGCCAAGCAAATCAAGTGCACATTGTGACTTGAGTTAGCTGAGCTTGAAAGGGTTTTGCGACACCGACTCACAGCCGACAGTATCTGAAGACATCTGGCCTGCCTTTTAAAGTCAAGTAGGAGCCATATTCTTGAGTTAGCTGTATAATTTATGCCTAATCTGCTGTTCTCTATTCATGATGCTTCCTTATGTTAAATAGCTGTTTGTGAAAATAAGTGGCACTGTCAATTGCTGTTAAATGAAAAGAGGTCTGCTCACAAGCAGGCATTCACCTCTCCTCTCCCCTTCCAAGTGGCAAACTCTCGTTTCTCTCACCGTGGGGATACTGCTTTGGGTTTTGCAGCACTTAGAAGGGCGTGAGTGGTACATACAGCTCTGGATGGTTTGTGACTCAAGAAAGCTTTTCTGCAAGGGGAGACATAGGGTCATCTCTTGCCAGTCTGGGGAGCTGAAATGTTCTTTCCAGTTTGGACTAAAGTCCTGACACCCCTGGATTTCTAGCTCACTAATTCTTTCACTGCTGAGGAGAATAACTCACTTCTTGCTGACATCATGCTGTCCTCCCGCTATGCCGTATCCACTGTGAGTCTTTGAAGCTTCATGCTATGCCTGAACAATTACACCCACATTTTGACTGGGAAACAGAGACAAATGAAGGCAGTTAGAAGGAGGACGTGGGAGCCTTGCCTTCTATTTTCCTGTTCTTCACACTTGGCTCATTACTGCCGTCTTTCCCCTTGCCTGGTAGCAAATTTCCAGAAAATGTATTGGGGTCATCACTCCTTGCTTCTCTGTAGAAAATAACCCTGGTCTATGTGGGCTCTGGACTACTTCTGCATGCTGTTACACCACAGCACAGTCTTTACAGACAAACATTTGCAGGTTTGTAAGCACAGACCTACTCACTGTATCGTTACAGAAGAGAGGGGGAGTAAACATCCTTTGCAGTACAAAGGAATTGTCAACAAACTCAAAGAGACAGGGAGAAATATCCAAAGGCACCCTCCATTTTTGTCTTGTTGCATTTGGTTTCTTTCATGCAACTCACTGAACGCTTGCCCCCCTCTGCAAAAATCCAGGGCAACAGCCTGGCTGTTGTCTGCACCATTAGCTAATGAAGTCAGGAATTTACCTCTGTCACCACCTGGGAATTGAATAATGTAAAACCCAGCTCCTCGGTCCTACTGGCCCTGGGCTGAGTTCCATCAGCTTCTGAGGAACTTTTTGGAGTGCAGAGTCCTGACCTGCTCACAGTGGCTAGTATGAGCTGAGACATGAATAAACAATAAAGGAGATAAAGGAGAGGCTGGGTTGAAAGCAACAGCTGTTTCCTATGGACTCCTGAATAAACTCCAGCTCCTCTTGCTGATGGGCTGGGCTTTTGTCCTTGTGCAAAGGAGTGAACTGCTCTGGGAATCGCATTCTGATATGAAAGCAGTGGTGTTTGTGTATCACTAAATATAAAGGATCTGTTCAAAAACTTTTAAGAAGAAAAAGAAGTCTATTTTAAAATGTATTTATTTCAGGTAGTTCCCAAACTTTTAGCTGTGTTATCTCACTTCAGCTGTGGTTCTAGAAGCAGAATTACACACGGACTTGCGCGTGTAGCTCTTTTATGGCAAAGAGCAAAGTCCTTAGCCCAAGATAGCCT
Organism: Oriolus oriolus; assembly: GCA_013400235.1. Taxonomy (NCBI): domain Eukaryota; kingdom Metazoa; phylum Chordata; class Aves; order Passeriformes; family Corvidae; genus Oriolus; species Oriolus oriolus. The sequence continues at coordinate 485,564 of VXBT01011624.1, forward strand.
TTTGCTGACTCCAGATGTGCTCCTCTGCCATAAAACACTTCGGAGGCCCAATGCTACATAAGCCACTCAGTGGTTTTAACATTCATTTCACCAGAAGCAATCCCTTCTCTGTGTAACTAAGCAAACGGTTTGGCTTGAGCCTGTTGCTATAGTGAATTTCTAAAGCTGGGCTTGTGGGAATGACTCCATCAGTTAAGCACAAGCCTCTGCTCTGCTCTACCCCCAGGAGTTCACATCAAGGTTTGGAGCTTTAGGCATTTTGCTCCTGACTTCCACCAGTGGAGCAGAGAAATGAGCTTGGCCAGGAGAAGTGGCTTTTCCTCGTACTTCTGTTGTGTAAGCTCATCCCGTTTGTTTGGAAATCAAGACTTTTTCTCTTATAGAGAGGCAGAAGTTTTGGTTATCTCAATAATACAGCAAGAGGAAATTCTAATATCAGATCTAGGAAACAGATAAGTGCAATGTATCTTAATGCAACAATGTCCTTTGCAGTTTACTACTACCAAGTTACTATATCTGAAAATCCTCTAGAAAGTCTATTCACTCAGGTAATCTCTTACTTTGGTGGCAGCCTGGTCGCTTTTGTTTACATGTGTAAATCCTCCCACAAATTATTCCAGATTAGTGAGTCCCTATCCTCCCTGTCTCCCAGCTGCAGAAAGGTGGCCATGAACTGCCATTGACACTGTCACTGCAGAGACCTTCCCCACAAAAATAAAGATCTTGTAGGGAGCCAGAGTTTGAAGTAGTCCCATTTTTCATTTTTCCTCCCTTTTTTCTTTTTTTTTTCTTTTTTTTATTTTTAAGCAGTGTGTATAACCTGTTTTAATACGTGAATAAACAGAACCTGGAGTGGGTCCACTGGTGTATCTCCCTCTTCAATATGAGGCACTTGGCTCCCGCTGCAGTGCCAATTGAGGGCATCTGGGTCTAGTGGGCTGTACTGTGGGGCTATTTGTGACTCTCTGGGGTGGCTGCAGGGTACCTGGGCTGTTGGCAAACTGGCTACCTTAGGAGAACAGAGCATACCAGCCCCATCTCCTTAGTGAACAGCGACATGGAACTGTGACTCCATCCAGGTTGTCTGTATCTTCCTTTTTTTAATAGAGGGAAGGGTAGGTAAAATCCCTGGAAAAGTGAAATCTAAGGGCAATCAAGCCTTAAAACTTCTATTAATATATTTGAAATGAATAATGCCTTGCCTTAGAGCAAACCTAAATATATAAAAATACAAACCTTCTAAATTTCTAATGCTGTTTCAGAGGATAGCGTGTTTGTTTTAAAGTTTAATATTAGTTAGAACTTAAGTCAATCCCTTCAATGTGTCCTTTTTAATTTCTCTTTTCTATTTTTCACCAAGTCTTGCCCATCTCGACAGCTTTCCTGAGGCTCTTTTTTGTTTATCCTACACAATTTCCTTCCTTCAAGTCCAGACCCCCTTGCTCCCCTGGGACTTTGTATGATAGCTAGGCACTAATCATGTACTTCTGCCCCAGAAGCACAGATAGAGACTTCCTCCCCCTGCTTCCAGTCAAAGGAGGATGTAAGGCATAATGGTAATCTTAAACAACACTGCTATTCATTGTTTGGGAGATCTGGGAAATATCCTTGAATTCAGCTTTCTAAATTAGCTGCTTCTTGAGTAACCCACAGCTGCCGCGTATCTGTCCCATTACATTTTACAAAAATGCAGTAGTTCTCATTACATATGATATTCTCTCAACATATGGACCTTCCACCAGTTTATGTCTCTGTGTAGCTCTGTTGCCATGAATGTACACACAGAAACATTTTCTTTTGTACTTAAAAAAAAAAACCTAACCAAACAATTCTTGAAAATAGATTAAAGACAGGCATTTGCAATTACTCAGATGGAGCAAAGATGTTGGAGCGCTTCAGAGTACAGCCTTTGTCAGGAGCCAATACTTAGATTAAAATGTTGCTTCTGGCAGTAAAAGTGTAACTACCAGTGGTTTTAAAGCTTCGTCCTGCCTGTTGTGCACATGAACATCTCCCTTGAAGTTGGCAGGCAACGCCCTGTGCTTGCAGACATCGAAAGTCAAGATGGACTATCAGTGTAAGGTGATGCTTAACTGTCTATATGAGGCAATGACATGGGGTTTGGATTTGGTCTTGCGTGTTTGCTCCTTCACATTGTTTTACAGAGGAATTTTGTTTGAAAGAAAATGCATTTCTGGTGTTAGTGTGTTTACATTTCCTACCCTTTAATATCTTCTCTGCATGAGCAGGGAACTCGAGCAAAACTTGAGGAGGAAGTTCCTATGTCTCCTCCCTCTTGAGCAGTTTTCTAGGCTTTGCCCTTCAAAATGGAGCAGCACCCTTGAGGAAAACCCAAACTTCATCTTTACTGTGTTCCCTGTGACATGGCTGGTTCCAACAGGGAGTAATTGAAGCATCAAGTACTTTAACTAAAAATGCAATGCTAGAACAAGTGAAAATTTTCCTTGGACCCCTAGAGCTTTGTTCAATGTCTCTCTGATCCCATTCAGGGCTTATTTCATCAACTTTAGGAAGAGTCTGGTCAGCGATGAGCATCTACTGTACTCTAAACCTTGGGAGAAGTGCCACACATTTGCACATTGACTGTTGTCACCTCACACAAAACAAGGGGTGACAAACCACATTCTCTGTAGTGCATCCTTGGGCTATGCTTGATAGCGTGGTCACGAGCAAGGGCCAGCAAATGACTCTGTCACAGTGGTCTTGACTGTGTAATTATGGTTAGTAAGCCAGTGGTATCCATCTCATTGCCTTCCCTCCCTCTATTCCTGGTCATCTCTTGTCTCTCTTCTGTTTTACTCCTCTTTGCTCCTTTCATAACTAAACATGTCCCCTCAAACATATCCACCTGAGTACAGGTACAGCCTGATTCACTTCTATATCTGAGCTTTCCTGCAACACACATTTATATCCAATCCCTGCTTAGTGCTTTGGTGCTGCAGGAGGGGAGGATCATGTCTCTCCAGCAGGAGCTACAGAGCAGCTGGAGATCTGAATCTATGCAGGGATGTGGCTTTCCTGCAGCCTGGGGAGCTGCCAGTTCTAGGGCCTCTCATGTACCTCCTCCATGCTGGTGCATGTGGGAGGGTGTGTAATGGATCCCTAGGGGCTGGTCAGCTGTGGGCGAGGAGCTGCCAAACCCTGGCAAATCGGCGAGGTTGAAGACACCACTGTGGCCCCTTGAAGCCAGCCAGGTGCCTCATCCTGTGTTACAAGGAGATGTCTCCTCCTCATCAGGATGCACAGGCAGGAATGCTTTGCAAGAGAGGCCCTTCTCATGAAATAAGAGGAAGAAGGTTTGCGTTTCCTTTCAGTGGCCTCTAAATCATTTGTCCAGAGCACAGAGCTGTCTTCCTGGAGATATTTAGGCTCATTCCTTTAGAAGTCATCTATGATTGTGTTAGTATTTGTGCATAAATGAATATTAATGGTGAATGTGGTCTGACTACTGGGCCCATTTCCTCCCACAGCTGTTTTTGTGAGAGACCTGATCCAAAAACATCTTGAGCACACATCTTCCAGCCTGGCTCCTCCGCAGGCGAGCTTGATGGAGAATGCTTTGCTGGTTGTGGTTTAGGCATGGACACAGCACATAGCTGTTCAGTGCTGTCAGGGTCTCAACAGATCTGCATTCACCTCACAGCAGACATTTAGGTACCGAGGGAACTTGCATTTTAACTGGAAAAAAGCTTATGTGCCAAAGGCCTCCTATTATAGGGGAGGCTGCAGCTGAGCAGAGGTTTGGGGAGGCTTAATGCTGGAGCTGGCTGCTCCAGCTGGCAAGGAAAGCCCACCCACAGCTTAGGTGGGACCAGCACCTGAAATCAACTATTGAAACACCTGCATTATAGCACTTTTATTTTATTTGGATACGATGCTGTGCACTTCTACATTTATCTTTTTTTGTGGATTTATCCCAAAGATAATGCTGGGAGTGAGCCTGGGACTCCTGCAAAAAAAGACGGTCCCAGGTTCTGAGAATAAATACTGCAAATGCCCTATTTTTTTAATCATTAAATGAGTATATCTTTATAGATGTAGATTGATTTAAGTAGGGAAAGGGATTTGCTGTATGACTCACATGTCTGAACTATTGCTACTCATTTTTTGATGTAAAACCCTCTCAACTGCTTGCAAATTATCTGCAAAGGATTCATGTGCTCGGAAACTCTTGAGCAAGTGATTTTGGCTTCGAACACTTGAAGAGGTTGTTTATGGATGATGCACATGCTGACCATTTCTGTTGAGAAAGGGCCTAATTCAGAGTATACAGCAGGCAGCAAAAAAGTTCCCGTTGCCCCAAACTAGTCACAAATAACTTGCCTGCCTCTTGGTTTTTATCACATGATCCAATTACAACTTAATCCCATCAATATGAAATAAATGTTCCCACCTTTGTTTATTTTCTTGGTGTGGAAAGCTGCTCACAGCTTCATGCCTAGCAATGAGTCTGTGTTTTGTGTTCCTGTTGCAGAAGAGGAAGGGGGACACAGGAAGGCTGGTTGGGGAAACAGGCAGCTTGAAAACCTTTCTTTCAGCCCAAAGTGGGAGCAGAGGAGCCCATGGAGATACTGTCATGGATCCAAGCAGGCTGGGGTTAAACAGTTTCCTCAGCTTTTCTTCCTAAATCAATTTGAATATTCTTGGCAAGCTCTGTTACTATGCATGGTGGGCAGCTGTGATTCAAGCAGGGAATTTTTTTTCCTCTTTCTACTGTCCCAGTCTTCCTGTCTTGTGCAGATGTGATCCTTTCCCTCTGTCTGCCTAACAGCTAATTATTTTACCAGATGAGCCAATAGTCTGAAGAAAACAGACCATGCATATTCTTGAAAGCAACAACTGTGTTACAATGTCGGGGGGATGGGTAATTAAAAAAATAAGGAGTCACTTCCTTCTGACCCATTCCACTCCTTAAGAGAACCTCCAAGCATTCTGATTTACAAGGGACCAACCTACCTCCCAAGTTAGAACCCCCCGCACTGAACAGCAGAAATTTGCACTATGCTTCTTGGGAATGTAGGGGAAAAGCCAGTTTGAATATGTAAGACATCCAGCTAACAGCTCCGCAATCAGTGGCAACCCAAAAATGTACACACCCCTGTAACTGCAAGAATGTGGACAAGAGCGCATCAGCTGCTCCCCAGAAACTGCCTGGGTGTTGCTGCACTCGCTGAACTTTCATTCCTAATCTAAATTATGCTTTTCTGATTAAAATCATCAGTCCCAGGCTCTGGAACGGGCAGAAATTCTGCTCCTCGTGGTTATGCTAGAGGGGGCTTTTCAGGTGGGGTAGGTATCTGGGCTTTGTAGCTCACTCCAAAGCCAACAGCTCAAAACCACTGTCTGCCACAGTGTCCCAGGTGTGAGTTGTGAGCTACCAGAGAGCACCATAACCACGCAGGTGTGTTTTATAGCCTACAGACTGTGTTTTGAGAATGCCTGCAGTACTGGGTTACACAGGCAGGACAGGCAGGGCAACGCTGCATTTCCAAATCCCACAGAAGCTCAGCACCTGTTGCTTGCTGGAGCACCGCTGCGATAGAGGCTGAAGTGTGTGGTCCTGCTGAGCCATGCCTGCTGTCTGCCTTCATCTCACTCCGGCACCCCAAGAACAGCAGGTCAGCGGTGTTGGCTCTGGAAAGGCTGGCATGTCCCTTGTATTTGAGGGACCCTGGTTTAAGCAGTTGTACCAGGCAGCAGTAGCATAAGGACGCTGAGAGGCAGGAATGAGGGCTCCAAAGGAAGGCATGTGGCTCAAGATGAGGTAGGGGCTGTCTGGTACTTTTTGGAAAGTTAAATTAGAGCCTAAGGTGCTAATCGTTGGATTTGGCAGGATAAGGGTTTTTACAGAGGTCTACTACTGCTGGAGTAAAAGCAGTCTTGAATCACAGAAAAATGCCACTGCTCTTTTTTTTGACAGGCAGCTACTTTTCCTAGGTGGAAGCAGCATGCCTCAATACAGGGTAAAACCAAGGCCTGCCCCTAGCGCACTACATCCACACCAAGGGACCAAGTGGTCCAGATACCTATCTTTAAAATTCTGCACAAGCGAATGTAAAAGGTGACCCATACTGCTCTGAAGGCCAGCATCGGCTGCCTTCCTGGGTAACCTGGGTCAGTTAATTCTCCTTCATTCTGAGTTGTAGATCAAGAGTTGAGGTAGTTTTGACAAGGCAGACTACTCTCCTAAAAGCAAGCTTCCTGCCTCAATCTCTGCAGCAGGACAGACAGAACTCTGTCCATCCTGGACTGTCTCATTCACTTCTCAGGGAACACGTGACTTTGCTGACAGTAATGGAACAAGAGCCAAAAGAATGAATATTCCTCATTTTTTGGTTGCCATTTTAAGAGTGGATAACCGTTTAATTAGATTTCACCCTCTGGGGCTGTAAGTTCTTGTATAATTAGATAATGAGCAATTATCGTTACCGCATTTTGTTCTCACATGGCACTACGTGGATTCCAGCAGTGACCAAGTTCCAAAGGCTCGTGTTCCAGGTTATTACCCAGTAATGCTACGAGAAGCCCTAAAACCTCTTTTACAAGAAGACTTTAGAGGGGACAAATCTACCAGTTATTACAGGTGCTAACATAAATCCCACCTGCTCTTACTGGATTTGTCCCACATGATTTGTGCCAATACCCACTACAACAAGAAAACCCTAAAATATTCCAGGGAGATTATGTGGTTGGGTGCTTCCCGAAATACTGCCTTTCAAGTCCTTAATGCCACCCTTGCTTTTCCTGCTTTGGCAGGGAAAGCCAAAATCAGGGTTACACAAAGTGGTTTAGAACAGAAAGTTACAGGCCAACACAAAAATTTCAATTTGGAGTAGCCCCCAGAAGCGCTGCTGTGCTAAGAAAAGTGCCTGATGTGAGTCAGGACTTACAGGATCTGCATGCATTGAGGTCAACAACTGCCAATTAATTAATTCGTTAAAATACCTGGAGAGATTTAAAATGGGCACATGGTGAGAACATGCGTGCAAGAGGAGGATCCTGAAACCACTTAAGCTTTAGGGCAAACAAAAACCAGATGGGAGATGGGTGCGGAGATTAAAAGGTGTAGGCAAGGGGCCCATATCAGTCATTATTCCTGCAGCTACAGTTTAATTACTACTCCTAGGCTTTGGGGAACAGAGATTTTTTTTTTTTTTTAATAATGATTTTTGAAAAAAGCTATGTGAAGGAACATGAGTTCTGTGGCTGAAGATGGCCCTCAGTATCATTCCAAGTCTCTGCTAAGACTCCTAATATGCTTTATTCATGACCCAGAACAGAAACTGTTTCCCTAATCTTCAATGTTAAGGTTGCTTTCAAAGGGAAAAAAAACTTTTTAAAAACCCAAACAATTCAATGGAGAAACAAAGCCCCATGCTGCCTCTCCTCCCTGAACTTCTCCTTTTTCCAGCAGCACCACAACAGAATTCTGCATGAGGCACAAAGAAGGCAAGAAGCTCTTCTCCAGCTGTTTGGGCAATGAGCAGATGTGCTCATTGTTTGGTGCAGCTGTTAGTTGGTTCAGTGGGCAGCACCAGGTTACAGAAAGGTAAGCAACTTAATATGGAGGATGTCATTAAGGAGCTATTTTAGTGTTGTAATGCAGGGAAGGTAAGAAGCAAAATTAGCAGCGTGTTCTGAATGGAAAGGTTTTTTTCTTGAGGCCTATAACGGCAAAGTGGCGGTGACTTACACCACCAGGACAACAAACCAACCCGTTAGGAAGGAACAAGCATGACATAGCAGGGCCCAAATAAAGCAAAATTTTAGCTTAAATACTTGCTGAAAAAGTCCGAATCAATTTTTTCTAATACCATTCTCCCCAGAGTTAGGACGTAGAAACAGATATACTTGGATTTAAAACAAACCAACAAACAAAAACCCCCAAGCCAACCAACCAAAACCCCAAATAACAACCAAAAAACCCCTTGAAACTAGATTTTTCACAGTATTGAAACAGCTAATGACACTTGTTTGTGGAAAATAGCTGAAGTGCCCACAGGGAGGAATTCACTATTGAAAAAGCTGACTAGCAAATGTCAACTGAGCTGTATTTAGTCCTTTCCACACAAAAGCCATGTCAGGCAAAACAAGCTAAAGGGGAGGAGCAGGGACCATGAATTAGTACTGTGCAGAGGTACAGCCAGATGTATTTATTTTTTCCCAAGAATGCAGTGTGATGAAACACAGATTTGGGGTTAAGGGTGGCTCTATTTTTTTTTTTCTATTAAAATCCTGTCTATCTGCATCTGTCCCTAAGATGACAAGTGTTTGACCCAGCCACTGAGGCAGATGCATCCAGAGCCAAACTGCACATAGTGGTTCCATCTAAGAAAAGCAAACCCCTTATCCTACCAGGAACAAGATGCCTGGGGAACATTCCTCCAGCACAGCATGTGCAATGGGCTGGGGGAAGAAGCTGGTTGAGCTCATTTCAAAAGCCAGAGAAATGCACCATGAGTGGTGGACCAGTCACTAATCCACTCAAGTCCTTCTAAATGCTGCAGGTCAACCCCACATGCATATTTTCTATCAATTAAAATAAGGGATGCTTGTGAAGTAGCACGTGAAGTCACAATGGCAAGGAAACTTTTTCTAAATAGGGCATCATTATGTGGCTTCTGAGCTTAGCCAAGGATGCTGAGGTCAATACAAGTTGAGGGCTCTTCCCATTTTGCAGTATGGAGGTTGAACTAGAAAAAGATTCCTGTCCAAGGATAAGGATTTTTTTTTTTAAAGAAAAGGATGGAGGGAGCAGAGTATTGGCTAAAGAATGGAGTATGACAGCAATCAGTAGAGAATGTGTTATTTTGTCACGTCAGATTTCCTCAGCAAAAGCAGCTCATGATGGTTTTGTGATGGAAGTTAAGTTAGAGAAAAACTGACAGAATTGTGATTTCCCAAAGGAAACAAAGCAAACATAATCTACTTTGAAAAAAATCTGATTTTATTTTCATATTGAAAAGACCTGTCAATTTAAATAGATGTTTATTTCCATTCATGGTCTCAACCAGTGTTGTGTGTTAACATTATTCAGAACTGTATAAAAAGCCATCTGTGTTACATTGGTTAACATCCTAGAACACTGGGGGAGGGGAGGGTTTGAAGCAGCTTAACATTAAAAATAGGATGCTCCCAAAAAACTTACAACTGATGCGGCATCTTCTATTCTAATTTTATAGGAGCTGAAGCATTTTGCAAATACAATTCAAGTTATTTGGTCTTCAAAAAAACTTTAAAACCAGATTGCTTTCATAGCAGTATTGAAGCTGTCAGCTGAGAGAACACACACAAAACACCCTTGTGTGTGCAAACACATACATGGAGAACCACACTGAGCACAACTGGAACACCCCATTCAGTATTTGGATTACAAATGTGTTCCTCTGAATCCATGATCACAGTTAATTTAAAATGCTAGTTGCTTTTTTTAATATATACATGGTTTCCATGGAAACCTAAGATTCTGCACAATCAACTGACATTTATTACTCATGGTGCTGTGAAGTTCTCTAGTGAAGGGGCCAAATTCCAAAACGTTTACTCAAACATGCACATACCTCACTGAAGCCAGTGGACAGGGGAGAAGATGGTTTAGAAAAGGGGTTGCAGGGTCAAGGTCTAGATTTGAAAAATCACATGACAGATTGTCATTTTAAAAAGTTTTTAAGTCATTCTTTGGTTTATTTCCATGATTCCCAACGCTGTCTGAAAAGCCCAGAGACAGTCACATGAGAAGTCATAGCTCTAAAGCAAGCCCACAGCATTTTTAAGTCTTGTGTATTAAATGTTTAGAAGACTACAGGAATTCGGAGTACCCCTTACATTCATGTCCCCAAAAATCTAGTAACTGCTTAAGTGCATGCACTGAGGCATGACCGGCATGCCTGTAAATTCATATTGTTCAAGTTAAGAGTAAATATAGCTGCAAAAAACCCCACCCACCTATAATTAAATGGTCATTACTAGCAATACTATAGTGACTTGTCTTGTTATTAAAGAAATGCAGACATGGTTTCTGCCCCTTCGGCTCGCTCAGCCAAAGGAAGCTGTCTGCTCAATTTAGAAAGGAAGCACATTTTAAGAATCCAAGGGAGTTTAACAGCTCCATGTTCCTGGGGTCAATTATTAATGTAAAGATGTAGACAAATGGCAAGTATATGAAAGCATCTCTCATACATTCCAAGGTTTGGAAGTCAAGAGCAGATCTTGACTACCTTATGCTTAAATGTTATGGTAGGCTTCGAAAACCAGTAAGAAGTAATATAATATTTCAATGGAAAGCAAAGTAGAACTAAGTCTAGCTAGCACTTGTATGCAAGCAGTTTTCACTATGCTTAATGTAAGGCAGATTTTATTGCAAAGATAGTTACCAGTCTGCTAGTAGGAAAAAAAATACAGGCAACTATACTCAGAGAAGGTGGCTGATATTTACTAGTGACAACTTCTACTTTTTAGAATAACTCAGCTTTAATGTACTTTCTTGAAACAGCATTTTCATCACTGGTTTTCACTTCCTTTCCCATCCCATGTTAAGTATTAAAAATCAAGACTGGATAAAACGGATTGTGGCTATTTACCAACCAACATCTCATATTCCAATATTATTCTTAACTGGAACAAATATAAGTCATTCTTTATAACCTACTGCCACTGGTTGTTTATAAATATCAGCGTGCTGCAATAAACACTGGTCATTGAAATATTCATTTGCAGTAACTACTTGGCACTAGGTTAATATACTTGTAAAGTTTAATGGAAGTGCTTCTGATGTACATACAAGCACTTAAAACATCAGACTTTTTAAAACTTAGTTCTGGGGGTTTTAATATCTATAGTTACAGTTTTCACAAGCATTTCTGAAAGTATTAAATCTCTTCAATAAGTTTAGAGGCTCCTGTCTCAGCATATCTAAGTTTCTTCAACAGTTACAGAAAAGCTAATTTAACATTCTTGCTTCCTGTGCTGAGACAACACGGTACCAAAATTTAGTTATAAAAGGAGGCATTTTTGGTCAGGCTGACCCCCCGGCTGTCCCTTAACAAAAAAGAAACACAGCTCAAACCTGTCTCCTCTCTTCAGAAAAAAGACACCTAAGGCCACAAATGTACATTTGCCAGAACATCAGGTGTTTCTCCATTTGTGGCAACTGTACATTCCCACTTAGAGAAATACAGTCGGAAGGCCCCACCACCACCTTTAAGGATGAACCACCTCAGAAGCCAGTTTAGGCAGCAGTGCATATGAAACCACATTACATCAAAACAGCGTGTTAAAGTCATTCCAGCTACTTCAACTAGTTTTTAACAATGTTTAATCAAAATTCCTAATTGCAGGGAAGAAAAAAGACAAACTTAATGTAGAGAGAGGCATAAAGATGCAAAGATAACCACCACAATGATCCAATAGCAAAAACTCCTGTTTAAAGGTTTTCTTATGCTAAAAAAGGCACACAACCCCTTGTGAACTAGAGACAAAAGCTAGCAGGACTACAGCAATAAACCCAGAAGAAAAAGCCTACCAGAATTACCCAATTGCCTACTGGGAGGGAACAATGAAGTAGACAGGCTGCTCTTGCTCCGTTTTGTTTGCAGGGAAGTGGTCAAATTTAATAGTCAAATTTAGCCACATTAAGAAACATTTAACAAAAGCTACCCCAAGAAACCAGAACAAAACCTGACATTTGGGTCAAAAGGCCACAGACAGGCCCTTCCATAGCATGTAGCTGAGTGAGTTCAGAGATTGGCAATGAAAGAAAAAAGCTTTAGACATGTGATGGGAACGAGCTTTGGGATTTATCGAACAGTCACACCAAGCTTCTCCAGCACACGCACTCCCTTTTCTTGGTATTCTTGTCGGGTCATCCAGAAGTTGTCTTTGTCTTTCATGATGTCTGCTAGAACCGCGCCCCCCAGAAACACCATGTGCTTCCGACGAGGGGGATCTTCGATTCGGATCTTAAATTTCTGAGAAAAAGAAAAGAAACTGTTACTAGGATTCTTGAAACAAAGCCTTGCAAAATAAAATTGGGCTTTCCACCAGAACAATGAAGTGGAAACTGTGTAGTGAGAAAAATGCAGCTAAAAACTGAAAGGTTAGCATAGGCACTCTGTGTGAGCTTCCAGCTTGCGCAACCGAAGTAAAACAACGATTTTGCACTGGAAATTAGACACAGCTACTGACACTTGCCCAAAAATTGTACTTTCAGTACATGGACAAAGAGCCCAGGCATCAGAATACTGACAAAAAATTAAAGACTCAATTTTTGCATTTCAGGAACACTGTAAAGAATGAAACATTTCCTAATCTTTGATGGCTAAAATTGTCAGAAGTTACCAGATCATCAAATCATGAATATTTTAGAATTCTACCAATTTACACAATCTAAACCAGCTTAACTAATTAATATTCCCTTAAGTTCTTCAGGGCTAAAGCTCTAACTTCAAGAGCAAAAATGAGTACAAAGCTATGACTGAAATACTGTCTCAGATGTAAAACATTCTGTACAATTGAGTCATTCCACAGAAGACCTTCAGAGAACACTGTATTAAGGACCAGGGAAGTTCAATTCAGTTCACCACTAGAAACTCCACTCAAAGGAATTTTCACTACAACACGCTGTTACCTCTGTAACGTGTGTGGCTGTTGCCTGCTTATCACAGTAACTAATGGAAAAGTGTGTTAGAACTTTAGCCTCTCACTTTTGAGTATTTCACTTGTAGTATGAACCAAAACTTTCAGAGATTTAAAAAAATATATTTTTTTGCTCAATGACAACTTCAAGGGACAGAAACTCCTTAGCTTTGTTTAACCAACATTACAATTTGTGTCCTGGAATTTATCAGCCTATTTTACATTCGAACCAACCCAAGACTTCAGGAATTACTTGCTACTAGCAGAGTCTAGAAGGTAACTTCACTGCAAGTAGGTACAAAGCAAACGCAGGGTGTGAGGAACGAGTGGCAGCGATTTTGCAACCTGCAGAGGGCCACCCGCAGCCTCTGTCATTTCTGACCACTTGGTTCCCTCTAGTGGGGATTCAGGGGAAGCCCCTGCGCCCCCCCGGATGCAGCAGCCACCCAATACCCACCGAGAGTTTTTCCACATCTCCTTTCAGAACTCGTTCCAGGTAGAGCTGTTTCAGTTCCCGCTCCAGTCGTGAAGGCAGCCCGGGATACATGGTGGACCCTCCAGACAGCACAATGTGCTTGTAGAATTCAGACCTGACCCAAAAAAAAATAGTCTTTGTAGTGTTGTACAGTTTACTCTGTACTACAGTAGGTACCTGTACAGACAGGGGAGTAAATACAAATCTAAAAACCAGTCACTACACAAAGACAGACTGCACAAGTTCACCAGACCTGCTCATGCTTTCCCAGAAAGCAGAAATAAAAAAAAATACTGTGCTTTCAAGATTTTATCTTTGCTCATTCTCACTGAAATAGTTTCCAGAAAACCTGTTATCCTTCAAAAGCTCAGCCTGAGCCCCACTCCCAGCACACAACCTCTCCACCAGGAGCACACAGTAGTGTCCAAAGCAAAAGTTGTTACTTTGAAGACAGTTCTTGCATCAGCCCCACACCCAGACGGAGGGTTTTAAACATCCTGCTCTTACCTGGTATCAATGTCAGCAGCCTGGATGGTGTTGAACAGCAATTCAGCCACACCAACCCCTTCGACATTGATTAAGTGAGGCTGGAAGAGAGCCTCTGGTGCCTCAAACCGTTCTCCACCAACTTTGATAATCCTGCCATCTGGGAGCTAGGGAAGAAACAACACCATTGAAAAGACTACTTTTAGCCACTTGAATACTAAAAAAAAACCAAGAGGAAATGACCTACATTGCTCCCAAATGTTTTAACACAGGAAATTGTTGATAATTGTCAGCACTGCAAGAAGTCGTTCAGTAGTACTGAAAGAATATACAAATTCTTTAATCACTCTGAAATTCACTTTGAGACAGCAGGGACCAGACACATCAATACTGACCTACCAAACATTTCCTTGCAATACCAACTCCTAATATCAATTTAAAAAAATATTTTACAGCAAGAATAATGCTTTTCTGCAAATTTTTCCAACCGTGATCACAAAGTTTCCACTAGGAGCAAGTTTACCTTTCCTGACACCAGATATCAGTCTCATGTCTCACTGCTGCATGGATAAAGATGAAATAATTTCATATGCTAGAATAAGTCCACTTTCTCTACAAACTCCTGTACTTTAATATTCAAATTTCAATGATCCACAACGACAAAAATTAGTACAAAGTCTTACAGAAAATCTGAAAAGAAAAAAGCCTGTAGAAGATTTTCCCAGAACCAATTAATCTGATTCTACAGGCTGAGAGGTGAGCTACTGCCAAGAAAAATTGTGAAGGAATCAAAGCTAAATGCTACCTGAATTTAAACCCAGGAAGTTTAGGACAAGAAAAGCTGTCTTGAGACACTTACTGTGTAGGATTCAACTAGAACTGTGGTCTCTAGTGCCAGCTTCTGCTCCTGTTCAATGTTGTATCCCACGTAACACAACTTCTCCTTGATCATGCGAACCGTCTCGAAATCGGCAGAATGGTTGAAAGCGTAACCTCGCAGCAAGAGGAGCTGGAGGGAGCAAAGCAGGTTAGCAGCAAATGAGAGGAACAGTCCAGATCTCTCAGTAGAGGGGTACATTTAAACACATATCTCCCTTTTTTTGCTGGAAATGTGGATATTAAGACAAATCCATCCCAGTGTATCCATCATCCCCAGAAAAGCAGCAGCTTTACTCCAAATGGGAGATTTTCTTCATCATTACAAATTTCAGCATAACCAGCACAAAGACAAATGAAAAAAAACCCAAAATAATTCTTATCTTTAGAACTTCACTTCAGAACATTCCAGTATTCCAGTCTAACCATAAGATTTGTCAATCTAGGATGCTGCTTATATTTAAAACACCCCAATGAATTGTCTATCAAACATGCTCTCTTATTTAATAATCGGGGAAGAATCACGACACTGTTTTCCACAGTGTAAGAAAGCCTTTCTGAAAACAGATGAGTAGAACTGAGAGAATACAATTTAGCTTTCACTTCAGGTATTGAGAAAGCCAACTTTTGAGTTTTTCCTTCCCAAATATGGAATAAATTCCCTTCCTACATGACTGCCACTAAGAAAATGTGATGTCTCTGAATAACATCAATATCATCACATGTGATTTAGATGAGGAAACATAGTAAGAATAGACTGAAGTAATACAGAGGATACAAGAGTTCTTCATGTAATGAACATACAAATAATAAAGGGAAAACATATAGTGGTTTCTTGCTATCCAGGGATTTTGAGTTGAACCAGCGTACCACAGAGACCAGCCTCAACCTTAAACCCCCTTCCCAGCTCACCTTAATGAGGTACCTAGTGATATCCCTGCCAGCGATATCTAACCGCCTCGTGAGGTGAGGGAGAGAGAAACCTTCATAAACTGGGCAAATGTGAGTCACACCATCTCCAGAGTCCACAACAACAC
>VXBT01011624.1:507009-518805 GCA_013400235.1 Oriolus oriolus
AGTAAAGAATTGTTATTCCTATTCCTAATATCTTTGCCTGAAAGCCCCTTAATTTCAAAATTATAATAATTTGGAGGGAAAGGGGTTACATTTTCCACTCCAAGGGAGGCTCCTGCCTTCCTTAGCAGACACCTGTCTTTCAAACCAAGACACCTTCTTAGAAGGCTTTCATTGATAATCCCTAGCACTAATTAAAGATTAGTGCATTGGTTGTCATCACACCTTCTTCTCAACTACCTCCAGCAACACTGCTCCATCTGGTAAGCATCATCTAGCTCCAATCTCCTCTGCATTACTGGCTTATACAAGTCCAAGTCATTTAAAGTAATTAACATTCATCCAACAGCTAGTAATCAACGTAGCCTGGGTATGTGAAGACAGACATGTATTTCCAATTCTGTGTTTTAATGCTGCTATTAATGCTTGAGACAAGAAGCCTGCTTACAGCTTGTGAATGAGATCAGCTGGTTTGAATTCAAGCACAGTAGCATTCATGCCTATGGCTGAGAACAAGTTTTGGTTAGAGAACAGAACTGCTTTGCTTCAGACAGTCACCCCGCGTTGCTGGAACAAGGAATCTCTTAGCAATGCTCCAACGACTGTATATGAGCTTCTACTAGACAGACATACCTCCACAATCTTCTCCCTATTTTTAGTTGGATTCATGGGAGGCTCTGTGAGCAGTATTTTACAATTTTTTGTGTCAATATTAAGTTTTTCTGGTCCAAACGTGTAATCCCAAAGGTGCTTCATATCATCCCAGTTTCGAACTATGCCATTCTCCATCGGATAATTCACTTCCAGCATTGATCGTAATTCACTGGCTTCATCACCAACCATGAGATCCTGTAAAATTTTAATACAAAAACACATCAGTGTTTACAAAGTTTGCTAAACACCAAACTCCTCAAAAATGACAGTGAACTGCTTCAGCCTGTGTCCGGGTGTGTTCTTAAACAATGCCCACATTTTTGAACCATTTGCAGGTACTTAGGAGAGAAGTAGAGTATATTTCATGTAATATTTAAATTTGGCTGTTACCCATCCTAAACCTTTTCCAAAATAAACATTATTAATTTGATTTTTTCAATTAACCTTACAGAAACCAAGAAACCCTGTTAGAGCTAGTGACTACAAAGACCTTTGTAAGTACAGATGTTTCTCCACTGACACCTCCCAAATTATTTTATCAAATACTAATTGCTAAGAGCCGAGATGCAAAACAGCACATAAGGGTAGTAGGTGGGATTGGCAGAGTATTTTACCATGCATGTTGCAAATTTCTGTGCACAATACCAAAAAAGGAATAATGAGTGGTGAATAAGCATACCGAACAGGAGCAAAAGCAAATAAGAGATTATAAGTTCCACACCAGACATTAAAAGAAACAATGGTTTACATATTGCCTGTGTCAATAGGGTGTGAAGAGACATATCTAAATATACAATATAACCTCGTCTGATCCTTGCCAAAAGTCCCAAGCCAGGAACCCCAGTAATGCATTCTTGCACAAACACAACCAACTAATGCAATTTGTATAGTCATTTCACACTGATTAAGCAATCTGTTTATTAATGTTAGTTATGCAAACATTGCACATTCAAATTAGTAGCATCACATCTTCTCCTTTCCCACGTATTTCCCACAGGAAGTATGCACAGCAACATCTTTGCTCCTCATTATATCCCATACTTTTCTACAGAACCCTGAACTGACTCACTTGTACTTAGGCTGTAAGAACATATTTCTAGGTATCATTAGCTCTATGTCCACAATAATATTAATTGCAGGAAAAAAAAAAAAAGAAAAGAAGAAAAGAAAAGAAAAGAAAAGCCAGCTGCTTTATCCAAACATATGCCATGTATGGTTGCAGTTGCTGTGGCACAGCAAACTTGGAAGTGAAGGTTACTCAACCTACTATTTGGTCCCAGGGAAAAAAAGGTGCACAAGAAAAAATCTAGCATCCGGTTTATAATGCCTATTTTAGAAGTAACCTACAGTTACTGTTAACTATATAAAAAGGAAGTTAACTGAAAATAGTTTCAGTGAAACCATTCCTCTTTCACCCCCTCTCACTGACAAGGTGTTTTATTTGTTTTCCTTGCACAGCAGATCATGCTTCAGCTGTCGACTGTACAGAAGACAGAAGTCAAGACTCCAACACTTTCAATCAAAAGCACTCTAGTGAAACCATACTATGAGAACTCCACCATGCAGCCACATTACTCATGAGAATTTAAGACAACACAAACTCCACCAGTCAGAAGAATCAGAAACCTTTTTTGTGCACTGCTCTTTGCTGCTCTAAGCTGCCCAACAGGACATAGCCCAGGAAAAGCCGCTACTCAAAGGTGCAAAGTGAAAGTTGCACAAAACTTTCACATCCTTTTAAAACAAAGCTAAAGGGCAGAACAATTGTTCTCTCTTGAGAACATCAGCGCTAGCACACTAACAAACACGTACACTTGGCAGTTGAAGAGGAAGAAGGACAACACAACCAAATTTGCAGAGAGGAACCAGTATCACGGCATCCAATGTTCACACCACTTCAGTACTCAGTAACATCTGTCTAACTGAAATCTGAACGTTTCTTCAAACTCTTGGTTTGTAATGTTAAACAGACCAATTTCTACTGTTAAAGATGCCGAGTTCCGGTTGATCTTTCAATGTTATTCTTGCATCTTGCAAAACCACAGGTTATGTAGCATTTTAAAGCAATACATAAAATATTCTCATTAATTAGTTGCCAGTAAACCAAAGCAATGAACGATGTCCAAAATAAGTATGTATTCAAACGTAAAATGTAAGACAAGACAAAACAATGAATAGCATTTAAAAAATAACATAACAGCTACTAGGTCTCATCAAGCAACAATGGTAAACAAAAAGCACGGGGGCACCTCACTTACCATCATTTTGTTATTCTACTTCAACAGGTCAAGAAAGGTGAAGAAAAGGTAGAAGCAAGAAAGTCAGAAAAGGCCTAAATGAAATTCTCAAATTATTTTAAGTACACAGTAGAATTAGGCTGAAAAGAGATGCATGTACAGCAGGAAATGATCTGAGTTAGTTTAGTTAGGGCCAAACTAACATTATCAGGACATCAGATTAAATTGTCTCTTTAAAGGAAGCTATTGCTACATGTCAGTGGCAAGTCATGTTTAGGCTTCTTAGGCTGCAAACAAGATCAGTGTATCTGCCTATCTCTCATAAATAGGATTCTGTGTATAAATATTCTGTAACAGCGGAGTTTTATCCTGGGCAAGGTGTTTATCTGAACTAGACAAGATAAACAAGACTACAGGGGACAATTGACCATAACTAGCTCTGACAATTGCTAAATTTAAATTTTGTTTTAAAAATTCACTTAATATATCCAAGAACTGAAAACTACTCCTTAGTACTGACTTATTAATATCCCCCAAACCTGCTGCAAAGACTAGTAAGTCAGTAAAAGCCAAGAGCAGCATCTATGCTTCTGGTTTTAGCTGCAATTTCAAGCAAAATAATCCCAGTAATAACTGAACTCCTGAGTAAGAGAAAAAGCTATATCCCTGCTGCCAGCTGAAATGAGAATCCATAGCGAAAACATGGTCAAAAAAACCTGAAATTGGTAACTCAATGGATGATAACCACTGTTTTGATCAGCTTCCAGGCTCCTTTCACAGAGTTTCTGAATTTCACAGGAGTGCAGCTTTCCTGAATAGTTTTGAAAAGTTAAACTGATAATCTTCTTGCCAGCTTCCTTTAATCAGTTTTAAACTTATCCCACAAGAACTCACAGTGTACGCCTAAAATTAAATTTTGGCATAAAACTTATCTGCTAAAATACATTTTTTTTAAGAAATCTGCAAGATTCTCACAAAGAAAAACAGCACTCACACTTAACAAGTCTTTCTACTGTATTATTCTACTGAGATAGCCAAAGTATCTGTGGCAGGGATTTCTTCTCTTGATACACTGCTTCCTTAAGAAAGGGTGACAGGCTGTTATACGCAGATGACATAAAATTTCTAGAAAGAATCTAGACACAATTTATACTCTTTAAGACATACCCATATGATCCATGCTCAAGCAGAAGACCAGCAATGCATGCAAAATGATAGTTTACAGGTTCTTTTGCTGATCTCATAGCAATTACCCACTTCTACCTCC
Organism: Oriolus oriolus; assembly: GCA_013400235.1. Taxonomy (NCBI): domain Eukaryota; kingdom Metazoa; phylum Chordata; class Aves; order Passeriformes; family Corvidae; genus Oriolus; species Oriolus oriolus. The sequence goes on from VXBT01011624.1 coordinate 511,165, forward strand.
TATCTTTTCAATGCAACACTACTATCTGTAACAATGTTAAATTAAGTTATCAGATAATCAGAGGATACCGAAACTGGCAGGACAGGCTGTATTGAATCAGCTGGAAAGAAAACATTACTTCAACAATGAGATTTCATGCAAGAAAATTTTGGGGGGAGTTCAGACTCATAAATCACTGCATAATTTCATAAAACTTTACCAGGACCTCCTTGAAGGAAGCTCCTCACATTAAGTTCAAGAAGATACCCAAAGAAATACCTCTCCCCAAGTCTTACTAGAGAATGGATTATGTTTTCCTTCTCCTTACAAAAAAAATCCTCTCTACTGTGAAAGGGAAAGATCTCTATCCTCTCAACCAAATTGTCCTAACTGACACAAAGTAAAGCATTATTGAGATAGTAACGAGACAAACTCACAATCGTATCTTGGGAAGCTCTAATGTCTTTCAGCCTTTTGACTTTGTATGGCCTGCTGATACTACAGCCATTTTACAGGCAGAAGCAGAAACCCGACAACTCAAGTTCCCTTTGTCAACTACAGGGTTCTGAAAATAAGGAACAAGACTGGACTGATTTTTTTTTCCTCTTCCTAAACTGCTGCTCAGAAGCAATAAGGAAAGCAAAATTGAATGCCTGTATATGTGTGGCCCTACTTAACCTTCACTGGCCTAAGTGGGCACCTCTACAGTTCTGCACTGCCGCCTGCTTCTCCCTCACTCTCCAATTGGAGTTTGCACGATGGTGTAGTGAGGCAGTCAGAACTTTACCTGACCAAGAAATCCCTCTTTTTCAGCTGGATCAGCTCATTAAAGCAGCTCACGACATGCCTGCACAAGCAGCATGACCAGCATAAGGTGAGAATTGTGTGGCTAGAAGCAAGAAGGGAGGATGTGACCACAGCAGGGCCAAGACATTTACCAAAGCCTGAACTGCAGAAGCAGCTAACAACATTTGAAGTGTTACTCTGTAATTACAAAATAAGTGAAAAATTATAGCTCCCCGGACTTCAGAAAATGAATTCTCCAGCAGTGGTTCTCCCCCCATGTCTTGGAATAATGCCCCAAGACAAAGCAGCCTGAACAGAGCCCCTTCATCTCTAAATGGTGTGGAGTACCTACATCCATCAACAGCGAAAGGAAAACAAAAACCATAGAAACAATGAAACGCAAACACAACCAAGGTTAAACATCTCATACAAGATCACAGATGATCAACTCTGAGTAGAAAGCAAACCATACAGGAAAACCTGGAAGCTCCAGCAGTTCTTCAGCATTGTCTCAAAATCCCACAGTACGGCTTGGTGACAGTCAGTCACTTCTGTCTGATTGCTGCTTTCTAATCTTGACATCCTTTGCATATTGGCATTTGAAGCCCCTTTTTGCCCAGAACCACTCGAGCCCTACCTGCTGCCTCCTCAGGTGTACTATCTGAAGGCCTCCAGTGCTTTAGATTACCCTCTTCTTAACTTTGCAGTTTGTGACAGGCTAAAATCCAATACAGAAATGAATCAAGAGGTACTGAAACAGCATAAAAGGGAGTTAAGGAGAAAACAATTCCAAACATTACACAAGTCAAAAGCTGCCCTAAATATTTTTATCTGTCAGAAAGAAATAACAATCAAAACATTTACCTTGATTTCAATGTTTCCTACTTTAGCAGTTGATCTTATAATGGGTCTTCCAACCAAAGCTGGAAAAATGTGCTCTGGAAAATTTGAGCCTGCATAGCCACATTTCACAAACTGAAAAGGAAGAAATAATTTTATTAGAATATGCATTACTTTTTTTTACCAACACAAACCTGGTTTGGGGTAAAAAATTAAAAGTCCAAATTTAAGAGCATGTGCCCCACTGGAAACCAATTTGATTTATATTTTCACATCAATTTTACACATTTTAGATGATGCAGAGATCTTTAAAACTGAAAAAAAGTATTTTCTAGAATGTTTTCTGAATCAAGACTGTCATATTTATGAGAATCAGTATTAAAATTAATAAGTACTTGCAAGTAATTAATAAGTAATTGCAAGGTCTAAAAGAGTCCAGTGTCTGAATTTGGATTTCCTGCCACTCTACAAAAAAGTGCTCTAGCAACCTGAAACCTGTAATTTTGTAATGGATCACTTTATAATGAGTACCAATGAAACCTAATTAAACCACCTCTCCAATTAGAGCACACAGTAGCACAATGAATTACACACCAGGAAAAAAAAAACCAAAACCTTGAGAATTCAAGTTTTATGCCCTTATAAAAAGTGCTCAAATGTGAGCCAGCAATTCAGATGGATTTCTCAAAGTGTCATAATTTTGAGGGTTTCCTTTAAGGATAAAGTTTGCAGTAAGCACGTCTAAAACCAACAACACAAGAAAAGCTCCCTATGATGGCAGTTCACACCAAACAGGATGCTCTGAAAGACTGTTTGTTTCCCAAATATATACAAAAGGAAGCTTTATATCACTGGGTTCCAAGATAGTATATACACTAAGAAAACAATGACAATTTACTGAACAATAAAAAAATATATAGTCACTAGAGGAAGTTCAGGTGTAAAATGTGAACTTTAAATGTGCCAGCAAGAAGTTACAAGTTTAGTGCATGGGGATCAGCAAATTATGCTCTTCAGCTATCCTACTTTAATAGCATATTTTCATGTATCATACTCTGAGGTTCTGCCTGCAGCTCACACAGAGCAGACTCCTCTTTTATTCTGATGCACAGTTTGCCTACTGGACTATATTAACATGCCAGAACAAAAACATTTTCACCTGCAAAATTACCCAACCACTGAGGTGCAGCAGCAGTAACCCAGCACCATGGGATCCCTCAGGTTGGAGGGAACCTCAGGAGCTGTCTCATCCAACCCTGGGCTCAAACCAGTCACCGCTGAATTCTGAGCAGGTTGCCCAGGGCTTGGACCAGCTGGGTTCTGGGAGCTTCCAAGAACAGGAAATTCCCAGTCTCCATGGGACCCTGTCCCACAGTGTAATTATCCACTGCAGGTTGTATTAAAAGCCATCTGCTAGAATTTTCCAGACATTCACTGAGCTTTCTGAAGCAAAGTCTGAAGACTGCCACTGGAACAATTATCCCAGCAAAGAGTACAGCTAATTGCAGCTGAGAGGAATTCTGTCATTACCCTAACGGTAACATGAAAAGTCACTTGTGCTGTTGCTCGTAATTATTCACCTTACTGCAGTAAAAAAGGGCACCTGTTGTGGAAAGAAATTGAGAGAGCCAGTTACAGAAAGAGCCAAGAGATATTTTAATTAAAGCTGGGGTAATAGAGAGGAGAAAGGATTTTTATTTTGCTTTTTTGTGACTCTAGTTTCTTTCACTCCTTCAGTGCTTGCTCTCCAAAGGCAGTGCTGTTTGGAATACTTGAAGAATGACACTGCACACAACTCATTTCACTCATTCTACTTCAAACCTGGAGTACTCTGAAAAGGCAAGTATTTACCAATTCTTTTGGTTATACTAAGGCCAGAAGTACCTAGGAGTTATACAGATCTTATCTGTGCATTCAAGAATGCAGTGCTGCTATGAGAAAGCAGAGCAGCCACAAGCACTTCTGGGTCACATACCTGAATACACCAGAAGACTTTAACAGAACTTTTAAATTTGACAAAACCTATGTGATATCTTGAAGAGCTGAGTCCAAACAATGATGTCCATATTTAAAAAAAAAAAAAAAGAAAAGCTCCCTTTCAAGATTAGCAAATTACTGCATTAAGGGCAATCACACAATTTTTGTTGCTGCTACAGTATGTAGGTGTGCTTGTTATAAAATTCACTGTGCAGGACCTGGTCAAGAAGGTTTCATAAGAGGGAAGTTCTATGAAACAGCCCATACAATCCCATCCTCCAGCTTAGGGTTTCCTAAATTGTTCTAAGCAGAACCATAAGCACCTCCACACATCTTTACACCCATGTATTTGTTTACAGCTTTTTCTTCCTTTTCTGTTCCCCAGCATGAAGCAACTTCCCTAACAGTCACCACCAGCCATGTCAGTCAACAGAAATAACAGGATAAGTACTTAAGTAAGTCTTTACAACCTAAACTCCTGGAACACCCCCTCAAGAAGCTCCACTACTCAAACTTTTAAACCCTGCTAAACCCACAGTATTTATACAGCAACCCTGATGCATGCAACCGAAACAACTACTGCACAAGAATTGGTGCCTCTTGGCCAACCTTTAAAACACCTCCCAAAATCACATACAACTATACTGACCTAAAAACTGCTGACCTATAAAAACACAAAAATTCTTACTATTTGATATGAATAGCAACTTCCAGCCTCTTTTTGCATTAAGACCTTGACGCATCTTCCCAGGAAATTAACTATGTTGGCAATTAACAAATCCTAGATTTTAAAAACAGGTTGTCATTTCTCCAACCACCCTAAAACACAATCAAAACCAGATTTAATCAATGTGAACTACAATGAGTGAGATTAAGCTTGGACATTCTGTCTGTTTCCCACCTTTTTCTGTCCAGAACAGAGAGCCTTAAAAATGACATTTTACAAATTTTGATAGACTCAGCCATAGACAGAAAGGACAGAATTTTAACTTGCCTTCAAATTTGAAATTTCCCCCTCCAGTCTACATAAAAATTTAGTGAAGATAAGAACAAGTGAGCCTTGTTTGTCAGCTTCCCCATCAGTGGGAGCATCCTCACTACAGTGTTCTCCCTGACACAATCCTGAATATTCAGCTGGATCAGTAGGTTTGTGATGACCTAACATTGGCTATTATGGCTGAAGAACCAGACTCGGTAAAACTACCAGCAGGTAAATGCACAGATCTGTATAATAATAGATTCTGGACTGTTTTAGATTTTTTGAAGGGGTACAGGTAACACAAGATACCTCTCCCTCCTGTCCCTTATGGGAAATCCTCCAAAACCTTCAAGTAAATGTTACGAACGGCAGTAATCTGGAACAGCTTCTCTTTCCAAAGCCCAGCATTAAATGCTCACTGTTGCTGCCACTCTCAATTTGAAACTCTCTGATTTAAGTACAGTGCACTTGTTTCTCTTCCACCTCCTGCTGCGCACACCCCTCACAACAATTATCGAACAGTTTCAGTACAATGCTCATGTTTCCAACAATAACACAAGCAACTCCATGAATTTACCCATTTCTGCAAGGACTTCATGATCATTTATTTTTGCACACATTTGCTATACATTCTGGATGTTTTAAGAATAGCTACTTAGCTTGCCTGTGTGCAAGACCATGTATGTAAGAATTTTTACCATATATAGTTTCTTCTCCATTTCACTGTGGTTTTACCGAGTCTTTCACTTCCTACTGAGTCATCAAACACCAAGAACTTGCATGTATAAGTGTTCTTTCAAACTAAAAGAATGAGGAAGCTCGCAAACAGGTCACGTGACCGGTTTTAAAATGAATACTAATATTCTTATCAGATCTCTGTGCTTGATCCTTTCCACTCAAGCAACTCTCAAACAAAAACCCTAAATACAGTTACAGCAATTTTACAGGCCAAGAAGTAACTTTCCATTTGGCCTCTAACAATAAGAACATCCACCTCTAATGCTTCAGACCTTTGAGGTGCCACTGCCTGCCTCCCACACTATGTGTTGCAAGAACTTCCTTCTAGTCACTCACCTCTTCCTCAAAGATTGGCTGCAGCCTAACAAGAACAGTAAATTTCAAAGACAAGCCTAATGTTAAAAATTCACCTGATTTTTCCAAAGATATTCCCCATTTTTTAGCTAAGATTTCTGACACCTGGCAGGAGATTTAATTTCAATCACGCTTTTAAGTATGAGATATCAGAAATCACTCTGACCTAAAACATCTCTCGTCACATAGGAAAAATATTATTATCAAAATACTGGTTTGATGATACAGAACTACTTGATATCTTCACATGCAGTTGAGACTCGAAAGTTTTACTGAATGGAATTTTCTTCTAGCTTAGTTATCCCAATCCTTGCTCAGTTATCCCAATTCAACCTAAATATTTTGAGCTGACTGACTTAACAATTACTTCTGATACTTTGCTCTCCCACCCAAGGAGCTCTGTGGCCAGGGTACTTCCGGACACACGTTGTTCTGCCCAAAGGCCAAGCACAACCCAAAGCCACACGAGCTGAAGTGACACATGCCCCTCCTCTTGCACCATAAAGGCACCTTCCACTCTTGTGGTTATTTATATCCCACTGGTACAGCTCAGAGAGGGAAAAAATGTATCGATCCAAGATGTCTCTGGAATTAACAGCACGCACAGATACCCTAGGTTGTAAAGAAATCTGTGTTGCACACGGAGCTTGGGAAATTTGATTGGAACAATCGCTTTTACCCCACGTGTCACACCTGAGACCAGCCAAGGCCCAACACTGCTGTCACCACCAATCCACTAAACGTTTTACAACTCAGCGATTATTGCCATATAAAGGACCACACCAACGGATGAAGCTCTAATTTCTTTTTTTAAATCTGGGCCTCACAGTAGGAATATTAAAGAAAAAAAAAAACCAAACCCCCAAAACCCCAACAAGAGAACAAACAAAAATGTAAAGCAGCTTCCATACACTTTTGTAACAAGAAAATGCTAAATGCTATCTCTTCTTCTTTCCTTTTTCTAAATGACAGTGTAAAAAGTGCCCAAAGGCTCTGAACCCTACCCCTAATTAAGATAATTTTTGCTATATGAGGGTAAGCGAAGACATCAAAACTGTCAAACCTCTGAACTGTCAAATATGGTGTTCCTCTTCCTGAACCATTCCAACAATTTCAGATGCTAAGTGGAAAACCTTTTAATTTAGGATGCTGAATCTCGAATAACATCATCCTTTGTCTCAACTATTCTTTCCTAGGCTTATCAAAAAAACCCCCTCTTCTTTATTGCAAGTGTCCACATTAAAAAAAAAAAACAACCAAATCTGCTTTTTTTTTGCCATTCAAAAGATCTTAATGTACCACCAGTTATGTTAACTTTCCACATAATATTGCTTTACTAGGGGAAACCCTAGATTGCTAAAAAAAATTACCAAGGGGAAATATCAACCGATAGCATCTGATTTCTTTTTGCTTTAAAATGGTATCTTTTTCACTTTCTGCCAAAGTGCCTCACAGCCTGACAAAAGGATGGATTTCCAGTGGGTGCCTGCACACTTACAGAGGCAGGAAAAGGTGAAAAGGATGGAGAGAAAACCCTTCATTTAAAAAATGCCAATTTAGAGGCACATGGCAGATCAGAGAGGTATTAAGGAAAGGATGATGCTCTATTTAGAACAGCAGCTGCCCTCCCCCCCAAAATAAATTCAAACAAAAAAACCCCCACAAAACCCCCAAACAATTCTCTAAACTAATAATCCTGCAGACAGAGGACACATCCTCACTGCTCAATGTATAATGCGCTCATTCAGAATTTTTAAAAATCGGCATTTTTATCTAAATGCTCGTTGCTACAGAGAGACTCGCTCAGGTCACGTAGAGAAATCAAGATATCGACGGTAAAAGCCGAACGCCGAGGGGATGGGGGCGAGCACAGCAGACACAGCACCGCAGACGCCCGGCGGTCGCCCCTGGTTTGGGGACGCGGGGACACCCGGCCGAGGGCCGCCAGCCCCCCCCGCCCATTCATTCCGCGGGCCCGCGCGAGCGCC
>VXBT01011624.1:518917-546330 GCA_013400235.1 Oriolus oriolus
CCGCCGGCCCCGCCCCCGTTGCCGTGGCGGCGGCGGCGGCGGCGGCCGGACCCGGGCGGCAAAGCGGCCCCGAAACCGAGTGCCCGAGGCGCCCCAAGCCTCCCCGAGTTACCCCAAGTCACCAGGTCGGCTCTTTGTTTTCGTCTCCTACCGACGCCGAGGCGGGGACGGGTCTCCTGAGGGGCTGCTCGCCTTCCCCCCTCACGCCGTCCCCTCCCCGCGGAGGTCTGTCTGCCCGCTGTCCTCGCACTGAGCCAAATCAGACAGCTCTTAAAAGCTTCTATTTGCCATGAATATTGTGTTACTCCATAGCTCGGCATCCTGGAAGAACTTCTCCTCCCAGGAGGCCTTGCCCAGGTCTGCTTGGTGAACAGTTTGCATTTGTGTGATGGGCTCTGAATAAAGGAAGAGGTAAGTGTGATCTCCTGGCTCCTCTCTGGCAGCCCAATATTTGTAAAGGATAAGTATGACCTCCTCCGTTGTCTCTGGCAGCCCAGTATTTGCTTATTATGTTGCCCCAGATTCCACTGACTTCCACGAGAAGTCAGGAACAAGCCCCAGGTTTTTCCTTGCACGCCATGAGCTATGTCGGTCCGCTGTGAACAGCCGCCTGTTACAATTAGGTATCACATGGAGAATATAACCACGAGGGGGTTTGTATAGTTGAGAGTGTTACATATTGAGTGGAAAATCACGCTGCAAAAGGCCAGTGTCCACAGCAGAGACAGAGGAGTCCTGCAAAAATCAACTTTATTCGAATAAAGGGAGAGGCCGCCTTGGGCCATACCCCTGTGGGGTTTCTCTCGACTTTTTGGAGGATGCATGTTGCCCTCCTCCTTTCCCGGTACAGCGTCCCCGAACCATCTACTACATATTCCCCCTTGAACATGTATCCCCCCCTTATCATGCATTGCATGACCATTACAATTAGCTTTTAGCCCACTCTGGGTGGAGAAGTTAATACTCATAAGTCTCTTAAGTCTGTGCATTTTTCCGTAAAGTTCAGAAGTTCAGGCTGCGCTTGGCTCTCCAACAAACTTGCATGGCTTGATGTTGGTAAAGACCCCCACACCCATTCTTCCAGAACCTCACGGGTCCTTTCAGATCAAGTCTGCTGTAAAGACATTAAACCAATTTCTCCTATCACATAGGGATAGATGTATATGTTTATGGATGTAATTTTTTTTCTACCTTTGATTTTACAGAATAGCGGGAACAATCAGAAATTTTAAAAATACCAGAATACAGGCCATAATATTTGACCTTTTTCTTAACTTTAATCACATCCAGATATTGAGAATGAGGAAACAACAGGGTTGTTATACCTAGTAGGACGAAGAGGCTATGGAAACAAACATGGACTAATCCAGTGGCATGCAGCTGTGATGGAAGGACATCCTGGTCACTCTGCACAGCTTTACCTGGGTACAGATTGCTTTCTAATATACATATGATTAGGGTTCATATTTTAATCTGCTTTTCAGAGCATGGCATGGTTTACATTGCTGGTTGAAGACAGATGCATGAAGCAATTGCCTTAAAAGCTTGCTCTTTGTCCAGAAAAATTAATTAATCTGTATGTTTTAAATCCCTCAGCTTGTTGAACCCAGCATAGAGGGCTCAGTAGGGAAACTACACCGTTTCCTACTCTGCTGTTGAACTTGCTGGGTAATTCTGGACACAGCACTTAACCTGCCTGTGTCCCACAAAGCTGGATATGGTACCATGCCACATCATACTAATGCTCATGGATAAAGCATCTGCAATCTCTGAATGAGAAATGTTTCATTTTGGGTTCAAATTATTTGTCAGACAGAATGCTTCAGCTGTGCCTCCTCATGTGATGGCAACATTTACTCTGCTCCGAGGCAAACTATGCTTTAGTGTGGCAGACATGAAGTTAAAAAAAGAGCAAACTTCCTTCACTCCCTTTTCTGAGGTTAGATATTCACTAGATCCTTAAATAGTTTATATATAACATGCAACTCCTTTTTAATAACTTTTTATAACTTTCATCAGGAGAGCCTTTTCCTGCCAGGAATTTAGGCTATCAGTTAAAGAAAATGCGGTATGACAAAGGGTTAGTTTGATAATTGCCATCAGAATTTACAGTGTAATTAAAGTCTCTCAAGAAGTAGTGATACTGAAGTCTGACAAATATAAATGCTTAATTTGCTGTTTATAGCCCAGCATAAAGATTTCATACCAAAGGGATACAAGTTCTGTACCAGAAGTACCAGAACTTACATCCTGCATAGTATAGTCAATATATTCACCGCTGTTTTTACTACCAACTGTTGTTGCTGTTAGCTGTTGGATAGCCTTAAAAGATTTTTGTATTTTATTAAATGTCGTGTACAGTGCAGGAGACAAAATATAATGTGGTTTGAATAGATATCTCTTCTAAAACTTTTTTTACTGATTTAGTTGAACTGAGATATTACTTCTTGTTTTAAAGATTATTTAAGAAGTGTCTGTAGGAAGAAAGTTGCAGATAATGGTAATAATATTTTCTTTAACAGGAAAGGAAATTTTATCATGGTCTATACTCATCAGTGTCATTTGCTGTGAGCAGGGTAACAGAGAATAAGATTTATTTTAACTACACCCAAAGTACACAGGAAATGCTATTTGTTTCTTAGGTCAGTCATATGATGCAAAGAAGTGGAAAAGCTTAAAAATCAATTAATTGATGAGTACTCTATCCATTTGAATCATCTTCTTTGTGTATATATTAAACATATTTCAGTTAGTGCAACTTGCTTAGAAGGTTGCAAAGAAATAAGCAAACAGATGGAAAAAAGTCCGATTGTTTCCTATCTTCAGAGTCATTTTGTATATATACTTCATAACTCAGAGTTTTTGCAGTAAGTTGAAAAGTGATCTTTGTATAATATTGTGTAAATAAAAGATTTGTCTTCCAAAAAGCTACTGTCTACTCGCTGCTGCTCCTTGTAAAGGCCATAGAGAGAATTATCCACAGTTTCCTAACAGAAGGTGGTGTGACTCGCTGTGACTTTGTGAGCAATCAAGATGTCACGACAGAAGGTAATAAAAGTGCGATGACTAAGCAGAGTGCTGAAGCTTATCAGAGAAAGTACTACCTCTGTCTTGTACTGAGTTTGACAGACTTTTATGAACTTGCTAATTAAGTGCTCTGTGCTTATCCTAATGTTCAGGCATATAAAGAGAGGCAGGAAATACTCAGAATTAAAAGGGAAAATGAGTTATTGGAACAGCTGTCTCATAGCTCTGCTCAGTGTAGAAGAGAAAGGAGGGTCTAGCAGGAACAAGTGATATCTTGCTCACAGCAAAGCAAACAGTGTGTTCCTTAGTCCTACCTCCACTCCCCACAGAGCCCTCTCTCCCAGTGTAGGTGTATGGAATATGGACCTGCAAACTCTGGCTGGCTGGAGAAACTGAGGCCAGCTCCAGTGCTGATGAGGCTGGTTCCAGTGTTGTATTGGCAGGGCAGGAGAAAGACACTCTACCTGAAAACTAGCATTAATCTTTTCTCTTCAATAATCTGTTTGGTTTCTTATTGAGGCATTTTACCTTTGTCTTGAATTTATTTTATTACTTTACCAAAACCAGAAGACTACAAATATTCACAGAAAGTGTCCCCTGACTAAACGCTGATCATCATTTTCTGGATTTATCAAAGTGTGGATACAGTAAGTTAAAAACAGTCTGGATACTTCTGATTAGATCATGGTTTAAAGGGCAGGTAAGCCCTCAGCAGACACACCTGCAACATTGTATGACTACCTCATTAGCATTAAGGGACTCTGACCTTCACCATCTCCTGAATATCTCACTTTCCTGGTTACCAACGCCAACCATGCTGAGGTGCCAGAGGCAGTGTGACCATGGGGGCCAAAGCAGGATAATTTTCCTGCTAAGAAAAGACAGCTTGGTTGTCAAAATGCACCAGACCGAGAACGCTGAGCAGGCCTGGGTTTCTGTGAAGGACAGAAGGGTCTGGATTCTCCTCCCTATAAGCACCACCCATTCTGAGTCATCTGAGCTGGAAGTACTGGCATAATTGCAAAACATCTTCACACAGATGGTATGATCCAGTGTAGGTTACATGAGGATTCTTGAGTGAGGTATTTGGCTGTTTAATTAAAATACTATGAGGACAGGTTTTTATCATTGGCTATTTTTCACAAACATTTCTTCACAAGGCAGAGAAAATGTTTTTCCTTTTTAATGTCACAGGGGTACAGAGTATGAACTTTTACTTTTGTTGGCTCATTTCCAGGTAAACATAAGAACACATTGTAAAGGTCACTTTGTGTTTTAAATTCAACAAAAATTCCGTTTCATGTAGTATCTCTAGCATATGTCCCATCTGCCATTCAAAACTTTTAAAAGTCAGCTTCAAACAGAGTTATCTTATACAGTTCAGGCACTGCAAATCATCCTGAATTTTGACCACTGTAGATGTGATGATGCTTTGTCACAAAAGCCCAGATCTGTGCAGGGCATACACTTGTGTTGATTTCACTGAAATTTAGGGGCCACAAACAGTTTTATGGTAAAGAAAATCTGCCTTTACAGCTAAGCTTCTTATTTGAAACAGTTTAATTTCTGAGGCCTTAAGATGAAGCAGTGAAATGTGCAGATGAGATGTGCTGGACACTAGACTCATGGGAACCCCCTGGATGCTCTCTCTGGACCCTGTTCTCTGTTGCCCTAAATATTTCATAGTTGTTTAGGCATGTGCAGCTGATGCAAAGTATTAATAAATCTGAATTCTCCACTTACGTCACTGGTAACATTTTTGAGGCCACTTTCAAGAGATATAAATGACAACCAATGGAATGCCAGAGTTTCAGAAACCTGATTTCCAGAGATTTCGAGTTCTTTTTATACCAGCTGAAGTGAATTAAACCATTTTCTGAAAATTGGGTTCCAGATATTAAAGTCTGGCAGGAAAAGCTGGGTTATCCAAAATTAGATGCCAGTTCTGAAAAGATAATTGTAAGTGATGATCTCATAGGGAAAGTCTGAGACAGAGCCAAGACTAGAATCTAAATCATCTGATACCCAGTCCTGTGCATTAACCACAACACTGATTTTTTAATACTGTGAGCTTGAATACTGACTTCTTAAATAAATAAATACAATTTTCAAAACTCATCCACAGCACATGCAAAATAGCATTTTGATGTAATTTGCTGAATTCTGGTAGCTGAAGTCAATTTGCATCTCAGATTTTCAAAGAAAGTGGTTTCAAATAAATTCATTCTTTATTGTGGTGAAGTTAAATGTGGTTAAATGTTACTTTTAACAAATTGATCTATGGATTTTTTTTTTCCATTCTTTATCTGTTTTCTGCACTTCTAAAATCAGTTCTTACCAAATACTTTTATGTGAGTGTATCTCTGGTTGCTGTAAAATACTGTATTAGAAGCTAGTACGCAGTGAGGTTTTCCATTTTTCCTGTGAAGACAGGCTGAGTGAGCTGGGGTTGTTCAGGCTGGAGAAGGGAAGGTTCTGGGGAGACTTTGTTTTGGCTTTTCAGTACTAGAAAGGGGCTTTATAAGAAAAGTGGCAGAAGATTTTTTACCAAGGCCTGTAGTGACAGGACAAGGGGCAATGGTTTTAAACTGAGAGGGCAGGTTTAGATTGGACATAAGAAAGACATTTGTCATGACAAAGGTGATTAGACACTGGCACAGATTGCCCAGAGAAGCTGTGGATATCCCATCTCTGTGAGTGTTAAGGATCAGGCTGGATGAGGCTTGGAGCAACCTGGTCTGGTGGGAGGTGTCCCTGCCAATGGCAGGAGGTTGGACGGGATGATCTTTAAGGTCCCTTCCAACCCAAACCATTCTGTGATGCTGTGATTTTACGAGTTGCAATGACTGAAGCAAGATGAGGTACAACAACAATTTCAGAGCAGAGAGCACCACCGAAGTAGGACATGGGGGCTTAGTAAATAGGCCACGTGCAAGGATATTGGAGAGATTCAATCCCGATGGATTCAATCCTGCAAGCATTCCACATGCAAGAAGTTTGGAGATGGAAACCCCTGTTGGCTGGTTCCCTGGTCTGTAGGATGCAGGAAAGCCTACAGTGCTGCTGTTCTGCAGGGGTTTTCAAGCTCTCCTGCTCAGGGTCCTGCAATGCTTGGAGAGCTCTATACAATATTTTGAAGACCAGGGAGGTTTGACTAAATGAGAGAGACATTTCTGAATGAAGTGCAGTGTCTTTCATTAAGCAGCTTTTCCAGAAGGCATACGAATTATCAATATCTGGTTTTGCTGGGAGCCTGAATTGCACCTTTCACTTTTTCTCAAAAGACTAGGTATTTTTAAAGCCTTTTGTTTTTAACCAAGTCCAAAAACTTACTAAGATTGAGAATGAAAATGGGGAAATAGATCAAATATGTGGATGCACCACTAGCTTAAAATAAGAAAAACCTCTCTTCTCCTATCACACTCAATATCACAAACTTTCCACTAGCAATTTTCCAGAGATTATTTGCCCTGAATTTCAAATTGAATAAGACAAACAAGAAGAAAAGGAAATACAGATTTTTGGGGGGTTTTGTTTTGTTTGGGTTTTTTGTATTTTGCAGGTGAACATTGGATGTACTTAAAACTTTTGTATGAGAATTTTTATGCTTCTTGATTAGGGAAATATTGATGTCTCAGCCTAGACAGTAAGAGAGGAATGTGCATTTACTTGGATTCCAGTAGCCAGGCTCATGAAGATAAAGTGTCAGATGCAAATAAAAGACTGTGAGGTTGTTGCCTAATTGATTAGAAGCAAGGAACTGTCAGACATCTGGAGCGTGCAAAGCATAAGATTGTCCTCTAACTTCTCAACGTTGGCAGTTTTGATGCCACTTGTACTTTAAATTAGTATTAATACTTGGGGGAAAAATGCAACCTTTCTCTCTTTAATCTTTCTCTCTTTAATCAACAGTTTATAAATGCAGTAGCACATTTCAGATGTCAGTAATGTATTTTTATCTGGCAATTGATTAATGTGCATAATAAGATGGATAGGCCTGTCTGCTGAGATGCAGAACAGTGACACACAGCATAGTGCTGCTTGAGAAGGAAATAATCTTTTCTTTATTATTTTAATTAAGTCTCATAGCTTTGGATATCCATGGAAATCAATAGCTGCTCGTAACATGGATACGACATATTGCATGGTTGCTGTAGTTCCTGTAACCTATGTAAATATTTGTTTCTGATTATTTTTGAGGAAACATCCTTTCTATGCAGAATTAGCTTTACAATCAAAGCCGGTGTTGGGAGGAGCACCCTGATTAGGTTACTAATCAGCCCGTGAAAGAGTGGAGATTTAAGACAGGAGGTGGCAGCCTTGAGTAGTAACTAACTGCTGTCTCTGCTTAGTTAAGCTCGGATCCAAATGGAGTCAGAGCTGGGCACAAATAACTCAGCATCTCAGCCCTTCTTCTTAAACATCTCAACGGCAAGCAGCCTGGATAGTGAAGATGGCAACAACTAGCTTTGTCCTTTTTGCTTGGTAATTAAAAATGTAGCTAAGTAATTTAATACTTTTAGTGTGAAGCTGTATGAGTTCTCCTGGATTTTTTTAACATTTGGATCAGTAGTTGTAGCAGGAAAGACTGCAGCACACTGCAGAGGCAGAATTTAATCTGTCTCATTCTCATCTGGGTCTGTTCCTTCTAACTAGGAAAATCATGTTGCAAACAAGAATAACTAATAAAATATGGAGTTGATTTATTCAAATAAAAGTTGTGCCCAATTCTGGTCTCCTTTTTGGTATCCTGGAATGCTGGGTGATTCTCCATCCCCTAACTGTGATGTACAAGCAGGTCATGAGGTACTTCTATCTCACTCATGAACTACCACACAGTAATGGCAAGATAACCTACTTTTATTAGTAATATCACTGAAATTTTCTAATCCAGAAATCAGCAGAAAACCTTGCAACTACACAGTCTCAGCAGAGAGAGGAACTTGATGACATCACTGTTTTTCCCCTGTGAAAATGCTTAGTTGGAAAAAGACAAAAAAAGATAAAATTAATCAGAGTAGCTCCATGCAACCTCCCACTTCTAATCTTTTTGAAGAATGTGAACAGTACCATTCACTGGTAAAAAATGTAACCAAGAGAGTTCTGCAGTTCATTTCTGCTGGATATTCATAGTAGGAATTATACTTGTAAATTTTATAATTGTAAATTTTGTGTATCTGTTGATTAATTATTCCCTACAACTCCACATTTCAAAAATATGTATTTTGGGCCAAATCTCAATTTACAATTTTTTTTCATTCAGATGCACGTGAAAAGTCTTCATTTGAAAGTTTGCTGAGCAACAAATCCTTCAAATAGAACAGGTTGCAACTCTGCTCTGCCTGGAAAGCACACATGCATGTAAGTCTTGATCCATAACAGAACCAATTTTCTGAGCTTGTTTTTTGTCTCAGTCTGTAGACAAAAAAATAGCATTTTCCTGGCTTGAATCCTGCAGTTAACCTGTGCATGCATAGATCTGTCTGCTCCACACAGACACCACAGTCTGCCAGGATGGATCTGAATGAGAGCCCCTGTTTTCTGTAACAGTCCTGTCCTGTTAGGCACAGTAGACATTGTCAGGGAACCTTCTGTTTAATCTTTTTATTAAGCAAACATTTCCTTAAGTTTGCATAAGCAGTCGCTCAGCCGTGGCTTCCACACAATCCTTTAATAACTGGCAGGGTGTGGTGATTACATTTCCTCAGAGGCTTCTCCTCCATATGACTACCAAAAGTAATTTATTCCTCAGCTAACATCATCACTTACTTGTTTTGTTTCTTCACTTCCTTTGTCTGTCGCAGGCAGGCAGATCAGGGAGTTAATAGCTGTCTTTTGAGTGCAAAAAGTGGGTGAAAGATGATTATTCGAGCCTGATTCCCTAGAGAAATAAGGCTTGTGTGATCATTCTCTGCCTATTCCACCGTTCAACTTGCAACACTAATAACAGGGAACCCCACTGGCCATTTCACTTCACGTGGAAGAGAAACAGGGGACTCCAGTCTTCCGTCTTCCTAGCAATTTATGGAAGCGGATGGCTGGGGGTGGAAAGAGAGCCTACTACTACCTTCTAGTGTTAAGGTACTTTTTAATTTAGGAGATACATGCTAAGTTTTGAATATTAAAATACAAAAACATTTCAGATTTATTTGGAGTCGAGATGATCACCTCCCTTTTGTGTGTGTTTGATTTTTAAAAAGGCCACTGAAACTGTGAAAGAATGTGCAAAACTTGCTTGGTACAGATGATCAGTACTGATCACTACTTTTAGGTTGAAGGCTGAGTCATAACAGTTGTTCTGTGCATTAATTTGATTTTCACTACATCACAGCATTTATGGGATTGGAAAATGTGCCAAAAAGTATTTTGCTCTATGAACAAGTGCAATAAACTTGGGCCTTGTAATGTCTGCGTTGCTGGAGAAATATGGTTTTCTTTTTTTGAGTAGGTGGTTTTGGCATCTTAAAGATTCCTTTTCTGATTTTTGCCTTCTTAAAACAACGGTAGCTGCAGCCTTGGCTGGGTTAGGAGATGGACAGATGTTTTGTTCCAGATACAGCTGTGCAGAGGGAAGAGGTTTTCCATCCACAGCCACATGGGTGCTTCTCGCTGCTATAAACTGACCTGCCACTGAGACGTTTTTATGGGTTCTCCCTAATTCATACTAAGCACAATTAGGTGTATCATTTTAAGCAGTTTAAAATCCTGAGGTATGAGGTATGGCAGCTGGCTTTGCCTCACCTGAGTTAGCAGTACTGCCATGGGCTCTTCTGGAGAGTGGTCAGAAACTTACGAGGTGGTTAATCCCGTCCACTGGCACTGCTAGATGTAGAAGAAATCACCTCTACGTAGCCTGAAGCCCTTTTGGTAATTCACAAGCATATGGCATCATGGGCAGGACTTCTGCCTGCACAAAAGGTGAGTGAATACCATTTGGGGATTGGAGTACCTGAGCTCAACAAACAGAAAGAAAAAGACTGACTCATATGCTTTTACAAACCAATGCCAGTGAGCAGAATCACATTTTAAATAGGGCCACATGTGAAAATGGCTTCTTATGCTGAGAAAAATTGTAGATATGTGGAAATGGTATTTGAAGAGCTGTTTAGTGGGGCACTAAGGAGATCTACTCTGAGAGCATAGCTTGGACTGTGAATGGCATGAGCAGGTATCTGGGGAACCCTAGCCCTGTGTGTGGTAGAAAAGTCTAAGAGAAATGAGCAAGAAGTCCATGAGTAATGGAATCGGTGAAGCCTGGTTTCCAATGGATGTGTGCTTCATGCAAGTTTTCCCCCTGGCCTGTATGGTCTTTGTCTTAGATGGATCATCTGATGCCTGGTAAGAATGAGGCTTTTGCTACATCCTTTTCCATGGCTGGAGACACCATCTGGATCTCCTCTTCTTCCCAGCTGGCTGCCTACTTTCACTAAACTTGGGATGATTTTGTGTCTTGAAACCTGTGATTAATTTTCAAATTTAGTTGAAAATCAGCACTGGATTCACAAGTTACTCTAAGAGGAAGTGAAGACAGCAGAATAGGCACTCATACACAAAACATGATGACAAAGGCCTTTTTTTCCTTAGGAAATCAGAACAGTTGGAGAAGGCACTTCCTTCATATTTGGTGATTTCCAGCACTGGCAAGGTCACCTCACCGGGACATAGAAAGGGCAAATGGAAGCAGCTTTCTAAACTTAAACCTGCTTTCATCTTGCAGCCCTGTTTTATAGAGAACTGAGGGACAGGTTTACAATATTGTACTCTTGTGGGGGTTTATTGGCATTTATTTGGAACTTGGTAGTTTATTAGGTGAAAATATGCTAATATTTTTATTAGATATGATATTAGCAGAATTATATATAATTATAATTATAATATAATTGTATATAANAATATTATATAAATATATAAATATTATATATTATATTAGCAGAATTTCAGGAGCTGGTCTATATCCATATGTAGATTACATTTTTTAAACTGTTTCTTAGGTCGGTATTACCGATATGATTAATTTTGCTTAACCTGCTAGTCCTTCCAAAATTATATGTATTTGTCTAGTGGGGATGAATGAGAAAACAAAATCCAGTAACAGGTGCAGAAAGCAATCTACCTGAACATGTAAGTCAAGTTTAATAGGCACATTTTGTGAACCAGAACAATTTTCTGTAGTTCTTATCAATATCTTCATCTTTGATCTTCAACTCAGTAGGTAAGAACTCCATTGTTTTGCTGGTGCTTTGGCTGACTTGAAAAATAATCCTCCTCTGACTGTTTGAGAACATGTAGTTGAAATATCTGGTAGTGGCAAGCTGTGCTTTTGTCCCAGGGAAAAAACACAAAAGCTTAAATGGAAAATGAAAGAGGAATCTATCAGAACTATTCAGAACAAACAGCTCTGCGCATGTCCTCTCTGTCTCTGAAAATTTCATTTAGCTCCAGGCATGGGCTTGAATAACCTACCTCATGTTTACTAGCACCAGCTAAAAATTTGTTCTGCACAGAGAATATACACCTTTTTATTCTACACAAGGAATGGATGCCTTGTGTCAGACTTGGTAAGAAAGAAAGGTGAGCTTCATGTAGATTATGTCATTGTAAAAAAAAATACGTCTTGACTGCAGAAAACGAAAGTGCTTTATCTAGGTGCTTAGCCAAGTGCAAACATTTTTTCACCAAATACAAAATATCTGTTGACATAACTAGGATGGAAGAATCTGTATAGATAGGTGTGATAAAAAGCCTTCTTTGCCTCATTGAAATTCTCAGTAAGAATGTACCCTTCAGTAGGGCTTGTAACAGAATAATATTTCAATTAACTGTAATAAGCTGTAACTTATGGTTCTAGAAAGTAATAAAGCTTCTACAAGAACTATATGTACAGTAGACCCTAGGATGTGTTGTCTAACAGCACAGCTTCTATCCGGGGATAAGTACTTCTTAAATCTGAGGAAGTTAATTCATATTTTTTTTTAAAAAATTATTTCTTACATTACTCTATGCGATAACAGACTTCTGCATTTAATTCCTGCCTTCTTGGCCTTACTTCTCCAGTTTTAAGGCAATCAGGGCATGAGCCCTTCTTTCAGCAGTCCCAGTGTGCAATATTGAACAACACTGAGGTAGTGAGACCAGTATTCCCCTCTGTAGGGAATTCAGGGTGGTGTCAAACCTGCCGAGTGACTTTCACAACGCTCTGATACAGGTGGTGTGTGAGTTCAAGTGACTCCTGCCTGAGCAGTCCAGGCCTTGTAAACCAGCACAGGTATCTTGACTGCTCAGATCTGGGCTTGCATAACCTTAGCCAACATCTGAATCAGCTCCAGGGCCAAGAAGGGCAGTAGTGCTGGGTTTTCCAGGCTCCTTGTGCCATTTTCCTGCACACGGTGTTTGCCAGAAGTTAGAACTGAGCCTTGTGTATCATCTACGAGTGCTGGGTATGTGTGGGAAACAAGAGCTGTCTTCCAGCACAAGGCCTCCTTTAGATACCATGAAACTTAAGTGCCTTCTTTCTGTTAACACCAACAATTTACCTGCTATGTCTACCTGAATCTAAATGAGTAGTTTGAGGTGATCTTTGTACTTATCACAGTATGCAAATAAACCGATTCTTTTGATTCTGTGAGGGGAAGGGGTTGGTCTGTGTGACCTTGGGAGCAGACATGGGTAAGTGTTCCTGGCTGCAGGAGGAACACGTGGTGGTGGAATCTGGAGACTGGGAGACTGCTTATGAGAAGTATTACCACGTGTTCATCTTATCCTGAATAGCCTTTCTTTGACACTGTATATTGGAAGTGTCTGTATCATGGAAAACAAGATTTAAGCACGAAGGGTGTGTGGAGAGTGACCCTGGTGCCTGAGAGCACAGGCCATACCCAAGGCAGCTGCAGTCTTCCTCTTAATGTGCTCAGTGTAAGTCACAGCACCTCGGGTCGCATTTTCCAGTACTATTTTCAGCGTTCTTTGGGTAGTATTTTTTATTTCATCAGCTTAAAAATCAACTGTTGCTCAAGAATATTTCACTGATTTCACTGGTGAATATCTAAGAAAATCTGAAGGGTACAGGACAATCTTTCTTTTTTTTTTTCTTTCCTCCTCACCACATTTTTTTTTCCCTTGAAGCTGGCAAAGCCCTGAGTATAGAGATTTTTACTCTCTGATCTCATGCCCTGAATTATGACCTCATCATTCCAGGCCAATTTCTGGTAGTCATTTAGCAGTACCTCTGCTAGATGGGAATATGTAAATTAACTATGGGGATAGTAAAGTTAACAAAAAGCATGTAGTTTAACTTCTAGAACCCAGGCTAAAACTTTGGTGCCAAAGCATGGAAACTCTGGGGTTTTCCTAATGAAAATGAATGGACTGAATTATTGACAATAAAGACTGAATGAGACAATAAAGATGGAGTTTCATGATGGTACTGTACACAGCTTTGCTGTTTCTTATTACACAGATTCACGTTTCTCATTGAAGAGAACAGAAGTAATTGAGAAAGTAAAATGAGCCACCCTCTAAACACCAGCCAGCTTCTCTCACCAAATGGTCAGTAGGCAATAAAGAGAAACAGGAAATTCGGGAGATAATTCGTTCTCTCCATCTTTGATATCCATTTCAGGAGAGAGGAACTCATGCCTCGGAAGGAGGAAGGGATGCAGCCTTGTATGTGCAGCTAGCATTGCTTAGCTTTCAAATTAACACTAACAACCTTATCCAACCTGTTTTTGTGACTGGAATCTAATGAAAAAGCAGTCAATATTTGCAAATGCAAAGCTCTGCAGCAATATAAGTCTTTCTAGTATATTTCACCCTGCTCCACAGAGCAGCATAGGAGATTTTTAATTTACCCACTAAGAACAAAGTGCTGATTTGGCTCTGTGCTTCTTGGAAACCGTCTTTGCTCTGCTATTTCCTGTTGTTTTCTCAAGTTTTGTATTTCAGAAGAGAACGGGGACCTACTAAAAATCTGTTGATGTTTGCGGCGGCGGGAGGTGATTCCTTGGACAGATATAGCTGGGTGCTATTTGCAGGTAAAAAGGGAAAGAAGAGTGAAAGCACAGCAGAAAGTTTTCTCGTTTTAGCCGTGAGGCTTTGATGCCTGACGGCCAGCACGCCACGGCCAGCGGCGCCCGCAGCGCTGACCCTGCTTGACACGTTCAGCAGACGCTGCTAAATCTCGCTTCCTCAGACTCTGAGCACTTTTCATGACTGCTCCTCCCTCCATCCCATCTCACACGAGCCGTAAGCCGGGTCGCACTCGCTCTGGCAGCTCCCGTGACACAGCTCTGCTGGGCTGTCTGCGGGCAGCGGCCGCTTCGGAACAGCCCTTGTGGCTGCATGAGCAGATGGTTGCATTTAAAGACGAGGCATTGCCACTGCGTTCGTTTGAATGATTGAGGTGCTGCAGTGTCTGCTGGTGTTTGTTGACACTGAAATTTATGCCATTTTGTTTGTGTGTCTTGTGAGAGGGGAATATATCACTGCAGTCGTCTGACACCTCACCTATGTTGGTGGCCTTATTTCAAACCTTTTTGGCAGCCAAGTTGAATAAAGTGCTTTCAGAATCTGTGGATGACCTGGCAGGAACTGAATGGTTGTCCTTAAAACCCTTTGTAGTTTCTGTTTTGTGCCCTTGACAGATCAGTGGTTGGGAAATTTGTTCACATGCCATCTGCACCTGCTAGCTTTGCCATGCAGGAATAGGTCATTTCCTTTCCAAACATGACTGGCTTCTGATATCAGTGGGAAATTGGCAGCTCATATATGAAAGCAGCAGATTCCAGTTTTCTCTTTTCGATTTTCATTGAGATAGGAAAGGAGTTGTTATTGTTTTGGTCTTGGTGCTCTGTCCGAGTTCTCTTCCCCACATAATTGCTTTTTCAGTCATTCAAAACTAGTTTGTCAACAGTACACAGCATCATATCTTCTACTGTGTATAAGACTGTCCTGAGATCACTTTTTCCCCAATATCACAGGCTTAATTCTAAACAGAACTGCACAATTTAGAGTGAAAATATGTCCTTCTTCTTTTGTCTCTTGGTCTTTCTTCCTCATTTCTGTGAAAGAATAAGAGAGTGCAGAATAAAGTGTCTATCTGGTGCTGGTGGTAGGGCTTAAGAAACAACATCATGGAATTGAAGTGTACTTTTCTCCCTATTTCTTTGTCATATCAAAGCATTGATGTCAAGTGTCACTCATGGTGCTTTCAGTTCTCTTCTCAAATGGCAGAAAGCTGTTGCAATGACTTCTTTGTCAGGGGCGTTTAAATCATCAGATAGGGAATCAGTGATGTTGGGCAGGATGCAGACAATTGCCTCATCTCCAGCCTGAAGCATTACCTTTGCAGAGAGCTACAAAGGAGTTTTGTTGCCGACAGTAAGGTGGTGGATTTTGTTTCCATTCTAAACAGCATAAAGCAGCTGCATTGGCTTTACAAGTGATTCAAAGGTTTGCTCTCCCTGAAAGTTAGGGTAAATAGTTTGTGCATCCAATGTGTGCCAGGTGTCTTTTTCCTCCTGTCAGTTACTGGAGATGGAGATAGAATTGTGGTTTTGTCTGTGCTTTCATGTAGCATTATTAATGAAACAGGTAATCCTATTTGTCTTAAAATCGAGGCAAAGATCTCTTGTGTTCTGTCCATCTGTTCCAGACACCAACAGCATGCTCATCACCATGGTATTGGAACAGCCTGGTACACAAATAGCAATCAGCAGTTATTAACATAATATTGTTACTTGGTCCATAAAGCTAATACTGGCAGAGGTACAAGACATCACTCACTGTGAGACAGTTTCTTGGGTGGTGTACTTTGTTCTGCCAGAATATGATAATATTCTGTATAAAAGTCAGTAAAAGGATGCTTTGTTTTTTTGCTTCATGCAAGCAGCAAAAAATTGCCAGTATAATATAAATATATCAGATTTTCTCTTTACATCCAGTAATTTACAATCCATCATTATCTAGTTGTAGAACAGTATTCTATAGAAAACAAAAGGGCTTTTTTTTTTAATATGTCTTAGATCAAATCAAACCACCGAAAGTTCCCCTTTCCTTCCTTTCTTCCCCAGCTGCTGATACAGACTGATACAGGAGTGGATTTTTGCATGCAGAACACCATTTATCTCAAACTGGACCTAGACGAGTTCAGGTCTATTCAGCAGGTGATCTGTAGTGCTGAAGGGGTGGCACATGATTGCAGCCCACCAGGAAACTCTAAGTCTCCCAAAACATCCTGAACACCCACAAAATTTGGATGTTCCTTATTTGTCCTTACTCCCTTTCATACATCTCATTTATACATGTTCAAAAGTCCAACTTCAAACGCCTCCTTTTTGTTTGGTCACTTTTCCCACTGATATAACGTAAGGGTTTTTTTTCAGAGTTGAACAGACACACCTTTAAACTCTCTGGTATTTAAATTTCTGGTTAAAAGGAGTATATTCCTCTGAAGTGGCATATTTGTGCCAATCCAGTTAAATTAATAGCCCATCTATATATCGTTTTTCTTCCCTTCTTAATAAAAATATATTCCTGGGAGACCTGTTTTGTAAGCTTGTCCACAGAGACTTCTATATCGCAGCAAGATGGAGCCTTTTCATCCTGCAGCTTCACGGTTGCAGGGTTGCAACTATGAAACAAAAGTGAAACCAAGGCATTGCAGTTCCTAGGTTTTATACACAACAACTTTTGCTTGCTTTAGAAGGCAGACTGCTGCCAAATTAACATTTCTGTAAGCATTATAGTGCCCATACAAGTGCTGCTCTAATGAAAGGGAACATCTTTATCTGAGCTGGTTGTGGTGATGTCAGTAGGGATGAGCAGATTGTGTCAGCAATTACTACTCTTTCAGTGAACATGAAACTTAAATGGTCATAGTGTTGGTCCAGTCTCCAGTTTTATATCAATAGCTTCTTTTTTTTTTTATTAACTAGAATAATTAACTACTATTAATAATTAACTATTAACCATCACAATAAACTAATTTTAAAATGTAAATGGATTTTTAAGAACATTGTTGCCAAATGGAGCCATCCATTTCCATTTGTTTGGAAAGGCCAGCAGGATCTTTTTATAAAAAAGAGGATCATTTCCTGCAGGCCAGCTATGTCTTGAGAGCTTTTTGTGTTTAAAATTAATTAAATAAATAAAATTAATAAAAACTTGTTGCCTTGCTTTTCACAGTTCTTCAATGTTTTTAATTCTGTAGATAGAGTTCTCACGCTCTTTCTGTAAACATAAGCCATGTTATGCTAACCGTGCCAAGATGTTTTCATTCTTTCTCCTAAGGCGGAGAAACTTGATTGATCTTTTCTTTGACCCATGTGGTTGAGGGGTGGTAATTTCACTCTCCAATCCATGGGGTTTTCTAAAAGTGTATAAAATAAAGAAGCGGGCCCTTTGGGGCCGGGAGCTCTGCTCATTTTTCTCTTTCACCTGAACTGGCTCTGTGTGTTCCTTCGTGTCCGCGTGCGACAAAAACTAGCTTTTGGCTCAGCAAAAGGAAGGAGTCTAAAGTACTGAGTGACTCTCACACGTCTAGATACAATGAAGGGCAAAGTGCAGCCTTTTTATCCTGTCATTCCCTCTTATCACTCTCAGTTATTAAGCAAGTGGCGGGTATTAACATCAACCTTGCCTCAAACATTTTATAGACATTACTTACGAGACAAACTGCATGTGCCCCATGTTATTTCTCTCAGGGCCTGTCTCTCACTGGATGCATGCCAGACTGTCCTTCAGCATATAGCCCAGTGAGCAGGAAAAATGGGTTTGAACTTGGCAAAATGGCAATAAGCATAAAGATATAGTTGGAACTTCCTTGGAATACTCTCTTCTCTCTCATTATCCTAGGCCAGTATCTTGGTTCTCTGCAGCCAAATGCTTCGGAGCAATGTTATGGAGAGGAATGCATTTCTGGTTCAGTTTAGTGGGTTTGTCAGGACTGAAAAAACTATAGCTGGACCAAAGGCCATGTCCACAGCTTGTTTCATGCAGCTCTTTTTGTCCTGTACAGTGACTGCCCACCAAAAGAAAATGAAGATGCATTGCTTCAGCTTCCATAAGAAAGATCCGTGACAGGTTGTGTTGTATCCCTGAATACAAAGTGGTTCCAGGGGCCATTATCTATCTCTGCTCCTGTGTCTGCAGTGTACATTGCAGCAGTACATGTTGCCACTGCACAGTCTCCCCTTGTCCTCTTATTTTAGATAGGCTGCATCCTCCTCAGTAATCTTTGAGATTTATGACTTAGAGCATGAAATGTAACCACTAAAATAGGGCAGATGGTTTTTCTGCACAATTTTGAATGACTAGTCAAAGGAGGATTTGGGGGAGAATGTGTCATGGTTTTGTAGAACTGGGTGCTTTTCAAAATAGCTGCTCAGAGTGGGGTGCTCATCCAATTCACCACGTGTTATACTGGGCACACTCTAGAAAAGATCTGACACTGTTTTGAATTAACGAGGAGGGCTGGGATCTCTGATATTGTTGATTATGTGTTGGTGGAAAGCACAGTAGTCCATTGTTCTTTCTGAACCAGAGTATCAGAACAAAAAAAAGCAGCGAAAAGTCATCACTGCAGAAGTTGTTGCCCTTGTTCCCTTGTGTGCTCTATCTCTTCCATGGGGAGGTCTCATGGATACCAAAGAGCAAAGCAACTGTACTTGTCCTGATTTTTTTTTCTTCAAATCCCATCACACATAATAATCTTGTGTGGCTTTCTGCCCCACACGATGTTTTGATGCTCTTGATTTAGGTATGATATTGCTGTGTCTTTTGAACCACGCATTTTAGCAGATTTTGTATTTGGACATAAGAGCTCAGATATGGAGTGCATGTTACACAGGGCAATATTGTGTTAGAAAACAGGCAAATTTAAATAGTTAATCTCATGTACTCAAAATGTCACCCATTTTGCATGGTACAAAAGGAATCTCATTGGTTAATCAGTATAGGCAATGCATGCAGCGTGTAGGGAGTGATTGCATTTAACCATGACTTGCATTTAACTATGAATTACTTGATCTCTGAAAAGCTTTTTTTCCAAAGGTAAAGGGGACAAATAATTTCAGTACCTTATCTCAAATAATATTATTTGTAATTATTTTTCACAATAGAAAATGGAATGTAAATAGGTAATGGTGAATTTATAGCTCCTGAAATTATACCTGTTCTCTCCTTTTGCTTGCTTTCAGGAAGAAACTGGATAGCTGCTTCATCAGTGCCAATCCATGCTGTGGCTGGTCTCATGAAAATGATCATATTGATGAATCAGTGCAGCTACCCTTCCAGCCATGGAAGAATACTTCATACAAAAAGAATCCATAGGTGACTAATAGGTGTAGTAAGCAGCCTTTGAAATTGGGGAGAAACATTTTGGTATGCCTGGAAATCAACCTAGATCTAAATTAGCTGCCACTGTGGATATTTTAGTCTTAATTCATGCTTTTCCACCACATTTCAGAACCTGTCCTTTATCTGAACAGCTTTGCTTTCTTGTTTGTTTGTTTTTTATGTTTGTCAGTCATTACACAGTGCTATTTAGAATCAATTTAGCACCCTTGCATGTGTTGAGTGGTTGTGGTGAGTGATGATTGCAGGATTAGCCTGCTAGTAATTAAATGTTGCTGCCTCTTAGCTTGAAAATGAAACATCTCTACGGAATTTAAGAGTTTCTTGCTTTATTCAGGTTGTGCGTGTCTAAATAGTATGGACGGGTGTACCAAGTCAGTGCAGGCACAGTGCAATCTTAAAAATAATAAATTAAAAAAGCAAAAAGAAAAAGGGGGAAGGGTAGAGAGAGAGGAAGAAGAGAAAAAGAAATTGAGAGAAGGAAAACAAATTCAACCAATCATTAAAACTTTTAATTGTATGGGAGATTGTCCACACTTTGCTGAATCCTGGGTGTAATTTCTTAATGTTGGCTTTGTGCAATCCAGGTAAAGGTTTCCTGTCTGGACTCATTTTCACTTACAGATGGGTCTTCAAAATTTGCAGGTGTTAAGTTGTGTAAAATAGGATGTGTTGCCTGTTTGTTGAAGCCAAGAGGGGTACCTGTCCTAGTAAAGCAGAGGCTGGGTTCCTTGCCATTTGTGGACCCACTGAATGCTTGATTTTCATATTGGCTTTACCACTATGAAGAGTTTTACCTCTTGAATTCACTGATTAATGTTTTAAGCAGAATGAAGCCTTTTTAAATTTTTTTTTTCAAAATCTGCTACCAAAAATCACGTTATTTCCCTGTTCAAAGACAGTTCTTTGCTTCTTCAAAGACTTATTAGACTGATCTGTACCATGCTCCTCACAGGACTGTAGCAGTGTAACCTCGTATGATACAAATGATGAGCTTCTGTTTGAAATAATAGGGATGATGCCTAATCCTGAACAGACATCAGAAGGATTTTAAACAAAGGTTGTCATTGAGAGGCCTGTAAGCTAACCTCACTTAGTTCTGTCTGGCCTATGCTAGGGTGAAGATGAAGGCATTTGAGTCTCTCAGTTGAAGCAGAGTATGAGCTTTTTACCTTGAGCTCTTGTTGCATTTAAGGGCTCTTGCTGAATAACAGTAATAAAAGATGAATCCCATCTGGTTTCCTGTTGATTGTTAGTTTAATTTAGTGTGTGACGACTCAAAGTTTAGTCTGCCAGCCAACCAAGGTATGCAGTTATCAACATTACTGATACGATAAACCAATTACGTAAGCTTATTTTCAAATCTCCCCAAATCCCACAACACTTAACAAAGTAAAACTCTTGAGCTGAAATGTACCTGTTTACAGAAAGATACATCATCAAACAGAGATTTCATTCAGAACTTTGGGTAGACTAAGTGGCCTTGGTGCCTGCTTTTTTTTTTTCTCTGCTGCCATTTTTAGACGAAAAATATATCAAGAAACTGAAAAGAAAGTATGGACAAGAAAAACACAGTCAAAAGAAAGAATTTTGAGAGTTTTCAGAAAGACTTCTTTGCTTGCAAGGCTGTGGAGGCCCAAGCCCTGAACAGTATGTTCTGTGTCTTGAGTGTCTAGTTAGTGCTGCATCTTTGAGCTGTAACAGTATTTCCCAAACCCTGCGTCTAACCATCACCTTGGCAGGACTCCAGATTAAGCCTGTGGGGAGATGAAAGTGCCTGTGGAGCTTGGCAAAAGTTGTTTGTCCTTTCCTCCTGAAGATAGGCATTTGTTCCTGGGTAGTGTGGGAGGTGGCTCCTCCTCCCTGCATTTGTAGCCACCATGGAAACAGGTAGTTCCAGAAGATGGTCTAATAATGCAACTGCAGACCCAAATGTCATTACAGAGGTCTGAGACTCTCTCTCCTGACACTAAACTGTACATGCATCTCCTGACAGCTCAATTGTACGTGCACGTGCAAGCAGTTTCACCAGCCTGCTCATGGAGGCCCCAAACCAAGTAAGACAGAGATTCCAAGGGATGAATAGGGTGAGAACAAAATGCAAAGAGCCAAGAAAGACAAAAAAGCACAAAGAGATCCAAAATTTAGATCATGGAAAGTGTGAAATGATATTGTCAATGCCAGGCCACGAGACAAGGGAGGCATTCTGTTGTTGAACAGCACGCTGCAGGTCCCTGCAAGCGTGCAACACAGAAAGTATGGAAGATGCTGTGCAGGGCAGGTGGGTAAACTGGATGAGCAAACAGAGGAGGATCGTGAGCAAAGAAAAATTGAGAAGAAAGTTTTTGAAAGAGGAAGAGGTCAGAAGAGAGCCTGGTGGCACAAAAGCTGACAGGGAAGAAAAGGGATGTGACGTAGAATGGAAGCAGAAAGAAAGTACAGCCATTGATTTAACTTGCTGCTTTTCATTAGAAATGGATCCTTTTTGCCACTTCTGGATGCCATGCACATGCATAAGAACATACAAGCTTTTCAGCTTACCGGGGTGAAACTGCCTTCCAGAGCTCTGGCGTCAAAGGCACCTACAAAACCCAATAAAACAACCTTCAGTATTAGATCAGTGTCAGTGTTCAATAACATCCGGTGCCAGGCAGGGAGATGCCAGCCCAGCCGGGTGAG
This sequence comes from Oriolus oriolus, assembly GCA_013400235.1. Taxonomy (NCBI): domain Eukaryota; kingdom Metazoa; phylum Chordata; class Aves; order Passeriformes; family Corvidae; genus Oriolus; species Oriolus oriolus. The sequence goes on from VXBT01011624.1 coordinate 540,974, forward strand.
TACGTGCCAGAGCATTTGGATGGTAATTGGTTGATGAATCGAACTCTTAAGCAAACAGATACCTAGGCAAAGAGCAGAGCGGCCAAATTCCAGGGAGCACTACCCTGCTATCTCCTCTGCGTTGCAAAACGCATGAGTCAGAGGGAGAAGATAGCCCTGGGCAGTACCTGCACGGAGTACTCTGACCCCCACTTCAGCAAACCTTGTGTTTCTGGGCCCTGTTCAAGTGTGCTTTCTAGCAGGACTCTGCCCCGATGCCTGTGAGGAGGTGAACCAAGGTCTGCAGCAGGAACTAAGGGTTCATTCGCTAGCAGGAGAGGAGTGCTGTGAGCAGGACATGAGGAGACAGCACCCTCAAAGTCCAACCTCCTGTTGCAGAGTTGTGGCCCAGAGTCTGAGCTGCCATTACAAAAACAAACAGGCCACATCCTCAGCTGGCACAGTGCCGCAGAAACTCAGCACATTAGCTCTAGCTGTGTCTTCTTCATCGCTTGTGGCACTGAAGATTATGATTGAAAAGGTGCCCAGGATGTAACAGATGAACTAAAGTGTACTGAATTTACCAGCAACCTTAAGTAAAAGCCTAAGTTGCTTAATTTATTCTTGGAATCATTTTAGCAGTGAGCTTTTTTTACCTTTCTTGTGGGTGCTGTCATAAATGGCCTGTGGGAACAGTGGAATTGTCATATCTGGACGTTTTCAAGAATATCACTATTGAGATTCAAATAGATGCAGCTGAAGCAGAGGAACTGACTACATCAGCTCTTGGAGTCTCTTCCAACCTTCTTTTTTCCATGATTTTAGCAAATCTGTTCAGTTGCTGTGCTAAGCTGGCAGAATTACCTTGCTTCCAGAGGCTTGTGTCCCAGAAACTCCAACTCCCAAACCCCTCTGCTTCCTCCATGGCTACTCATACAATACAAAATGTGGTACTGTCAGTTTTGCAAAATGTTGTGAAATCAAGATCTGAACCGTGGCAACAGTGTGAAGTAAAAAAGAAAGATATCAAAGTTAATAGGTAACCTGCTTATTACAGTGTTTCATGTCCTGCTCAACATAATTTTCTACTTCAAATTTGGGTGACAGTTGCCCTAAAAACACAGGTGTGCTCACAGCAATACTGAAGCAAACTAGGCTTGAAGAAAGGAACCAGAACAAGGTGCTAGATCTCTTTCTAGGAGCTTCCCAAAAGAGATTTAGCTCACCAGGGCTGGACATCTGCTCCCCGAGCATCCTGCTATCACTTCACATCCAAGTGCTCTTGACACTCCACCCTGCCTCTACCTCTTGTCTCCTGCCTGTGACTGGGACCAGTGTGAAACCTCGGGCTCCACTCCCCTCACTGTAGGATGTGAAAGCACAGCCAGATGTCCATCCAAAGTGGAAGGCAGAGCTGGACATCAGCCAGTTCCCGGTGACACACAGAGCAGTAAATTCCCTTAAGAAATGTGTGATAGTGGACCAGCTCTGTTAAACAGTTGCAGAATACCACTTCCATGATTTCTGAGTATGGGTACTTTTGAACTTTCCCTCCCAGGGGCATCACAGGTCCATCAGCAACTTACTTCTCCCTGGCCCTTTACTTCCTAAATCCAGAATTAATAGCAAGTATTTGTTGACACCACTTTAGGTGTGCTGCCAACACATCCAAAATGGCCTGGTTGTATTGTCTAAAAACACTGGTAGCTGACAAGTCCTGCAGAGAAATTATGCACATGGGAGGACTGTGAGCGAGGCGAGAGGGACATGCTGCTGCTGATAAGCTAAAATCAGTGTTTGTTCCCCAGCACTCCCAGTATCCAAACAGCCAGTTGCAATGTTGTGTGTTCCTAGTGCCTGACCTTCTTCCAAGGCTGCTGTGCATCTATCAGCCTGCGAGCTTCCCGCCCCATGGACCAGGCACTGAGAAGGGGGAGGGGAAAAGAAGGGCAGAGGAAGGCAGGAGGGCAAATAAATACCTGTATTGGGTTTTTTTTCCTGATTTTATACATAGTCTGGGAAAAAGGACCCAGCACGGGGCAAATGATTTCTGAGCACTGCTGTGCTAACACGACAGCTTTATGGGGAGGCAGTTCTGGGTCAGGAGCCCAGTTCCTCCTACCTTTGGTTCAAGAACTGCTACGCAGGGGAAAGAAAGACATTTCCAGGGTAAAATTGTGGTAGAGTGTCAAACAGCACACCTGAAGCCTTCCTTTGCCCTGTGACTGTGTGGTGTGGTTGGTTATGTAGCTTCACAATATGGACGATTTCATAAAAAATAAGGGCAGAAAAGAACAGCAGAATGGATCCTGGGCAGGGCGCTGCTCTCTGCAGGCAGTCCCGTCCCAGTCCCACTGACGGCCCCACGGCAGGGGGGAATGGGGACTCCGTACTGCAATGCAAAACCTGAGCTCATGCAGTTCTAACATTCCTCCTCCATCATCTGTGCTGGTTTTCCTCCTTCCTTTCCCCTCTTACACCTGACTGCAGCCACTGCAGCTTGCTTTCTGTCTCCCTCCCATCCTGTCCTCTTGTCCCCTCATTCCCCAGAGCTCCTCTGGCACGGGCCTTTTGTGGCCTGGGGAGGAGAGAGATGGGAGCAGGGGAGGGCAGATCACCTGAGTGGAACCAGGAACCAGCAGAATTCAACCTCAAAAACACGAGTTAGTGGGTCAGGATGCTGCCCCAGGGTGGACAGGACTGAGGAAGCTGGTTACAGGTCGAGCCAGTCTGTGCTCATGGCTTCTCCTTGGCTGCTCTGGTAGAGCACTATAGCCCAAGCCGAAGGAAATTCTGCAGCTGATTTCACTAACAGGGTAAAATAAACCTCTCTTTTCACAGGCAGAATTCAGCCCTGAAGGTTTATGAATAATGTCCCCCTAACTGGCACCTGATACTGCTCCCTGCATTACGCTCCTGTAAGCGAGAGTGGTGAGGCCCCTCTGACCGTCCAGCAGTTCGTGGTGCTCAAGACAAACCATGAATAACCCCTGAAGGCAGGAGGAGGGACAGCACAGAAAGCGATAGGGGGTTATAAATCACCGCTGCGATCCCAGACAGAAACCAGGCAGGGGTCCCAAGCCTGCTCATGCAGTCAGACGGGTGGGTGCACGTGCAGACACTCGGCTGCAGATGGTGACACCGCGGCAGCAGTGACCTCAGCCTGCCACACGGGAAGCAGAGAGCCCCCCCTGCACCTCCCGCAGAGCTGGAGCAGACCCACTTCTTCCCTCTGCCCTTACACCCTGTGGCCGTGGGCTGCTACGGCTGCCACGCTGCCCGGACGGTCACACAGATTAAATATGCTTTCAGACATGGAAGCTGTTATTTTTCTGAGATGAAACAGCTTCCCAAACTCTTATTAACCTGTGCCCTACTTCAGAAGTAAATCTAATTTGCAATTTCATAGCTAGCTGGGGCTCGTGTTGGCTTGTCCCTGTGTCTACTCTGACTTGGCTGGGTACATTTTATGCAGTGCCATATGTGGCAGAGTCCTATTTATTGTGGCTTGTGAGCATTATTCCTCACAACAGAGTAAGGAATTGGGGTGGTTGGAGCTTTTTGTTTCACTGGGGTAGAGAAAAGTAAAAGCACAAATGTTAAAAATTCTAAAAAATCAATTTTTATATTCAGCAGAGAATTAACTGCTGTCTGCTAAATGAAGTTTGTCATCTGGGGTATTCCTGCACATCTGGTCACCTTCCATGGCATGCCTAAAGAGAACTGCTGCACCAGAGAGGAGAGCACATTTCAAAGGATTCGCTGGATTTCTGATGGCAAACATCAAACAAAACGGGCATTGTTTCCCAGATACACAAAGTAACAGAGAAAGGGAAGTGGAAACTCCCGCGATGGCCCCCACAGAAACAACAGTACGAATAGCAAGTTATGTGGTAGATTCAACTGCAGATTACGTTACCTCACCAGCAGTGCGAGAGCGCAGAGGAAACCCAAACCCTGTGTAACCAGTGCTCAGTGCTTCCTACTGCAGCCAGCACAGTTTATCGGCTTTTTGTAAGGAGCCGAACGTAACTAAAACCGCGAGGATGTGTGGAGCACGAGGGGCTTTTCTTCATCTTAATGTGGGGAGAAAAAGGGACAGGAGTGCGATTTCAGTTCCTCTGGGGCTTCAGCTCTATTCTGATGCTGTCCGAGCGAAAGACACCCATTCCTGCCGGTTATTTCAGCAGTCCCTAGGCACGGAACACATTCAGCATTGAGGTGTCTGCAGTACCAGCTCCCAGCTTGTAGCCCAAGTCCTGCACACACACCCCTGCACGGGACGTTTCAGTGATCTCACAGTCCACTTGTGGATTGTTCCTCCTGTCCTTTGAGCTGGTTGGAAGATAAACTTTGGTCAGTGTATTATACTATGCCCTTTGTAATGAAATAATGTCGGATAATATGTGTTTAGTGGGGATTTAAATTCCCGAGCTGATTACAAGGAGCTGTTAAGACTTGTAAGGTTTAGCAGTGCCTTGTGTGCGAGTCTGGAATGATGTGTAGCGTTGCAGCGCTTGTGCTCTCTCTGATGCTGTTGAAAAGGCCAGGGCTTTGCTAGGAATAAACCTGACAACATCAACAACTAAAGTGTCAGCAATACAATTCGGTATTCAGTGAGACTTTGTTAAAAGTGGTTGACCAGAAAACTAGGCTCCTGCACTGTGAATTCTTCCAGCTGTAACAGGTTGCTTGCTCTGAGATCCCATGTGCATGGCAGTCTCTCCATGCCCGCTTCCCAGCAGTCAGCAGCGCGTAGAAATATTTACTGTGCCCAAAGAATGTTGAGAGATGTGATTAATGCTTGTAAAGAGCTTTTGATAAAAGATGCAACCGCAGTGCAAAAAGGGACAGTGACTTATTAAGGCATGTGAAGAACACAGGCCTTAGAGGGGCTAAAGATGCCCTGTGCTGCTCCAGACGCGGCTGCACCGCCGGCCACCCCTGCGCTTCCCAGTGCAGTGCAAAGCCTCCATCGCTGCCCCTCACCGGCACGGAGGGGCGGCTGAGCAGGCTCCAGAGCGGAGTCTCCCATCCTCCCCGCACCGCAGGCCTGGCCGCATTCCCAGGGAGCCTTGTCCCGCACCCTGTCCCCTCCGGAGCTGCCTCCCCCGGCACTCCCGCAGCCCCCGGCCACAGGCCCTGAGCGGCACCGACAGCCCGAGCGGGCCGCGGGTGTCAGACCCCGGGCGGGGCTGGGGCTCGCCTCGTCGCCCGCTCGGCGCGGAGCAAAGGGAGAAATAACGCCCTGCCCGGGCGGCACCGGGATGGCAAGAGGGATGGAGCCCGGGATGCAGGCAGGGATGGCAGGAGGGATGGAGCCCGGGATGCAGGCAGGGATGGCAGGAGGGATGGAGCCCGGGAGGCAGGCAGGGATG
>VXBT01011624.1:547010-569716 GCA_013400235.1 Oriolus oriolus
GGGGGGCGGGCGGCAGCGCGGCCGCCCGGGGGTGAGTCCCGGCGGGGCGGTGGGGAGGTAATGGTGTCCCCGCTGGGAACCGGCATCCGCCGCCCCTGCGCCCCGGCAGCGCTGCGGGGCGCAGCCGACGGCGATTTTCCCGAACCTCGGGAATGGACGTCGGGGCCTTGACTCCAACAAGTGACCGGGGGGACGCCGGCGCCCTGTGAAAGCCGATCCCCCCGGCCCGTGGCGGCTCCGTAGCCAGGGGTCCACCCTTCGCTTTAGCTGCAAGTCATGTGTGTGTCACATGGCTCTTGCAAAACACTTCTTGCCTATGTAGATTTTGCAACGCTGTGACTTGATAATGAAACGCTCTTGGGGCTGTTTCGAGCTGAAATAGCACTTGCCTAGAAAACCTGGTGATGACACAAGGGGTTTTTGGGAGGGTCGTTGTGTGAGTATGGGCTTTTTCTTTAGTTGGCCTGCTCGGGAGTCGGGCCGTCTGAGCTCTATGCCCAGCGGTTGTCTGCATCCTGGTGACGCGGGGAGCTGTGTCCTGCCTACTAGGCTGTCGAGAACAATAAACTTTATTTTGCACAAGGCTTTTTTGAGTGAGTAAGAGGAGGGACTTAGGCTTAGTTTAGAAGGCAGGTCAAAAATCAGCTGCTGCGCTTCCAACCCTTTAGCCTTGTAGGGTGTGTTTAGGATCCCTTCACAGATGCTGGCTTTGCTGGCACCCCAGTTTGGGGTGGTGAAGCCAGTGTCCCATCTGATGCCACTGGAGTGGCTCTGGTACTGCAATGCACGTGTGGTGTGACATTGCTCTGGATATCCGTGGACTCTGCTCTTGGAAGACACCCATAGTTTTGTCCTCACAGCTCGCTTTTCCACACAGCTGAGGCTCCTGACTCGTGTGGCCACGGCTGCTGTGCTCTCTGCTTGTGTCAGTGGGGTTGGTTTAATGAATTCTGAGTCCATTGAAATCACGTGAGGAGCAAACAAGTAGTCATCGGCTAGTGAGGGAGTTGGTGACAACCAGGAGGTGCAGCCAGGAACTGGAGTTTCATCTTGGCAAGGTTACATCACAAACTTGCTCGCGTAGCTTTGGAAAACACCAAAACAGTAGCTGGAGGTGAGCCGTGGATGAAAAAGCAGCAGACTGCTGGTACCCCATGGTCCTAATGGCTCTCAAGAGTTTAACTCAGGTTTACCTTGCAGACTGTTGAGTTTTGTAGTGGGAAAACTGCCTGAAGAGTGTTAGGCCACTAAGAGAAATGAGGTGGAGGTGGCTTTTTCCATAGATTTTTATTTCCTTTCTTGCCGTCTCAGCCCTCTAGACGGAGTAGTTCTCTGCAGCGAAGTACTGGGTGCTGAGGACAGTGAGAGAGACTCATTCTCAGCTAAGAGTGCTTGTTCCTGGTGGTGAGCACAGCTGAGTCGTTGAAAGTGAAACAAAGAGGAAAAGCTATAGTTTGAGATTAACTCGTAGTTAATTGCCACTTCCTGAGAGGGTGGGGTCGGCAGGATGAGGGGAGGAGATGGGAAGGGTGTGGTGAGATGGGCAGAAAATACCTGTCACTGTAATGTGTGTACTTGGATCCGTGTTAAAACAGGAATAAGATCTAAGGGATTATGACATTATTCCTTCTAGTTCCCTGTAACAGATCTGTCCATACATCCTTTCAGAAGTGCCTTGCCTGTAATGTAACACATTCTCACTTCCCTATCACAGCTTCAGATCAGGCTGCAGCCCCAAATCCTCTCTCCTGGGCATGCCAGAACTCTGTCCGAAGTCAGTGGGATAGCTAGTTAGAATTTCTCACTAAAGACCTACTTCCTTCGGCTTTCCTGCTCGTGCAAACTCCCTTTCAGGTTAGATCCTGCTCGTGCAAAGGTCTGAAGGGGAGTTGTGCTTTGAGAGCTTCCTTGAAGCCAGGCCTGTGGGACAGCCTAGTGGACTATTAGTTTTTAGATGAGTGAAGGAGCTGAAGAGGGGTAGATGAGATAGTAAAATTAGTGTTTGGAAGCTAAATTCTGAAAACACCTGCCCACCCAGCACTGGGATGTGTTGCCTCTGTTCCTCCCTCCCTGCTGGTGTTTAAATGAGCAAAATGTCAATATTGACTCTGTTGTGACTAGATCATGTCAGGTTCAGCATTTCCTGCCCTTCTGCAACTTGCATGGAGTCTGCTGACCAGCATAAACACGCTGGTGGTGCATGGTCCGTAGCAGCCAAGTGGTATCAGGAATATATCTTGATCAGTGTTCTGCCTGGATCTTGTTCTAGATACCTTCAAGTACAGATGAGGAAACTCAGTGGGTTTTGGAGCAAATCTTGGGGGGGTTTTCTGCATTCTTCAGAAATGTTTTGGAATACCAGTGAGGTGGGTTTCAGTCTGGTTGTGATGGTGGTTAGTAGATGACAACTGAGTGACAGCTCCTGGGTTGCTGGAATCATCTGAAATTGTTTCTCTTCTAGCCTTTCTAAACAGCAGTCTGCCATGCAAAGTGGCATTGTGTCTTTGGAATTCTGTTTACTTACACAAGCAGTGTGTAATCAGAGTGACAGTCATGCTCCTCTTCAGAATTTCTGGGGTGGTAGAACAAAGACTGGAGATTGAAGCTGCCGTGAGTACCTGTTTACAGTAAACTTGCAGCTGACATCAGTGATTAAAGCCAATCCCAGCAGTTCCTTGTGGCAGACAGATGACTACCTAGCCTTGTCTGTTTTGGCATAAAACCCTCCTGGCATTTAAAAAATCCCCACATGCTTCCTTATATAAATTATATAAACAACAGTATCTTAGAGGCCCACAGGTCCCTTGTTCCACACAGCTTTGGCCAGGTCTGTCCTCAGCTTGATTTCCTGGCTTTCTGCTGAACTCTCTGACGTGGGACATGTGTGTATCAGGAGGATGCTGCACTGCTCAAAACATCAACAGGGCTGTTTTGGAGGTGCCTTCTTTTTTTTATTTGGCAAGAGGCAGTTACATTTAACATCTTTGTCCTTTATCTCTCTGGCAAGAGGAAGTTACGGGGAGGATTTGAAAGCCTCACTCTTTCTCACCGTACCCACCTGCCTTGCTGCACAGACTCTTCTGGTGTGCTCTTTTAATGTCCCAGGTATGACTGGCTTATGTAAATGGTGAGAAATAATTGAATGATTAACCTGAATTCCCGCTGTCTCCCAAGGAGCATGGAGAAGGCTGTGCTGCATAGCTCAGCCAGCTTTATGAAGGCTCCCTGAGCTGGAGGAGCTGATGAGTTTTATGTCTTCAGGTTTAAAGAGCAAACTCCCATGGCCTCAGAAATGTTTGTGTGGCTCTTTGGGAGTAAATACCAAACAACCTGTGTGGCTTGTTGGATGCATTGCTACAGTTGAACGCCTTTACCCAAGTATTCTATTGGTGTAGCTCAGTCTAGAAATAGGTTTCTGCAAATTTTTGTAGCTTTTTAAAATTTTTTGATTTACACTGTTGCTGTACCCAAGAGCTGTCTCAAGCATCGCACTCTAACAAACTGGTTCTTATGGCCCTAAATAGGTACCTGCTATATTTTAAAAGGTCTGGAAGCTCTATCTTTTAAAGCTTTAAGCTGTACTTTGAAAGGAAGGCACTATAATATTGGAATATGGAGTGTTCTAAAAAAATTAAAACCCTAAGTTCTTAAAGCCTTACTTCTATTATTCCCAAACTGATGAAAGTCTTACCTGCCAAAATTAGGTTTTTGTGACACAACACCCATTTCTAAGGTCCAAGACAGAGCTAACTCAATAGAGGCTGTTTCCAGCTGTGCTGCAACTGGACTGGTGCTGCAGACCACCATATGTGTCTGAGGTTCCGGAAGTACTGAAGCCCAAAGTAAGGGGACATCTGAATAGCAGAGATATCAAACCCAGTATTTAAGGCTTCTGAGTTCTTGTTGTGTTAGCTTAACATCAGTTCTGTGTACACACTGTTATGTTCTTGTTTGCTCCTGAAGAGTGAGAGATTTAATGGGTAGGTTTGGCTGGGAGCTGCTCTTAGCACCAGGAGTAACAGAGGAAGACAAGTTTTCTTCACGTTTGGGGCCTGGGGCAACCTGAGTTACTCTTGGAAGCAAGTGGAGGTTTTTAAGTGGATCTCAGACTTACAGCTGAAGCCTTACCTCTACCAGGAAGGAGCTACTTTTTCCCTACTAATTGTAGTGAAGACAGTACAGTGCTAATATTGGGGCGTTAGTATTCTCAAGGGGATTATAACGTGCTGCAAGCTGTAAGTAATAATTTGACTTCAGGATTGTTGAAAATCCTGTGTTCATAGGGAACTGCACAACCCAAACTTCCTGCTGGAGTGAGCTGAGTGAAAGCTGAGGCACCGTGGTGGGGAAGAAGGCATAGGTGTAACAGGGGACCAGGGCGTGGAGCTCTCGTGCTTCACTTTGATCTCCAGGTTGCAGAGTTTCTGCTGCTCTTGGGGACCAAGCTGTCATTGGGGGTGAGAAGTTTTCTGGTCTGTAACAGTGCTTCAGCCATCTTGAATGTACCAAGATTTGTGGGTTGTGGGGTAATGTAACTTAGGTCCCCTGAACAGTTTGGGTTAATTGTCATTCTCCTAAAGCCATCTTGCCTTGTGTTAGTACATGACTTGACAGGTGGAGTGGTGAATTCTGTGACTGCAACCTACTAGGTATCCTTTGACTTTTTTTTTTTTTCTTTGATGCCTTTAGTGCTTTTAGCTGTACACTGTGAGGGAAGGTTGCATTTTTAAGGACTGGGTTATTAGTTGGTGCATTTAGCACTTCTGACTCCTCTCTAGCCTTGGCAGAAGTGCTGTAGAGACTGGAGGGTTCAGCCGGGGGTGTTCTGCAGCCTGGGCCCAACCAGGTGAGAGGCACTTGGGCACTTGAGCAGAGTGGTGAAAAGATGTGGTTGGCCATCTGCTTGGCTGTTATCAGCTGGGGATGGATGCAGTTTCCTGGCTGGATTCCTGCCAGCTAGAGGCAGTAGCGATTCTAGGGAATAATAGGTGGGGACAGTTGACTTCAGGCACTTTACATACCCTTAATCTTTACTCACATTGCTTAAGTGGGCATAAAAATATGGCTGTTGAACTGTTGTGGTTAAGTGAGAACAGGACTTAATCCTGGCCATTACAGGGCTGAAGAGTTGTCAGCTGAGAATGAGTTAGTGTAGTACTTGAGAAGCAAAATAACTTGTGTAAGTGGTGGGTTGTTGTTGTCCTCTGTAACTTGTTCTCCAGCATGAAATTTCCCCATTAGTCTTAGGACTAACACAAAAACCTGTATTTTGCCAACAGTGAAATCTTCACTGCTCTTTGAAGTGTAAATGTAGACTGGTCGGTGACACTGTGCTTACTCTTTAATGTTGGGAAGACTCTACATTAAGCAAAAGATTTGTCAATTCTTCCAGTGTATCTTGAGAGTTACAAATATCACACCTGACATCCCCCAGAGATGTATCCTCATCTGGAAATGACTTGAGCTTTGCTTTAATTCCTGGAAGGCGGGTGTGGTATTGGTCACTGCTCATAGTCTATTGTGGAAGGTGGCTATTCAGTTGTGCTGTTGCGTTCTGCTGGAATGTAAATATGAGTAACTTTAACTGAGGAAAGAAATGGCTGGGTTTGGCAGCTCCCTGCTATTGGTGAAGCTGGGCAGTAGAATCAAACCTCTGAGTCTAGAGAAGCAAGGATAATGGCCCTGGGGGGCAGCAGGCTGTTACCACCACCTGTGTGTTATTTGAATTACTCAGCCAAACAAGGGGGCTTGCACTCAATTGCAAAGCATGATTTTCATCTCAGCCAGACCACAAAGGGCTGGGGTAGAACTGTGCTACTCCTGCTGATAGTCCCACTATTATCCTCAGAGGAACTTCCCAGGAAGGCACAGTTCCACACAAAAATGCTGTATTCAGAGCATCTACCTCACACTTCCCTTACCAAGTAAATTGTGAATTTCTAAACTGAATGGACGAGCTTGGAGTTGTAGGTGATTTCCCTAGCAGTGAATTAATTTACCCTTCTCAAAAGTCGTAATATACTGGCTGTAAGGAACTTCATTCTTGACAGTGTTTTTCATTAAGTGACCTAATTTTTTTTTTCCTTCTGCAGTGACTATTTATTCAAGCTACTTCTGATTGGAGACTCCGGTGTTGGGAAATCTTGCCTTCTACTTAGGTTTGCAGTAAGTGATCATGCTTGACAACTATGTAAAAGAGGTACTTAGCAAGAACTTACCTTTCAGGTAGCAGGGCTGATGTCTGACAGGCCTGGTACTACCAAAGAATATAGTATTGCAAACTCCTCTTGTCTTCTGAATGTGTGCCTAGCTGATGTATTTGTTTGAGTAAATTGGAAAGAAATAGTATCAGTAACATGTCCAGCTAAGATTAATTCTAATTTTCCTGTTACTTGAGAACAAGATACCTTAATTTAACTTCCATCGTTACAGTAGTGGTAGAGTGCTGAGGATGGAAGGAACTCTGGGAGTGTGCCCTTAGGCATGAGGAGTACAGACCTTGATCAGTTACTACTTGATAAGAGCATTTTCAGCCAGATGAAGTTTGATATCTGCAGTGAAAAGACCTACCAGTTGTTTGGTCAGAGAAGTAATGTAAATAATACTCCAGGAATAGTGAGGCCTTATGCTTTCTTTAGTGAATGTTAAAATTGCTGGTGAGCTGTTCTGGCTCTAGTTTTTCTGTCAACAAGAAAATGTAAAATGGGTTTGACAGCTCTTAGTAGAAAAAGCTGAAGTCCAGTGAACTTCTTATCTCTGTCTATGCCAAAGTGCAGCTTTATGTTGCCATGGGAGGAGAGGAAGGGAAGCAGAATGTGGGGCATGAGCTTCGAAACTTGAGTGTGACACTGCTGCAAGGTGATGGCTTCATTTTCACAGCCTGAGCAATCGCTCTGGGCACCTCTGGCAAGAGCCTGTTGTACCTGATGTTACTAATGTGGAATGGTGATCTGGGGTGTACAGACAGCCTCAGTTAAAGCCGTTGTGGCTGCTCTGGGTACCGGTGTGAACAGCAGGAGGATCTCACCTGCTCTGCTCACAGTGTGGAGGCAGCGCACTGGAGCAGCACTCCCAGAGCAGTCCAGCCTGCTTCTCTTGCAGATACTTTTGAATTAATTTTGGCTTCATGTGAATAATACAACTTTTCTTTTTTGTTAGCCATCTCAAGTTTGTGCTCTGTTATCTGGTGTTTCTTCAACTGAGTAGCTTTTTCCTTTGGAGATGTGCTTTTCCAACTAAGCTGTTTTACCCTGACATAAGGAATTACCACAGCATTCACTTACCCGTGTTCTTGGTGCTGTAGGTTAAACTTCTTCAGGCTTTTCAAACATACCCTATGGAGTACTGAAATGTTAAGGAAATAAATGTCATTCTGAAAGGTTTAATACTTTATTCTTACTTCGATGTATTACTTAAGATGTCTTCCATTCACAGCCCAGAGAAATTCCTTGCTTTTGTGATACCTACTGGTTGCATAAAGCCTTTTGTGGTACATAGTAGTACATGAAGTTCTATCCTTTGGGTACTTTAGGAATAGAAACTTCCTTCATGCTGACAAGCTGACAATCACTAGAAGGTAACGAAGACTGAGCCAGCAGTTCCTGTGTGCCTTAAGGCCTGTTGGAGACTGCAGCCAGGTCCCTGCAAGCTGCTGAAGCAGTGTTTTCCCTCCTATATTGACACAGGCTGCAGAGCAGAGGCCTTAGCACGAGTACTCCAGCTGTAACTCTAACCTGCCTTAGCAACCAGCTGCAGCAGCAGAGGATCTGACTTTCATGTGTGACAGGCAGAGCCTCTGACTTGTTCTAGGTAGCTGCTGTGTAACACAGATGAAAAACCATCAAAGGAAAATAAAAATCTGATGTGTTTTAATAACCTTAATGGTTATTCTAAGTAGCTCTTCAGTCTGCCAACACGAGCAAAGACTGTTTTTTGCACTTTGGCTCACAAGGACTTGACACTACAGGATTTCCAGAGAAGAGGCTTTTTTTGACTGGTTTTTGAAACACAAGTCTGGTTGGTGCTTTTAAAAGCTGTAGAATTTGTGAAAAGTAAATACCTGGTGGAAATGCTTGGCCACCTCCTGGGCTTTGCCATCAGCGATCAGGCTGGTTTTACAATCAAATTAAGTACTCTGTCTGACTGGTGCATAATGAAGTAGGTGACTGCAGAAGAGGTGCAGCTGGCGTGACTTATGTTCACTCTCTCTCCTAGGATGACACGTACACAGAAAGTTACATCAGCACGATTGGTGTGGACTTCAAAATCAGAACTATAGAACTAGATGGGAAAACAATCAAGCTTCAGATAGTAAGTAGTATTTCTCAACTCCTGGGTGCTTCAGTCTGTTGGAGCACAGAGTTATATTCGTAGCTATTGGTGGTTATCTTTGTACTTTAAAATACATTAAAATACGTGGGATATTTACCCTGTTATAAGAGGCGAGGCAGTTTTCACAAGACTTCCCATGACCTGTCCTTAAAGAAGGGTGCTTATTAGGAAGGCTGTTGCCTGGAAGAGGAGATTCTGTGCTGGAGTGCTCTCGTATCAAAATTGGTGTAGTTCTGCAGTATTTAGCTGGGATTTGTGTAAGTGCAGGAATACCACACAGTTGTCCAAGATGCCTGAATTCCACAGCAGCTGTTACTACCAGGCTGCACTGTCTTAAGTGCTGGAAACTCTGCTTTTGTTGACCTGAATGGAAAAGCTGACACAAAGGCTTGTAACTGGCCTGGCTGCCTTAGCACTGGGTGGTGTTTTCTGGTTATGCTTTTGGCCTTTCACTTGGAATAAACAGGGGAAGAGACTTGGCAGTTCTTTAATCTTGAAGCACTCTAAAAGGGTGACTGGTGTGATGAAATGTAATATCTGTACAAGGTCAGACAATCCTTGTCAGCCACTGCTTCCAGCTCAAGCAGAGGCTCTCAGGACTTGAAGGCAATGACTCAGGGATTCAGTGTTGTGGAGCAGAGTCCAGCTTACAGCCAGAAGTCTGAGCCTCTGGACTCTAATGTAACTGTCCTGAGTACAGAGTAGCCCACTAGGAATGCTGGCACTGCTGAAATCTTCTGTGAGTCTGTTTTTAATGGACAGTCTGCCCTGTTCTTGACACAGCTCCAGGGAGAGAAATGTTTGGGCGAGTCCTGCTCCCCTCCTGGGTGGGAGAAGAGGTCTAGCACCTTATGTCCCTTCTTAACCCTCCCAGCAGGAGGGTTCTTTTACCAAGTTTGGGTTGAGTTGTTGCCTTTAAATATCTTTGCTGGAGCCTGTGTGCCAAGGAAGTTGAAGGGAGTGGTCATGCTGGAGACCTGCAGCTCTCTGACCTTATTCCTAACAGGTTTTCAAGCCCTAGCTTGTGTTTGCTCTTCTGACCACTGAACCGTGGCTTCTTCATGGGTCAAAACTGCTTAATGTTTTCCTCAGAGAGATCTCTTGACTACACTTGGCTGAAACCAAACAAATGAGCACTTTAGAAAAGTACCTGCAAAGTGTAATTCTCAGTTAAAATACATGATCTCCTTGAATCCTGTTTGATGCATTCAGCTTCAGAGCCACTGCTGCAGCTGTGGCTTGGATATGGTTGTAGTTGGACGGCTGCTGTGCTGAGCTGTGTTTCTGGAAGCTGATGTGGAGCACTGGCTCAGCCTCGCTGCAGTAGCTGACCCTGTTACTTGCCTTGCAGTGGGACACAGCGGGACAGGAGCGGTTTCGGACTATCACTTCCAGTTACTATAGAGGAGCTCATGGCATCATAGTTGTGTATGATGTTACAGATCAGGTGAGTGTTAAACCTGTGCCTGCAGAGTTTTCCAGGCTGATGAGTAAATTGGGAATTCAGCAACTGGGCACATCTTCAGGAGCCAGTGACACACTTGTACAGGCTGTGTTAAGGCTTATCAAGCTAAATGTATGTGTTTGCCTCTGGTTTGGCAGAAATGAAACACAGAAATAAAGGGAGCAGTGGAATTTGTGGCTCCTAAGCAATTGTATCTTAGGCTTAACTTAAAACTTGGTGAGCAGGTAACTGATTGTTCTGTGTGAATACTTCTCACTCTGCCTTTGGTAGCAGGAAGTCTGAGTTACTAATGGAAGTTGTTGAAAGATTTCTGAATGTACTTGAACTATGGTCTACAGTAAAGACCAGCATTTGGAACAGAAAATTGTCAGCCTGTGTGCAGGATACAACTGAGCCAGTGTTTTCTGTGAAAGGATCTCTGAAGAAGTGGTGCAGTTGTTTGAAGGGCATTTGGGAAGTATAGGGTTTCCTGAATTGATAGAAGAACGCTTGTGTTCAGTCACTAACTGGAATATTAGTCCAGCATTTCTGAAGTCAAAGGTTGTTGCAGCATATCTACAACAAGGTGGCTTGCACCTAATACCTGATGCTTTGTAAATATGTGGGATGCGTCTGGTTCCAGCTGTGTGCCATGTCTCTTATCTTTGCTGCAGGAGGAGGAAGAAGAGTCCCAGATGGTAGAAGATCTTGAATATTCAATTTATGGAGTAGGGAAAAATAATAGGGAGAAGAGTGCAGGAAGGGCTGATTGTGTAGGGCTGGGAACAGGAGCTGTATGGGCCCTGTGGTGACTGGCCCGAGGCCATCCAGGGGAGTTTGGCAGCTTTAGAGAATCATCTCCCATGGTTGTGAATCACATGGATAAGTGCACTGCTTCATACTCTTTCCTGGTCATGACCGAAGGGCCAGTGCTGAACTTGCCTCTTTGTCAAGGGCCTTGCTTACAGTTCTCTTATCTCGTAGGAGTCTTTCAATAATGTCAAGCAGTGGCTGCAGGAGATAGACCGTTATGCCAGTGAAAACGTCAACAAGTTGTTGGTGGGGAACAAGTGTGATCTGACCACAAAGAAAGTAGTAGACTATACAACAGCAAAGGTATGTTGGGGGTTGTGTGTTTGCCTGGCTGAGCACCTGCTCTGCTTTGTCGTGCATGGAGGCTCCAGTGCAGGGAGGTGTCCTGGTGCTGCAAATGGGGGCAGTTTAATGTCCCCCTGCCCTGCAAGTTGTCGTCAGACTGGAGACGGGGTGTGGGGTGGCATCCAGGAACTTGTGGGTTATCCAGTGGTGCTCCAGGAAATAAGGTGAGGTATATGCCTGTGTATGAGCTTACTGTTCACTGTTTCTCGATTTGCAGGAATTTGCAGATTCTCTTGGAATTCCGTTTTTGGAAACCAGTGCAAAGAATGCCACAAATGTAGAACAGTCTTTCATGACCATGGCTGCCGAGATTAAAAAACGAATGGGTCCGGGAGCGACAGCTGGTGGTGCAGAGAAGTCCAATGTTAAAATTCAGAGCACTCCAGTCAAGCAGTCTAGTGGAGGTTGCTGCTAAAACTTGCCTCCCCCCTTTTGTCTCACAACAATGAATTTGCAATCTGAACCCAAGTGAAAAAAAAAATTGCCTGAATTGTACTGTATGTAGCTGCACTACAACAGATTCTTACCGTCTCCACAAAGGTCAGAGATTGTAAATGGTCAATACTGACTTTTTTTATTCCCTTGACTCAAGACAGCTAACTTCATTTTCAGAACTGTTTTAAACCTTTGTGTGCTGGTTTATAAACGTGTAATCCTTGTTGCTTTTCCTGATACCAGACTGTTTCCTGTGGTTGGTTAGGATGTATTTTTGTTTTGATGTTTCTATTGGCATGTTTAGATGTCAGGTTTAGTCTTCTGAAGATGAAGTTTAGCCATTTTGTATCAAACAGCACAACAGTGTCTGTCACTTTCCATGCATAAAATTTAGTAAGATATATGTAAGATCTGATTTGCTAGTTCCTTCTTGTAGAATTATAAATGGAGAGATCACACTATCTGATTAATAGTTTCTTCATACTCTGCATATAATTTGTGGCTGCAGAATATTGTAATTTGTTGCACAATATGTAACAAAACTGAAGAAATGTTTAATAAATATTGTACTTATTGGAAGTAATATCAAACTGTATGGTGATAAATATTGTCTTAATTTGTATGGCTAAGGGGGAAATCAGGCTTGCATTGTGCACAAAACAACATATCTGTGTGTGCAGCCATGGCTCTCAGACCTTCCCTGCAACTCGCCCAGTGACTGTGGCCCCAAAAGCCTGAGCTGTCATGGTGCTTAAGGCACGTGTGCTGTACCAGAAACACCCAGCCGAGGTTCATGAGGCATAATGCACTCTGAATGTACAACAGTTCCCTAACTTAGTCTTGGAACTTAATTTATTTCTCAAGAACTCTCTGTAGGGAATTCCCGTCAGCTTTGCATAGCTGGGGAGAGAACAGTTATTTCCCTAACACAAACGATTTCAGCGTAACCTTGAGGAGGTATAACTTTCTACCAGTATATTATGTCTTTTCTATATACTGTTAATTCCATCCTCTTTTAATCAGTATCTTCTGACTTAGTGCAACAGCTTAGCTTCTATTCCCTTCTGCAGCGAGGCACCAGGAGGGTGACATGGGGATAGCAAGGCCCCCACCAAACTGTTGCTCAAAGTAGGCGCTTTCTCAAACAATTTGGAACTAACCAGCAGCCAGGAGGTTTTGGATGGTGTGTGATTCTTTGTACAGAGCTAATCAAATCATTAGTGCCTGATGTCTAGCTAAAAGCCACAGGAAAGCTAGCCTATAACACTTCCTATACATGTAAAATTGTTCAGCTTTATCTAAACTCAAATGTTCAGCCTATTCTGTAAATAGTCTCATGTTTGAAAGACCATGTAACATTCCCCTAGTAGTAAATACACCCTGTGATAGTAAAAATATAGCCTAGGTATGTTGTGAGGTATAAACTAAAACTGGTGCAAATATCCTCTGATTTTTTTTTTTGGGGGGGGTGACTTTGGCTAACAGCTTTCTTCAACATAGTTGCATAAATCAACAGGCAATTGTAATACATAAAGTATTGTCATGGTTAAGTTGAACTCTTCCACTTGAGACCTTCACAATAAAGTGATGTGCTTTCTAGTAGAGATGTGCTTGTTGGTATAATTCATTATAAATGTGACCTGCTGCTCCTTGGGAGCAGGAGGAGCAGTGAGTGCTGCTGAGATCAGGAAGTGGAGCAGAAGGAGGTGTGTTGAGGGTAGAACATCTTCCCTGCAGAGAGTGCACAAATGAACTTCAATGTCGAGATGCCTGCTACATACTATCCAAACCAATGTTAATATATACAGTAATAAAAGCATTGCAAAACCAGTTGGGCTACACCAGGTGTTTGGTGGTTCTTTGTTTTTCCCCCCAGTCACAAATGGGTCGCTGAGCTGGTGCTGTTCCATGCTGAAGCCTGGGCTTGTCAGGCTGAGCTTGTGTGACGAGGGTAGAGCAGGCCTAAAAGCCCTGGAAAAAGGCACTGTAGTTTCTTACCTGTGAGCTGAAATACTGAATACTTTTGACACAATGGGCCAAAAAACTTTGCCCTTCAAGCTGAGGATGTAGAAGATGGGAGAATATCAAACCGTGCCCCTCCCCCAAACCCCAATGAATTATTTGCTGTAACTGCTTCAGTTTAACTCTGCTTTCACCTTCTACTTGTGCAGAACAGAAACTTCTCTGTGTTCTGTTCATAGGAATGGGAGGAAATGATGTATTCTGCTCAAGAACGCCATGATCACCATTCAGGTTAAAGGTTAATTAAAGCCGAGTACCAGCATTCTGTAACTTTTTTTGCCCACTTACCTTACGCTGTTTCAGAGCTGCCCTTCTTCTGTTGGAGAAAGGGTTTGGAAACCCTTGATGAATGTTCTGAGCAGTGATTTAACTGCAGTAGCTGGAAGGGGGGAAGGCACAACTCTTCACCCCAGGAAACCAGCACAGCACTAACACAGCTCCTGCCAGCAGCAGGTACCACCAGCAGGTTACACAGAACCTGGCTCCTCCCTGCCTGCACTCGCTTGTTTATTATTTTATTGGGATTCAGTATCATGGCTTTTTGTGTTTATGAATAACAAAATTGAAAGTTAAGTAGGCCCTGCTTCAGCAGGGAGTGGTAATTATAAACAGGCCTTCAGTTTGCTCCCAAGAACCAGAAGGAGTTGCTATTTCTTGGCTTCTCGCACCTATTTTTGACAAGCATAAACAAACCATGAGAACAGGGCTATTAAAATCACACGGCTTTACT
The DNA here is from genome assembly GCA_013400235.1 of Oriolus oriolus. Taxonomy (NCBI): domain Eukaryota; kingdom Metazoa; phylum Chordata; class Aves; order Passeriformes; family Corvidae; genus Oriolus; species Oriolus oriolus. The sequence goes on from VXBT01011624.1 coordinate 561,131, forward strand.
TAGAGAGCTCACGGCACACTACGGATTGCTCAGTTAAAAACTCCATGTTCCTGATGTTTTGCTAACACAGAACAGCCCACTTCAATAAAAAAAGGGAAGCTATGTTAAAAAACAAACCAGAAAAGGCCAGCTGTACATTCCTTACACAACTCCGGACATCCCAGCAGCCGCACACCTGCTGTACAGGGCACCTTTCTCAAGCCATGGCACAAGCCCAGGCCGAAATCAGCCCCGTGGGCAACTGGACACAGATTTTGGCATCTCTGGAGAGGTGATGGAGGTGGTGCTTGCGGCAGTTCTTCTCAGCCCTCCTGAGATGGGCTAATGCAGCCTAGGTCTGACAGAGGCAGCACCTGAAATACAATGAGGTGTTTGGTGCTGTGCTTTGCCTGCAGTCTGACAAAGAAAGAAAGAAACCCCCATGCTCTACTCCGCCCTCTCACCAGTGCAGAGGGTACAGGGTAGAGGTAGCAATTCAAAAACCACAACAAACAAAACACTACTTAAGACATTGTTATCCTCTTCTAAGAGGCTGGCACCCCTGAAACACTCGCCTCCAGTTTTCTTTGAAGGGAGATGGTCAAGAAATAAGCAAATAAGTTTTCTAGCCCTATTTTATACCTGAATTCACTTGCTTCCCTTTCCCACCATTACATGGCAACTAGAATGTTTCTCAGAAAACACAAGCCAAGAAATAACCCTTCCTCATCTTCCCTCTGCTGTGCAAGGGATCTGGGGAGAGCAGGTGTCTGTGCTGGACTGCTGCCATCCCCCAGTCCTGAGCAACAGGGACCTGCCTGCCGGGTCCCTGCGGAGCTGCCATCACTCCCCTCCCGCTCTTGGGTTTCATCAGCTGGTTCACCCGCACTGCTCTTTCCCTGACACGGTTAAACGTGACCAGACAGCTATTTTGAGTCTCCCTGCTGCTTTCTCAGGCAATCCAAAGAGATCCAAAGACAGAACAATAGAGCCTGATGTTCGGTGTTTGCTAATTCAAGCGTTTCTGTTCCTGTGCTTCCTCCCCTCTTTGCCGGCTGCAGCAAGGCTGGTTTGCCCCTGCTTACCCATGGAGCAGCCGTGTGCTGCACCTGCCTCGTCCTGCACCGCGTCCTTGCCCCGCACGGGGCCCACAGCAGCCAGGATGGACTCGTACAGGTGCTCTGCGTGGCTCTCAAGCTCTTCTGACTGCTTGGCAATCAGACCCAGCGTGTCTTTCAGAACTGGAAAGCAAAAACGTCTGAATGGAGGTGACAGGAATGCGATAATTCAGTGTCTGTCAGAGCAGAGTTGTGCTTGCCCAGGCAGACTTTGGAAGGAAATTGAGTGTTAAACATCAATAATGTGCTGTTCATCCCATCCCCATTGTGATGCAGCGTTTGCAGGGGGTGGGGACTGACCCAGGAGGCTCCAGGTTCATCATGAAGATGCAAAAACAGGGGGTCTTGAAGAAAACCTTTGGAACTGTCCAAGAAAGCCCATCCATAATGCAGCACTCGACCTCTAAAGCCCCTTTGGTGACTGTAGCTACAGCCCACCCTTTAGAAATCCCTTCTTCTAAATCACCAGAGCAACCACTCTGCATGTGCTGTGGCACCAGCCAGGCTGGGCCAGATATTTTGTGGGGGCAGATGCCTTGACCAGCATCACCTGTGTCCATGAGCAGCCCCACACAAGTGCTCCTCCTCACCTGGTGAATTTGATGCCATGCAGTCCAGGAGAGCTTCTCCCCTCTCCAGCACGCTCTCAGTCAGGCTCCGGTGGTCGGCCACATCCTTCCTGAACTCCTGGCAAGGCGAGAAGAGCAGCGTTGCTTAGAATGGTTTTTGAAAGAGACACACCTGTGGCACACTGCCCAGGGTGCAGTTTCCTCTGAGCAGGTTCCTGGTGCTCCCAAATTTGGCTTTGCTAACCCAGTGCACCCTGAACCGCTCCAGTGATGCCTGGTTTCCCACTGCTGGCTGCCTGCAGCACAGGAGAGGGGGAAGGAAGCAGAGCAAGGGTGACACCCACCAGGTAGCGGTGCAGCGATGCTGACACGCTCTCGGCATCCGGCGAGGGTGGCACCCAGCTGCCAGTGACATCCACCACATTGTACAGCCAACGGATCAGCTCTTCCAGCTGGCAGCAAAACATCTGCTCAACAAAGCACAAAAAAGGGTCACAGATCTATTTCTGCAACACAGACGCGGGAGGGACAGGAAAAGGTGAGCCAGCGGTGTTTCGGAAAGCACCTGTTCCCTGTTCCTCTCCAACCCCAGCATACAAACATCCCTAAGCTTGGGAAACCAAGGGTCAACAGGAAAAAGGCAAAAATTAACTTAAACTCCTAAACAGCTCCAGCACTCACTGTGTGGCAAGAACTGAGGGTCACCACGAAATGTCTGCATGGAGAGGTGCTGGAGGCTGGTAGCACCCAGGCTGAAGGAAGAGGTTGGCCTCCACCACATCCCAGCCCAAGAGATATCCTCATCCTCCTCACCAGAGCTGTGCAGTTAATTTGCAGTTGCTTTTCCCCAAGGGACTGTCTCGTTCAGTTAAGTGCTTTCATTTATTTTTAAAGTGTCTTGGTGAGGGATTATTTTTGTAAGATGCTGCATGAAACCCCAGGGCCTCTGCTGGCACCAAAATCAGGCTCAAGACCTGCTCCTGCTCCTCAAGAGTTTGCCATAAAGCTGAGCTGTTTTTTCCTGGCACTGCAACTTGGCATGACAAATACAGAAGAGATCCTTTTAAATCAAGAGTTATTTCCATACCAGAGGAGGGGATGAGTTTGCAGCTATGTGCATGATAACACTCTTGTGCACACAGCCCAGCATCATTTCCAAATTCATCCCAGCACTGGGGTGGGAAGAAGATGGAGAGGGGGGTGGGAGCACAGTGCTGGTGGCAGGATGGCCAAAATACAAAAATACACAAAATAATCAGGAAACCCTTCAGAGCTGCTGCAGCTCCTGCCTCCTCCCTGGTGCAGCAGCGCTGCAGGATGGGCGGGCTGGGGGACCCAGCTGAGTGCCACATCTCCACCCAGCCTGGCCTGTGACACTGAGCCCCAGGGAAAGCAAGCTGGGCTCTTGCTCCATCAGAAGGAATTATCTGCTCTGGTGAGCCCCCATGCATAAATTACCACCAGCTGCCAGGCGGGACACATCATGCAGAGCGGGAAGCTTTAATTAATTGTGCCATAAAGACAGGCACGTTTTATGCACCATCTTCCCAGAATAAACTTTATTTCTGGTCTCAGCCTACCTTAACACACTGGATAAGGGACTCGCTCTGCTGGCTCTTCTTTGGATGCCCCTTGACCCGTGGTTCACTTAGGTACATCCGATCCAGTGTGTCCCTGAGACCAGTTGGTAGATGAAGCCCCCGGAGAGGATCCCTATGGATCCAGCCATATGATTCAGTGCTTTCCCAGCTGGGCTTTCGGGAGCTGCAGCGTTGCCACAGCCCATCATAACCCTCAATATTCCCTCTGTCGTCCCTGCCTCTCGCTTCTCCGAAAGGAGCCAGCCTGGATGGAAGGGGCTGCCTGCTGGTGCTGTGATGTGGAAGGTTATGGTGGTCATGCCCGGGCGTCCTTATAGTTAAGGAAAGACCGGACAAAAACTGAGCCAGCCTTTCCAGCTCCTGTAGTCTCGGAGGCAGGGAAAGAAATTCTTCATCGCCCTCCCACTCCTTCCTCAGGGAGAGCACTCCCACGGTTGGTAAAAACCTACTGGTGCTTTTTGCCTGCCCTGTGTAGTTTGGGCAGGGGCTCCCTCTGGTAGCCCAGGTTCTCCCATCAGCAGCAGGGCACCCAGGTGAGCTTGGCCCAGATGATTCCACCCTTACATCCTTAGCAAAACCTCCGGAAGGATGAGAGGAAGCACTCCTTGCAAATGATGCTTTGGCAATAGGTAAAGGTTCATAGTACAAGCCAGCTCCTGAGCAGCCTCTTTTTCCAGGCTTCGGGGTGGAGAATCTCTCTGCAGAGGCCACAAACTCCCAAAGTCCATTTTCTCTGCTTCCCCGAGCCTGCCCAGCTCGGCCGTAGATGCTGGTGGATCTGGACATACCCTCAGGAGAAGTAGAAGAGCTGTCCAGACCTATTCCTGAGTCGTGGAAGAAAGGCTCTGGCATCCTTCCCAGCTTGTACCTCGGCTTCAGCGGGTAAGCATAATCCAGCAAGTCCTCGTACTCTTTGTTGGGGTTCCAGTGGGGTGAGCTGCGGTCCGGAGATGGAGGCAGTGAATCCGGGATGGCACAGGCCCAGTAATCGGCTTGGTAGGAGGAGATCTCCCGGAGGCGCCGCACGGCGCTGCGGTAATCGAGCAAAGGGCCCAGGGGCTCCCGCCTCTGCAGGGCCCTGCCCTCCGCTCCCCATCGGCAGCACGGGTCCGGCGCGGCCGTGGTGGCCGCAGGAGAAGGGACATCCGTGCTGGCTGGCAAGCTGCCGGACGGCTCCTCGGAGGGGCCGTCTCCTTCCGAGGACAGAGCGGAGAGGCTCAGCACGGAGCGGCTCCGCAGGGCGCTCTCGGGGCTGGGCGGGGTTTGGGGCTCCAGGAGCTCTTGGGTGGAAGGACACGGGGACTGAGCTCCCAGACTTTGTCTCCGATGGCCAACATGGGCATCGTGGCGGCTGCCAGCAAGGCTGTTCTCCTCGGCAGGGCTGCGCTGGCTGGGAGAGCTGGACACCGGGTCCCAACACCCCGATGCCTTCACCTGCTCAAGGACGGGGTGGAAAAGGAGAGGGAGAGAGAGACACACATGAAATGAAGCACAGCACCCAGACAAAAGGCTCCTTTGTGCTGGCATACGGAGATAAAAGCCCAACCCTGGACCTGCCATGAGCTGAGGCTGGAAGTGGAACTCTGTTCCATCTGTGGGATGGCCTGCAGCTGCTCAGAGCAGGGCTTGTTTCAAGGACAGGCATCTCAAGGGCTTGGGAAGCTGCACGAGTCATTTGGCAGCAAGAGGCTTATTTAAGGAGCACTGTGCTGAGCAAGTTCCCAGCTCTGCACTGGCAACGTGGGAATGGAGGCAACAGCTTGGGTGTTGGAGCCCAAGCCCTTCCCCACCACACGGCTTAGCCCGGGCAGGGGTGGGCACACTGGCTGGGAGAGGTGGAAAGCCCTTGCTGGGACAGCCCTGACAAACAAGTCCCCACCTCTCCTGGAACTTCCTGGTGGTGCAGCTGCAGGTACAAACCCTCTCACCTGCTGTTCTTCTGAGGAGAGGAACCAGTGGCCAACTCGACGAGGCCCAGGGCCACCATCAGCAGCTCTATCCATCAATGCCCCTTTCCCTGAGGGGTTTGCTCTTGCTCTGGGAAACCCAGGTGCAGATGCTGAAGACACTTCTGGGTGGCAGCTTGAGCCTCCCTGGGTAACACCAGTGGCCATGTGACTGTGTCTGCTCACTGTCCTTTGCAGGCTGCACTTGGGTTCCTCTGTCCCTAAAAGCCGGTGCAGGCTCCCTGCCAGCTCCGGGAAGTCCGTCTCCATGTCTGCGCTGTCCCACCTCCCATCGCCCTCGGCCTTCCCGCTCAGCGAGGCTTCAGAAGGTGATTTTCCCACATCCATGGCCATCAGGACAGAGCTTCTTCCGCAGGACGATGCTGAGCCTCGGGCTCTCTGAAATACACGGCACACAGCAATGGCATCTCACCGTTCCCCCTTGTCTCCATGCCAAAAACTGGGTTTGCCCCATAACGAAGAGCTTAAGCATGATCTGGGTGAGACCCCAAAATTCATAAAGGAGCATCTTGGTACGTCAGGTGGGACAGCAGAAAGAGCAAACCCTCACATCTCAGCAGCATTTCCTGTTTTCGAGGATGTGACACACAGGGAAAATCTCATCCCAGGCCTGGCCATGCCAAGAACAAACCTGGGCTTTACACCTTGCTGGCACCGGAGTCCTGCACTGATGGCCAAAGTCACCAACACTTTGTGCACCATGAGGTCACTGGGCCTGAATGACACATTATTAACTCGGACATGAAGCACCAACTGGCGTGGCTGAGCCCCAAAGGCTGTTGGGGCGGAAAGGTGAGTGTTTTTTAAAGATTCAAACCCAGAACCTTGAAGTGGAAGTCACCCAGAAGCAGCTATAAAAAGTTAGAGGGGGAGGTGGGAGGCTGTAAAACTCAAACCTGGCGCTCAGCTCTGCAGCTTCTACCTCAACTCATGAAATTAACTCTTTGGGAAATTGATTAATGGAAATGCTTGCACTCACTTGGGCTTGAGTGAGGAGCTGCAGGACAACCCATGAGCCAAATCACGGAGACCCAGCACAGCCTCCTCCAGCAAGTCCAGCCCAAACCAAGGTGCTAGCAGCAGGGAAATGTCAGCAGAGTGGTTTTGCTGGTACTCCCCCAGGTGGTGCCAGTAAAGAGACCAGCCAAGGGAGCATCAACAGCAAACCCAACTGAAAGGAAATTAAAAAAAAAAAAAAAATAGAGGGAAGAAAGAATTCCCAAACAATACTTGGAAGTGGGAAACAAGCTGAGACTCACTCCCTCCGTCGGCTCTTTTGTCACAGTCTCGTTTTATGATCCACCCCCTCCCTCCGACAAGCGGGGTTTTCCCACGGGCACGGGAACAAAGAGCGGCGGGAGGACGCGCCGGGTCTCCAGGGGAGACCAAATCCCCAGCGCAGGCACAACCTATGGCAGCCCCCGCAGCCGCCTGTCCCCTCCCCGGAGCCGGCAGCTGATCCCGCACGGCAGCAGCTGCCGAGGGGACGAGCACAGCCCGGGCCCCGCTAGTCCTCACCCAGCGGCCCCCAGCCCACACCTGGACCCCCCATTCCACTCCTTAAATTGCTACCAAAGCCAACTCTACGCACATCACGGTATCGGAAATGGATGGCACTGCTCTCTTTCTGCCTTCAGAAAGGTCGTATTTCCACACAGAGAGGTGGGGTTGTTGTAAAAAACGGAATCAATAAACCTACCCTTGTTACGTGACTTAAAAAATATATATAAAAGAACGAAAAGGTTAATAAGGCATCAAAGCAGCCTTTAAAGTTTAAAAGTGAATGTGCTGTAACTAACAATCGACCACAGGGCAGGTTTATTTTTCAGAAGATGCCACGTTAAATTCAAAGGGATTCGAACATCTTTACCTCCAGCAGATTTAGAGGTTTGAGTCAGGTGTCAGCCCAGTAAAAACAGCTGTAAAAACATCGAAGTTTGACCTTAAATCTGAAAAGCATGTGTTGAGCAACATAAAATAAAACTTACAGGTCATGACCCATCTCTTATTTTCCTAACTGTGTGGAGAAGGACAAATACTCTGAACTTAAGATCATTTGTTATCTTATGGAGGCAGCATGCAGTGATTTACATTTCTACGATGCCATTGGTCTTTAAAAAAAGAGCAAGTGCTGGCTCACAGGTTCATTAAACCTCCAGAAGCTAATTGGATGCTAAAGAGAAACCAGGAAACCTGCCAATACACAGGAGTGAGAGTAAATCTGCTTACTGCAGGATTTGTAAGCGTATTTAAAGGGACACCAGAGATCTCACTGCATTTTCCAAAGTCTCTAATTCAGGCAGCTGATTTCAATTAACTTCTGAGGGAGCTGGATATCCAAACCACACCCGGAGACAAACGAGACGGGGATGCCACACACATCCCACACACAGAACAATCGGGCAAAAAGTCCTATTTAAAAACAAAGTGAAAACACTTCTGCCACTAAGTGCGACTCCCAGCTACACGAGCGTCTAGAAAACAAGCTTTCTCACCATTTTCCAACAAGCCCACAAAAATTCAGAGGTCAGGTTGCAAGTGGCAGCGACGCATCCAGATTAACCCTCGCGACAGGAAGATGCAATCCCAAATCCTCGGGCAGGAAGGACTGAGGAGGGATGTACGACCACAGCTTTAGGCACGGTGGAAACTTTCCACTGGCCTCAAAAGCACAGGAAAGCAGCTCAAACTCGCAGTTACACCCAAGCCCTCAATTGTCTCCCAGAAACGGTACCCGCGGCCGTGTTTTTAGATAACAGAGGAAGACAGTGGGGCTGCTTCATTCATTTCAAAGGGAAGGTCCGCAGGGATCTCTCCTGAAAAGCGATCCCTGAGCTTTTTTAGGCCGTCAGAAGGGACCTGCCGGCCAAGGCGCCGCACGGAGCCCGGCGGACAAGGAGGGCTCTATCCAAGGAGCGGCTCCCTCCGCCCCTGGGTATCGCTCGGCTGATGGAATTCAGCGAGCGCAGCGGATGCTGATGGAATTTCCGTCTCCCGACAGCTCCGCTTGGCTGGGGAGCATTTTTAGGGTTGTTCTGGGGAAAACCCACACCGCTCTCGCCTCTCAGGCCTGCGGGATCTGCGGGTTGCTATCTTCTGTTCCCTTCCTCGCCCGCTTTCTGCCCGCCACTGGAAAAAAATGGCAATTAACCAAAAAGACAAGAAATAGAGGCAAAGATGCCGAGGAGGCGCCGCACCCGGGGGTACCGGGATTCCAAAGGGAAAGTGGCCCGGGACCCCCCCAGGGACTCCCCTCACGCCGCGCCCCGGCCCTCACTCACCGAGCGGCGACCCCGCCCCGCCCCCTCCGCGCCGGCAGCCAATGGCAGCGCCGGGTGCGTCAGCACGCGCG
>VXBT01011624.1:569743-611240 GCA_013400235.1 Oriolus oriolus
GTCCGGGTCCCGCTGGGCACCGGGAACGTGAGGAGCGTCCCGGGACGCCCTTGAGGAGCTTGTCCCACCTATAGGGTGTTTCCCTGTACCCCTATATTGACCTTCCCGGGGCTGAGCTGTGCCCTGGCAGCGTTACCGCGCTGCAAACCGGCGGACACTGGCCCTGCGCGAGCCGCGACTGCCCGCGCCATGGCGAAGGGATCCCGGTATGCTCCAGGCACGGCTGCAGGAGGCGGTCCCGGTGCAAGACCTCCCTCCGGCGGTCTGTCCTAGGGGTGATCCCTGTGGGATGCCGTGCCTTACCCTCGGGGCAGCTTCCTGGGAAGATCCCCGTGCCACGCTTTAAAGCAGGCTGCTCTGGAGTTTGTACCTGGCCAGACCCTTCTTTGGCGGCTGGAGTGGACATATCCCGACAAGTTCCCAAATCGTGTAGAAATACAAACCTTTCCCCTTATTGCTCTCCGTTGGCTGGCTCTGGGTTTTGTCCATGTCACCTGCTCCTGGAGATTATTTCTTAGATAATGCTGAGTTTTTCTAGAGCTCAGGTATCTGATAAAGTGTTTCATGGACAACATTGTTCCCAGCTTTAGGCCAGGAAGGACCAAAGAGACATCCTGGGTTTGCTTATCAGTTTGGCAGCAGGGTGAGGGGAACAAGCACAGGTATCCCAAGTCCCTGGCAAGTGCTTTGGTGCTGGCCACACTCCTCGGCCCTGCAGCCTGCTCCAGCTCTGCCATCCCAGTGTTATGATCCAGATTCCCAGTGGCTATGAACTGGGTTTATTCTGCTGCACCCAGTGGAGCCAGCCCCATTTACATCCTGGAGGATCATGCTTTTCCTCCCTAGAGAAACACAGTGGGAATATCTTTTCCAGGGCTGCTTCAAGAAGCGGAGCTGCAATGTAAGATGGTGGGTGCTCTCAGAAGCACTCACAGCCAGGAAAAATCCCAGATCCTCTCTGTTCCCGTGTACTCTTTCTGTGTTTGGAGTTTCTTTGATGAATGTTACAGCAAGTCTTCCGGCAGGCTGCACATCCCTCTGCCCCGGATGCACACTTTCGAGAGCTGGCTCTTTACTGGAATTCACACAGGCAAAGCCCTTGTGAAAGAAAATCTCTTTTAAACGTTGTTTATTGCTTATTCTCCAGGGAGCCGCTTGCCTGCCAGCAGAGGCCGTGCTGATTCCAGGCGAGTGGAAAGGCGGAAGCGAACACGGATGGGCCATGATTCATCCGCAGGCTGGGCTGTTTTTAGCCGGTTTAAATTACTCGGGAGCTGCCAGGCATTGTTCTGGGAGCTGAATAGCACCGGGCTGCGGCCTCGGCCTCGGCCCCGGCAGGAAAGGTCCGCGTCCTGTTCCGCCCCCGATCAAACGAGTGCCAGGATGTCTGCGGGAACAGCCGAGAAGTCTTTCCCCTCCCCTTGGGCTTGGGCTGAGTGGGTGTCAACAGACAACGGGGGAATCAACTGGCGATCTAAAGGAGAGATTATCTGAGAAATTCAGGGGGAAAATACCGATTTTCTTCTGCTGGCATCTGGCCCCCTTTGTTAGGAACTTTGATGAAGAGAAACTGGCTTATTTGAGCTATAACACAGGGTCAACCCAGTCAAACTCCCACCCGAAGTCACTCAAGGCTGGCAAAGATTAACAAGGATATTTTCTTGCTGATTTAAGACCTTAGGATTCTTTCAAACTTGGGGTTTTTTTCCCAGCAAAGACATAATTATTTCTCTGCACCTGTGGATGCAACAATTCGGCAGTAATCTCCGTATCTATGACATGAAGTAGAGCTTCCTTATGATGATCAGATTTGAAAGCAGTGTATTTCTGATATATGAGAAGCTGCCTTTTTGGTGGGAATATCCATGTTTTTTGTACAGAACTGGATCCATCATGAACGCCAGCTGTATGAATTCAGTTTTAATGTGCCCCTAACTGCAGTGACCTGCAGTTATCCAGAGTCTTTGGCACATCAGTTTGTTATTTCTTTCTACCCTGAATGGTTTCACGCTAGAAGCCAGCCAGCCAGCTCTCTGGGATGAAACCTGAAGCCTGGAGGTGCACCATATGTTCTTGCATAGCATCTGCGCTATCTTCAGCATCAAATTTCAGTCTTGCAATGCAAATGTTTGGGATGGATGAGACATCAGCAAATGCAGGGCTTGGACCTAACCTATCTGTTCCCAGAGCATTGATAACAATATTAATTAGTCTTTGTACAAACTGCTCAGGACTCTGTTTGCTTTGCCTAACCCTTCTCTGAAGGTGTTTGCAGGTGTTTGCCCTTCCCTTCTCGAGGCTAACAACCCTTTTCCTTTCCCCAGAGGTCAGAATTTCCACATCTTGGACCATTCTCTTTGTCCTCATCTTGATTCTCATTCTTTGGGCCACATTTCTTTGAAGCTCAGCACTGGTCCAAAGCTCCAGCATGGGCTTGGCTGTGCTTAGGCAGAACCGGCATGGTAGTTCGGGCTGTGATCCTGCTTACACACCCTGGAACAGGATCTGCCTTATTCACAGCACACAACTCCTGCTTCTGACTGCCCATAACTTCCTGATCCTGCTCCTTAACCTGTTTCCCACCAGTATTAGTGCCGGTAATTACTCTTATCTAGATTAATTCTTTCCAGCCTCTGTTTCCCACACTCTCTCTCAATTCTTCTGACGTTGCTGTGAATTTCAGCCCTACACTTTTCCATTTTCCCCAGACTTTCTCCAGGTAGCGCCTGCAGATTTTCTCTGTTCTGATATTTGAAGACACCAATCAGCTACTTATGGCCCTGAACTACAGCAGGCTCCCAAGGAATCCAGCCAATTCAGCTGGACAGCTGCTCTGGTGATGCCTAAATAAGCAGGTTCAAGCGCAGCCATATTGCTTTAGCTTCTTTATAAAGCCATGAGAAGACTTGCCCAAAGCCTGCACACTTCCCATCACTCCTCTAGATCTCCACTGCACTATTGCTGAATACTTCCTAAAAAAGGTAGCTGATGCTTTTTCTTCCTGACTTTGGAGAAGCACTTGCAAATACGACCTAAGCACACCCATGGCTGCTGACAAATGAAACACGTAAGGCAGGATTAAGGAAGAACAGAGGGAAAACTAGAGTGACAAGCATTTTAGCGGCAGCATGGAAGTGCAGAGTTGGGTGTGTTGTCCAGTGCTAGCAGCTGGGCGATTTGAGTGCTTTTAGCACTTGTTTGCACAGCTGGACCGAGTGGCAGGATTCAGCCCGAGGAAAAGGTCACACAGAAATTGCACTTCTCCTTTCTGGCCACACGATGTGCCCATCACACCACGAACAGCCTGGCCAGCCCGCCAGCAATAGCAGATGTAGCCACAAAGGTGGGGTTCCAGGGGTTTGTATTCCCTCACAGCACCTCCTTACCTCTACCCAGGCCCTCTAAAACACTCACACAGGTGCAGACCAGGCGCCGTGGAGCAGAGCGGGGTGAATGGGATGGAGTTGGTGTGGTCCAGATGCTCTGCCTTTGAGGAAGGTGACAAGTTGCTGTGAAAGAAATAGGAGCCAAGTGGTCAAGAGGCAGTGGCAGCTTTTCATCAATGTGAATTATAGCAGACAGTGAATAATTGGAATTAAGTTTTCTTATTAAATGTGAGAATTTACTTATGCTTTCGGTGGGGAAATGTGAGTGACTTCTTTTTCATTCCAACTGCTGGAGTGTCTAGGCCCTTTGTCAGAGCAGAACCAAGAAGCTCTTCAAAACCAGAACTGGGATCTGCAGGAACCAGTTGTCAGCACAGAGATTTGTAAAAGAAACATTGGGATTGGTACAAGTTAAAATCAGATTATGTAAGGGCCAGAAGAAATAGCAGAGCTGGGGGTGGGCGGTAAGAATGTCTTGAATTTATAACAAAGGACACCAGAAAAGAATTTGGGACTGATAATTTGAGCCATTGCTAAGACCACAGCACACACAACTCATTTGAGGGAGAGCCTCCTCTCTGACAGCAGGAGGATGGCAGCACATCACATCTCCCACTTCCCTTCCTTGCAGCCAGGCAGGAAGAGAGACTGCAGCAAAGGATCATCACAAAACAACTATCAATTGTTAAAGATTATTAAACAACTGCCCCAAAACTGGGAGGTTTAGTGAAGAATTCACAGGCATCATCCCCTGTGGTTATGTTGCACACAAGTGATTGGGGCTGGACTGAACTTGTTGCTTGAGAGTGAATGAAATCTGCAGTGCAGGTGGCTAAAATGAGCTTAAAATGTAAATAAATACCCTATTCCCCTTCTATAAGATCCTCTACAATGATTCAATGATACTTCAATGCTCATAATGGGGACATGGCAGAGATCTGACTTTCAACAAATCTGCACAATTTAAAGGTGACCAGGTAGTGCAGCTGTCCCACACAACCTGTGTGAATCAAACCATTCATCTCGGGGCAGAACAAATGGTTTTGTCTTCTGTTTAACTCACAAAACACTTCCCTATAATTCTATCTACCTTAATCAGACAAACTGGGGATTAAAAGAAAGGACTAATCTGCTCGTTGGCCATAATTAGATTTCCTCTGCAAATATTAAGTTAGAACAATAGCAGTGGCTTTGGTAATAAATTTACTTTTAAATGCTTTTCTTCATGTGAATGAGAGAAATGTGTGTTGCCTGCCTAGAGCTTCTTAGAGGAAAGAAGTGAGGAGCATTTTCCCAAAAATACTTTTTTCCTCTTAAAAAAAGAAAAAAAGAAAAAGAAAAAAAGAAAAAGAAAAAAAAGAAAAAAAAGAAAGAAATTAGGAAATTGGAAAGCAGGTGGCCAGATTTGTAGGTGGTGGTAGAAAACCAGAATAAAATCATTAAACTTTCATTAGAACTTATCCAACTTTTATCTCTTTGTTGAAACATCATAGGAAACTTCATCTCTTTATCCATAATAATGCCTAACAAGTGCTAATAATGTATGGCTGGAGGCAGCTGGGACTCAGTCTAAGCCTTAGCTCAGTTCTCATTAAAGACAAGCAATCATTCCACCTTTGCCATGGGTCTCATAAAGCTTCATGGGTTTCAAATGACAAGTCACTACGGCTCTGACAACCACCTCAGAAGACTTCAGAAAACCTGTATGCAAAGCTGAGATGTGAATGGCTCCAGGCTCTGGTCCCAGAGGACATCTCCTCAGGGGTTCAGCTAGGAAGTGAGAAGCCAAAGACACAACCATGGGGTCAGATAGGCTTTTGGGAAACCACCACATTGATGGTTTTGTAAGATTCACATACCAGGGCATAACAGCAGTCACAATTTGTAAGTCATGTACAAGCAGGTCATTCAAATTCTGCTTCTTTCTTTTGGTGTTTGCAAATTTTGCCCCCTTGTTTATTTGTTCTGGGAGTTTTAATGCTCAAAACTAACCGACCTACACTTACATAGTAGGTGTTTTTCCCTGGATTTGTGATGTTATGTGTGTGCATCTCAGGACAGAATCCCCCCTTTGGCGATTTATAAGCTTTTAATGGAAAAGCTGTACCAAACCCACTTAGATGGCAAACCCAGGCCGTCAGTTCTGAGATCAGCACACAGCTTGAATGGACTGTGTGTCGCAAACGTAAAATCACCCTGAACTCACCAGCCCGGCAGCCTACTGAAAAGCATTTCCTAACGATTACTCCCACTCCTCAATCCTTCTCTGAGCAACAAAGTCAGGTTGCTTGGCAGAAGGGCAGCAGGTGTGTGTCTGTCAGCCCTTCTACCCCACCACTGCGTAACTACTAATCCAGGCTCTCCCAAAGCCCCTGCAGAGCCCAGTACCTGTGCAGAGGGCTTGGAGAAATGCTGGCAGGGAAAGGGTTAAATGCTGGCAATCAGTGATGCCAGCATGCCAACAAAGGGCAGGGGCTGGGAAAGCAGAACCAAACACCAAAGTGCACAATTCTCATGCAGGGGCATTTCCAAAGGAGTCTTTGCTCAGGTGACAGAGCCTGGTCCAGCAGGATGTCCCAGTGCCTGTGCAAGGCTGACCCAGCTACAAGGCCAGGTCTTCTCCAGACAAAGACGGAAACATGAATTCTGTTTGGGGTGGTTTTTATTTTAGATTGAGAAGCTACACAAAGAGAGAACAAATATACATTTCTGTGAGAGAAGGGAAAAAGAGAGTATCCCATTGTGTCACCCTCCTAATACAACAAACCATCCCAACCTGAGCCACAGGACTGGTTGCTCCTCAGGTAGGCAGGGAGTTCTTACACAACAAACATCTGTAACATCTGCCCCAGGGTCACACACCCCCAAACACAGCAGTATGTTCTTTTTATGCATATGTGCATGTACATCTGTTCTTGGTAGATGATGGAAAGGCTGATACAGAGTCACAAGGATGAAACCCACAGCATTAAAAGAGGAACAGCTCCAGATGTTCACAAGGATCAACACACCCACGTGGCACAAACACTTCTTCAAAGGAGTGGTTACTCTTTTAACCTGAAGGCAGATACGTTTGTATCAGTGATACTGGATTGTACTGGAGTGGATGGCAGTGAATTTCAGAGTTCATCTGTCTTTTTATTAAAGTAATTAATCAAATGGTTTAGCATATAAAAATACAATAATCCTCCCTCCTAATTAGAGCAATTTGTGTTCAGGTAGAAATAAAAGCACACGCACACATACACACCTCAGGATTGCTGTCAGAGAGCTCACAGGATAAAGAAAAGAAAACCACTTTCCTTGTCTCACACCAGGACATCACATTCTCCCTTCCTGTCTCCAGGGATAACAGAATCTTTCAGCTTTGGTGCATAGTTACATTTGAAAGCCAAACAGCAACTTGGAATTTGTCCTGAAGGGAACCAGGACAAGGCACCTTTAAGGATAATAAGGCAGAAGGGGACTCCTCGTGTGCACGGGTGGTCCTGCTATCCCTGAATCTGAGGGATTAATCAAAATCTAATCAAAATCTTCACCCTCGCAAAGTGTGAGTGAGTCAGTCTCAGTTTGCTGTAACCAGAAGCAGTTCAGGAGCCGAGGCCCATCCATCTCCCAAGAGCAGAGGTTTGCCCAGCCATTCGCAGTGGTCTCCATCCCATACAGCACAACCTTACAAGAGTGCAGCCAGGATAGTAAATGAAGAAGTTTAAATGAGATTGTGTTCTTAAAAGAATGGAATGCTCATGGATGGCAAACACATCACCTCCACAGTGGCCTTCAGGGAAGACATGTCAACAGAGCATCTGTTGTGGAGCACAGCAGGGAGCCAGCAAGGGCTGGGCCACCTTAGTCACAATTATTTGACTAATTAAGTGTAAAATGTCATTAAGATATTGCCTTAATGAAGCAGGGTTTGTTCAGTCCAGACGCTCTCCAAAGCTGAAACCATGCCTTTGTCCCCTCCTGACAGGATGTGAAACAGTCCATGTCCTCACAGGGGGCCAGAATATCTTTAAGTTTGATCTATCCTATACTATAGGAATGAGCCTGATCCTGCTGGGATCTGGGCAGACTCCAAGGAACACAACAGACTCTGTAGGAGGGATACAGAGAAGGCAAACTGAACAAAACATGAGGAAGTTTCCTTCTGCATCAACACCAACCACTAGGAAAACACTTTTTTCTTATTAGAGGCACCACATCATAAGAATACTGTGAGCATGTAAAATGCCTCTAGTTACAGCCAAGAAGTTTTAAAAACATTACTGCTGCTTTGCCCATCAGGATCATCTTAAAAAGCCCAGACCAATCCCCTGTGCTGCTAAGGAGGTATGTCCATCAGAAATCCAGAAGCCACGGAAAGCTCAGGAAATTACATCAATGCACATAAGTGAAGGCCCTGGTCTGTCCTTTTTGTGGCATTCCTTCTGGTTCTTAAAAAAACCTACAATCCAAACCAGTTAATATCTGGAGTATTTTTTATGGTTAAGCACAATTCTTTCTGTGGGAATGTAATCTGGGGGATTCAGACATGTGTAAACAGTTCCTTGAGAGAAGAGTTCCCTCAGTAATTTCCTTCTGCAACATGTAACTGCAATTAAGTTGCACGCACATGCTGTATATGCAGTTTAGTTCCAATTACTAAATACATGCTTGGCAAGGAAGAGCATTACTTTCTCTGTGTTGTTTTACCAGAAGGAGCAAGTGACAGCTATCCTAAGGAACATCTAATACCGAATTTCGTGGTCTCTGTGGCTTAAAACCACACCGTTAACTTTGCATTGCAACAGAGTTGGCTCAAAATCCATTTCCCCATGCTGGTTCCCGTTGGTAGCCCTGCTTGCCTTGCCTGCAGCATCTGTGGCCTTGGGAGACAAATATAAATGTTTCTTGAGCAGGATTTTACACAAGAGCTATTGGCCTGCTGAAATGTCCACAGTCCTCATGTCCTGCTGGCACCAAGATCTGAGGTTAAATCCAAATGAGATTTCATAACTGTTAAGGATGATGCATCTGCTGACACCGAGATATAATTTGATAAGTAACCACACTGTGAACTCTTGAATGAAAGAGATTTTCTTTTTCCTCTTCTATTAAAAACTCTGCACAGAATCAAATGTATTTCTAAATCCTCAGGTGTGGATTTTTTAAAGGAGGTGATAGTTGCTAGCTAACAATGAACCTGGCTTTGGAACTCAGGGTCTGCTTGGCAACTCTTCATGTGACTCAAGAGAGAGTTCTTTCACCTTTTTCTGTATTCATTCACTTGTGCAGCTGTGAACTGATGCCTGCTGGTCACAAATGTCTGTAAAGACCCTATGCAAAGAATGAATTCTGTGTTAACAGTAACTTCCCAAGACAGTGCTCAGATGTGAAGACCTACAGGAGCCAAATAAGGCTCTTGATCACTTATTGTCAAAGTATTCAGGGGCAACTGTCTCAATGTGTTGCCCAAAGTCTGGAAAAAGTTTTAGATCACTTGTCAAACCCTTTTCGCTCCTGCCAGAAACTGAAGCAGCAAGTGAACATGGCTTTCATCAATATGCTCCCATAGATAACAAGTTGGTCTTTGTCCTCAGAGAATAATGGTCTCCATGCATTTATCTGAGGAGCATTTGTCCCAGCTATCCTGCAAGGAGGAATGTGGGTCAATCCCTGATCCAGAACTGTACTGCTATTCCTCTGGTCATGGCCAGCAGCCAGGAGCAGCTTATCAGAGCTCCACGCTGGCCCTCTGCATGCTGCCTTGTTGCTCAGTGACGATGCATTTCAGAAACTTCAGCACTCCTGCCGCTCCCTGCCAATCCTGCCCAAGCAGCAGGCAGGGATTTGCATTGTCTCTGCCACATGCCGGACAAATGCCTGCAGCCTTTTTGATCCTATCCATATCAAAATGCCAAGGAAAAGATGCTTCTTTATCCTCTTGCTTACCCTGTTTTCTGTGACAGTGCCCCTGCAGCCTTCCAGCTCTTCCTTTTTCTCCACCTTTATCACCCACAGTGACAAGACAACTTGTTCTTTGAGTTGAAAAGCTCTCTCTCCCACTGAAACTAGTCAGGAACTAAGCTGTCAAGACTCCCAATTTAGATGTTGAATCCATGGTGATGTCTGTTAATTTACCTGAGCTTGCATGGCATGTCAGGTGGAGATGGAACGAGGCAGACAGAACAGGGCCCTGTGTTGTCCTTGACTAAGCCACACCCCTTTTCTGAACTGCAGCTCACTCTGACACCAGCTCCCCTGCTCCCCCCTAATTAGCCCAGCAAATGCATCCACCTGATCTCCTTTCCATCAGTCATTCCTCCTCTAGCACAATGCAACTTCCATTATTTGATTCCTTGCAGATTTTTAAGAAGTTCCTTATTCTTCGAGATTTACTGGTCTGTGTCTTAAGAGTGCTTTCCAAACATTGCAACGCACTATCTTCCACACCATTGCCTGTGAGAGATATGTAAATATCTGTAAACCTAATTTACAGAAGAGGAAGCCCAGGTATAGAACTTATGCAACCTGCCTAATTCTTATGCAACCTGTGCTGTTCATCTGTCACTGGATCAGTCATTACAGGCAGCTCTGTGATTATGAACTGCCAAGACTCTGTTAGAATCAGTGAAGATGTGACAATTTTCCTTTGGTGAGAGTTTATCTTTTGGTCTTTTGACTTGGTACCTGAGGCCCACTGCTCACTGCCTGCAGGAGGGTCAGGATTAAAAATTATCATTTCCAACAGGATGATGCTTTACAGTGGCTGCAGAAATGCACTGTGCTAGCAGAGGGCCAGAGTGAAGATTTAGCCCAGACTGCTGACCAACACTGCAAATCTTTGCAGAAGAGGTGGTGGTTTTGACCCTTTTTCAAGCTCTTGAGGACACAAACTACAACATATGGCTGGGTGGTCAGTCACAGAGATGACAGGGACTTGGACTTGACTGAAAGAGGAACTGCCTAAACTCCTCAGATTTCACTATTCTTGCTGCAAAATAAGGAGGAACCTTAGGAGAATAAGAATGGTGACACTGGGTCATGTCCATCTCTGGCACTGGCCACAGCAAATGCCCAGGAAGAGTATGGGAACAGAGCAAGCACCATGAAACCTTCCTGCCCCTCAGACCATCCCCCTAGTCTCTCACCACCTCCAGCTCAGGGCACTGCCTCCTCAGGGCTGCCCAGAGAAGACAAAGCAGAGATTGTTTCACCAGCCAATGTGGTACTTTGGCTGGCTCCACATCTCTGTTACGGGCGAAGGACACGGTCCCATTTGTCACATCCCTGCAGGGGAAGCCCTGGGATTGGCTCCAGTCTGTTCTCAACACAAAAGCCATCCTGATTGCAAGAGACATCCCCAGAAGGGTTCAAAGCCCTTTGCAGTCACTGAGTCTTGTAGTGCAATTACCCACACCAAGACTCAGCTGAAGCTCAGTTCTTAGGAATACAGGATCTTTACTGAAAATATCCTAAAAGCAGTCAAGTCCTGGCACCCTCCACTGCTCACTACACCTTTTCAGGCATCTACAGCCACGTCTCACAGCACAGAACAAGCATCTTTCTCAGTGTGAGAGACAGATACTGCTCTGCACTCTCAGAGCAACTCTAAATTACCAAGGCTCACAAATGTCTGCTGAGTTCAGGACAGGAGCAAGGCAGAATGCAAACTGGAGCCCTCAAAACTCTGTTCCATTTATTCCTGAGCCACTGAAACATAAAACGAACATAGGGTATTCCAGGAAACAGGATGAGATCAGGCAGTGATAGATAAAGCACAGAGTGAAAAGTCAGTCCTAGAGAAGAAATAAAAGATGGTGCAAAATGGTCAAAGAAACTTCACTGAAAAAGGTAAAAGTGGGAGAACACATGGCGTCAGACACAGAGTGGGATTGCCTATGCCAAAGGCTTGCAGACTCTCCAATATTTCATAGAATCACAGAATCCACTGAGTTGGAAGGGACCCATCAGGATCATCGAGTCCAACTCCTGGCCTTGCACAGGACACCCCAAGAACCACACCATGTAATTTCCGTATCTTTCTCTCAAAAAGCAATTCCTGTACTAGAGGGTAGGACACAAGCTGAGAACTTGTACCTTCCAGAAATAAAGCCAAAACAACAAAAAACGCAACCTAAAATCAAACAGAAAAATAGTGTTTTCTAGATGGAATTTATTTCCTCTTAAAAAAAAAAAAAGCAACTTACTACAGGTTTCCAATTTACACTTATGTCAGGAAAACAGAAATAGATGTCCAGTCAAGAGACACTGGAGTTAAGTACCACAATGGCACCAGATTTGTGGAGTGCCTGGGTGAGAGCAGAGCAGAGCAGGTACCCCTGGCTGCACCTGCAAGGCTCCTGAGCACCTTCTCAGCTCACAGCCTCCTGGAACAGGAAGCTCCCAGTGTAACACATTACACTGAAGGGAAGAACAGCATGTAAAATGCACATCTCTGAACAGCTTTTCATTTTTCTCCCAGTGGCCCTTACCTGAAGACCCTGACCACTTAAAGCAAATGGCAAGTCTTGTATCTCATCAGGCTTTCCACCAGGATCCACATCGTTACAGTGGCAGTTGTTGGAATGTGTCACATTTTTTACAGTCTGAGACAGGGCAATACTGGATCTCTCATATTCCTACCTTAGGAAACAATCCAGGTAGAGAGTTCTAGAATGCATCACGGCTGTCGCGAGGAATGGGAACATCACAGAAAAACAAGAAATGTAAATTCTTACACAAATGATAAAAAAATGACCAGGAAGATGTTCTGACAAGTAGTTACCCAGCACTCCTCCTTCCATAGATCCCTCTTGTTCTGCACAAACAACAAAAGAACTGGCACATTTTAAAGTCTAAAGCACGGCTTCTGTAAGACTAACAGATTTCTGGCAGGTTAAGAGCTGAATACTCATGGTTCATATAAATCCTAAGATGTTTCCAAGAGAAGGAATGTCAGATTTCCTTGATTAAATTCCTGCTATGAGAATGATTTGACCTCCTTAAATCCAACTGCTCTAACAAGCTTTACATGGGACTAGACATTCATATTGATGCAAAACATGGCAATCCACTAGTGGGGACTGGGAGAGGTGTTCAGCAAAGACTCTGAGCTTCTGCATTGCTATTGAAAAATACTAATACTGGGCTATTTGCTTTACTTTTCCATTTCCTGGGATCCCCCGCGAGGAACAGTGTGCCACAGCCTATGGCACGCTGCTGCAAGGCTGGGGCACGCTCCAACTGCAGCACCATAGGGAAGAAGGATCATATGGCAATGGCAAGGTGCTGCCTGCAAGGAAGCCCAACCTTTGGGTTTGCCCAGGTCAGTACTTTTACCTCTGCGCAAGAACAGCTTCAGGGTGGAAAAAAAAATTAAAATTGAGATGTGTTCTACTCTGAAATGGCGCTGTGATGCTTCATGAATTGTCATTTTAGTGCTGCCCTCATGCCCTGATCCTAGCTGCATGTGTCACGGTGAGGGAGAGCACCATTGAACCATGGAATGTTAAGGGGTTGGAAAGGACCTTAAAGATCATCCAGTCCCAACCCCCCTGACATGTGCAGGGACACCTCCCACTAGACCAGGTTACTCAAGACCTTATCCAGCCCAGCTTTGAACACTGTCAGGGCTGGGGCACTCACAACTTCCCTGAGCAACCTGTTCCAGGATCTCACCAAATTTCCCCTCTTTCAGTTTGTACCCAGTGGCCCTTGTCCTACCACTACAGTTACTGAAAGATAGTGGCTCCCTGGCTTCCCTGTAGGCCCCCTTCAGATACGGGAAGATTGCAATGCAACCTTCTCTTCTCTGGGCTGAACAGCCCCAAGTTTGTCAGCCTGTCTTCACAGGGGATGTGCTCCCATCATCTTCGTGGCCCTCCTCTGGACTTGCTCCAACAGTCCCATGTCCTTCTTATGTTGGAAACACCAGAACTGTACGCAGTGTTCCAGGGGGTCTCACAAAAGCACAGGAGCTAAATGTCTGATGGGGGATAAAATGCAACTACAGAACTGTGTTGGTTTAACACAGCCTGGTTTTTTGGTACAGGTGGAAGAAAAGCTGCTCGAAACTTCTATTGATGCCTACAAGGCCAACCTGGAAACAGAGACTAGACAGGAGTAAGGGAATAAAGGTGGATATTTATTCGAAAGGCCTTCAGAGGCACACCCTGGGCAGGCCAAAGGCTGCACCCAAGATGGACGACAAGTCACGAGTTCTTCACACTGTTACAGGTTTGGTCCATTTGCATATCAGCATAAATTNCTATGTCCAGCACAGAGCCAGTTGCTGAAGGCTCTGACAATGGGCAGGTTACCAGCCCAATTAGACAAGTTGGTAACGCCTCTGCGATGACGTATTTAAGAAAGGAAAAACCGCGGGAAGTTCTCTTTCTTCTCCTGACGGGTGGTGAAGTGGCCGCTGGGGCCCATCCTGGTGGGGACCACCAAGGGCTGTGCAGCCCAGGGCCCTCCTGAGGCCAGGAGCTTGTGGCCAGGGCCCTGCCAAGGCCGGAGCCAACCTCTCAACTGCAACTTACAGACACCAACTTTCTTCCAAGTCAGAGAAAAAGGAAAAGTGGCAACACATGAGGAGAACCAACATGGCAGCACCGAGGTCAGGGAAAAAAAGGAGAGGGAGGAGGTGCTCCAAGCGCTGGAGCTGAGATTCTCCTGCAAGCTGTGGTGAAGACTATAATACAACAAACTGTTTCATTGTAATTCATGAGGGGCATGGCGGGTGCAGAGATCCACGCACAGCCCGTAAAGAAGAGTACTCACGCTGGAGTGTGTGGATACTGAAAAGCTGTAATCTAGTGAGGAGCTCGAACAGAGAGAGATAACCCTTGCTTTTAGAGACAGAGGAAGAGAGCCTTTGCTTTTCAACTAGAACAGCTCGTCCTTAAAAGACTGAACCCCATGAACTAAAATGACCCATGCTAGGCAGTTCTGAGAAGACTGCTTGGCCCATGGGAGGGATTCACACTGCAGCAGGTTCGGGTGGGACTGCTACTTGTGGAAGTTAAAACCATGCTAGAGAAGTTCACAGAGAACTATCTCCCGTGGAGAGGATCCCCACAGCACACCAGAAGAAACTCTTTTCCTTAGCATACTGTAGAAAAATTTTTAAGACCAAAACCCCATGTTTTGTTTCCTTGTGTGGTCGGTGGAGAGAGGGAGGGACTGGGGAAGAAAGGTGTTCTGGAAGTTTACTTTGGTTCTCATTACCCTTTTTACTTTTAATTCTGTTAATAATAAATCTTCTTTATAATGTTTAAGTTTTAAACCTGTTTTGCCTTAAAGTGGGTCTTTTTTTTCAATAATCCTTATCTCAACTCATGAAAATGAAGTTTTCAATTCCCTTTCCTCTGCTCAGCTACAGCAGAGGAAAATAAGTAGATGTTTTTTTTGTGGATGCCTGGCGCTTAGCCAGTGTCAAACCACAACAAGAACCCAGCACGCAGGTGACAGTCAGGACTTTCAGCTTCCTTGAGACATCCATATACTGCTTTAAAAAAAAAGTATTT
Source organism: Oriolus oriolus (assembly GCA_013400235.1). Classification (NCBI taxonomy): domain Eukaryota; kingdom Metazoa; phylum Chordata; class Aves; order Passeriformes; family Corvidae; genus Oriolus; species Oriolus oriolus. The sequence continues at coordinate 584,643 of VXBT01011624.1, forward strand.
GGGGCGCTGGTGCATTCAGATTTTTCAAAGAGATATTTAGACTTAAAAGTGTGCTTTTGGTTTCCTGAGTTGAAAGAAGTCAGGATGATTCTAACAAGAAGAAATGCAATGTTGATCTGCTGGGCAAAAGATGTCTCTACAGAACTGTGTTTGTCTCCTTCCATTTTGAAGATAAGCCAAGGAATGACCAAATTTTGTGGACATGGTTATAAATAAACTGGTTAAAAAGAAACTCCACCTGCAGTTTCCCAGTGGGCTGACTAATCCTTTCCTGCTTGGATTGCCTGCATGGCTCCAGTGCACAGGATTAACCAGCCAGTCATGACACACTCACTGCGCTCTCCCTCAGGGGTGGCCACATCTCACTCTGAGCATCTTTCTGCACAATTCATTGTGTCTCTTTACCAGGAGGGATGCTCTGCAAAGGAAGGCAGCTGCTGCTATGGAATGGAGTTGCCTCCTCCTAGTGCTGGTATCTTTCCAAGATGATAGGTTCCTCTGAAGCAAGAGAGGAGAAAGAAGAAGGGAGACTTAGCACTACTTTATAACAAAGCTAAGTGTAAATATAGATTGCTGAATTAACAGTGTGGAGACTGACCACATGCAATCTCCTGCTGAAGCAGCCAAGAGAAAACATCACAAATCCAGGCAAATTTTGGCATGTGTACAGTCATAATTTTTTAACGATTAGCATCCAAAGAGTCAAGATAAACCAACAGGATCTTTGCAATGAGTTTGCCAGACTTTGTTCAGGTTTGGGATGCAAATTCAGAAAGGACACTGTAAAGGCAAAAAGGAGGAGTAAGAATCCAGAAACATTTGGCTGAGCCTCAAGCAAAGGTTATCATGTGCCATTAAAGCATTACCCTGGCCCAGCACCACCCAGAATTACTAAAAGTAAACTGCTGCCAGAAGAACATTTATGGCAGGACCAAATTGCTAGCAGGAACAGGTAACCAGCTCCCACACAGAGATCACTGAACTACTTGGGGTTATAAACTTACCTCTTCCCCTTTCAAGCCAAGACTCAGACTTGCCTGTCATCAGTTTCCACATGATGTGAGTTCAGAATTTTTCCTCCCCTATTCAATTCTGCTGGAAGAGGAGTATGACTAAAGTTGTTTGGATTGACCCATTAAATAAACATGAGCAGGACGTGGTGTGCTAGCAGAGGATCATGTGTGTTTTCATCAAGGGAACTGACTTCTGGTTTTGTGGATGTTGTCACAGGCAAGCTTTTTTCAGACATACTAACACTGGAACAGACTCTACATTTTTTCAACCCCAAAGCAATTACTTTAACAAAATTTGTGCTTCCTCTGGATTTTTGCCTTAACAGCTTGGTTACAGGAAAGGAGGAAACCAATCCTTGATCTGCACTAAGATCTCCTATGTTTGGTCCCACAGTTTGGGAGTTACTCACCAAAAACCAGGAAAGCTACTATGAGCTGCAATGCAGTGGGAGAATGAAACAAGTTCCTATAAGCTATTAATTTAGGTATGAAATGAAAAAAAAAATTAAAAATAGAAAACAGCTAGTTTTAAGGACATATTCGACGTTTTTAATGGATTGGAGAATGTGAGAGGAAGGGGAGAGGGAGAAAAATGTTGCTTCATATCATGGCTGTAATGGTCGGTAAGTGTTTCCAGGCTAGAAAAAAAATTTGAGCAACATTTTCACCCACTCTGGAGTTTCTAGACTGCTTCTCCATTCAAACAGCAGCAAAAATAAGCTTACTAATTTTCCCCTACAATAAGCACATACTGGGTTTGTCTACCTCCCTATCTCCAACCCATCTGAGCCTTCACTAAGGAAGCCTTGTTACACCAGAAGCCTCAATGGCAGTTCTCACGTACATGTACACAAGTGTGCCCGTGCAACACGTATACATGTACATGTATAAACTATCAAAATACTATTATAAAGCGAGTGTTCCTTCTCAACACCCCTTCTCTGCCCACCCCACCTCCCTCCCCTTCCCCAGGCCACCATATTTCAAAACAGACTGGAAATGAGCACTTCCAAGAGCCATCCAGCCCCTGGTTGCACTGCAAACGTCTGGGTGTGTTGACAAGTCCCTGGGCCACCTCTAGGAGTGGTCTTGACGAGCGGCCTCGAGTTCACAATACTGATTCCTTGGATTCAGACTCTGCTGTGCTGGTTGTGCTGGAGACTGGGTTTTTGTGGGTTACCAAAGGTGACGTTTCTGCTTCAGACTTGCTGTTAGCAACTGCTTCTACGGTGACTTCCTTTAGCTCCTGCTCTCTGTCTTTCTTTTCTTTTTCATTCAGGTAATTAAGGATGCCCGCTCCCAGGGCATCCCCTTCCACATTCACAACTGTGGTGGTTCGGTCCCTGGTGAAGATCAGAAACAAAAAGCAAAGCAGCAGGCTTTTAGTTTAAGAGTTGCAACACAGTAAGGGGAGCTGATTCACCCCTGCTGAACCACTAACATAGCACTGGAGCTAGACAAGGGAGATGTACTTATCACAGGTGTTTTCCACAGAAGTATCATCACTATCTCAGAACTAAAAATGTGCACCAGAGCAGGTCAGTCAAACTGTTACTATCAGCTGGTTCTGGTCTCTCTGTGGGTTGCAGAAACGGTACTACACTTTCTCAGCCATCCTGCTTTTCACAGCCCACCTCCTTCTTCTTCCCTTTCCCCAGGCCAGCATTTTTCAAATGCAAGTTCAGTGCAGGAACTTATTTTGGGCTTATCCAGAAAGTGACTAAGAGCATCCAGCTCTCTTTTTTAACTACAGTGACTAGTACCTTAATCCAAGCATCTTCTTAAGGGATCCTTCCAAAAGCAGGCAGAATGACTTGTGTTCTCTGCATTTGCTGCCTGAAGCACCTGCCCTAATTTTCGGTCCTACAACACAAAACTAGTGGGCCAGGGTGTAATGGAGGAGATTTATGGGTCATAAAGAAGAACAATGTTTTCATGTGCCTTTTGAGACTTGCTAGTCATTCTGTAGCCTAACTTTAAGAGAGGCTCAACTTGTAATTGTGGTCCTCTGTGGTAATTAAACAGTTAGCATTAAAGCAAGACATGGGACTCCTTCTTCCCTCCTTGACTAGAACAGTGTTGACCACAGAGGGATGCCACATATTTTATAATGAAGGCAGCTAGCACAACCCAGGCCGAGAGCAGCCCAGAGTGAAAGGAAGGGCAAATTTTTCACTCTTGCCTTCAAGCACGTGCAAGTACAAGTGGAGAACGCACAGCTACTACTGTACTTCCTTAGGAAGACAGGATAAAAAGGGCTAGCCACTGCTTTGCCTGTCTCTCCTGTCCTGGCTGATCCCCAAGAGGTTATAGTAAGAAAGAGTTTGATCACCCTAAGGAAGCTGTAGGAATATGATTATGCTCCACAGACATGTGTTGTGAGGGAAGAGAAGCTGCCACCTTCTCCAGTCTCTGAAATTCAAGGGTGTCCTCAGGCATCCTAATTTCCACATCTGTTGTGGGAATGCACCGTCTGTACAGAGAGGCTGGTGTTTCCAAAAAGCAGTGTTGAGGGATTATGTGCAGTCTAAACCAGGAACTGCCCAATAACCCACCAACTGGAAACAAATTACCTAAGTGGGATTCAGATCACTTGACCCATACTGACCTCTTACTTCTTTCCCAGAAGATGGAAAGGTGGTAATACTGTCTACTAAACGTGTGACTCTCAGCAGCGTGTTCCAGCCATGACACTGCCCACACCAGTGACCAGTGGCACAACCCTCTGTGTCCCTGTCCTGCCAATGGACAGGACCTCTCTGTGACACTTGTGTTGGTGCTTTGACCAGTCTTGAAACTACAAAAAAATTTCAAACAATAGCTGACAAGAGCTTCTGATGGAAGCTGCTTCCCACACATGACCATGGAAGCTTTCCACAACAGATATTCAGACTCAATTTCCTCTGTCCTCCCCTGCCCTTCTAGTGTCCAACTAATTTCCAGCAATATCAACACCTTCTAAACAGACTTTCAACAACCCTTCTGAAGGGAGTTGAAGCCAAGAAGAAATACATTTCTATAAAGGCTGAATAAAAAAGCTGAAGAGGGATTTTAGCATACTGACTGCTTTAACTGGGAAGGGAGCAACTTTTCCAGCCTGTCACGAGTTACCTGTTCTATAGGCAGACATCTTGTAGGGTCTTATTTTATACTGGGTTACATTCTGTACTTTGACCATGTTTCCAGCTGAATATGCTACAAGGATGCTGTAGTGAGGTGGATGTCACTCTTCTCCCACGTAACAGGTCACAGGCTGAGAGGAAACGGCCTCAAGTTGCACCAGGGGAGGTTTATATTGGATATTACAAAAATCTTTTCCATGGGAAGGGTTGTAAAACATTTGAACAGACTGCCTAGGGAAGCGGTGGCATCCCCACGACATGGCTTAATGGTGAGCATGGTGATGGTGCTACACTGACGGCTGGACTTGACAATCTGAGCGTTTCTTTCCAACCTTAGCCCTTCTGTAATTCCATGTTTCTACGCCTTGCAACAGCAGGTGCGCGAGGCCTGCGGTACTCACACGATCCAGTCCACGGCCAGTATGAGGGACAGGTCGTTGGTGGGCAGCCCGATGGCCTCCAGGATGATGGCGATGGTGAGGACGCCTCCGGCGGGGACCCCGGCTGCTCCCACGCTGGACGCGGTGGCCGTCACGCTGCAAATCAATGTCCATGCCTGGTTAGAGGAGCTCCCAGCTCTCCTCTGCTGCCCTCTGTCACGTGTTTCCCCGCTATGGGAACTGTAAACAAACGCTCCAGCATGGGACACGCAGAGTATTTGCTTCCCAGGCAAACCCCTTCCTGCCTGCTGATGCAAAGGAACCGGTACAGAGGACAGGGGCTCAGCAGGGATCCGCAGCAGTTACCATGGCAATAGCTCGGGGTTCAACACCAGGACTGCCTTTTCAGGATCAAAAACAACCAACACAACTGTATCCTGCTGCCTTACTAACATTCCCAGCTCCAGCATGCTGAGTGACTCACACCTTCTGACCCCACATATATAAAGGCAAACTGTGCCACGCCGGGCACAGCACCTTCTCTGTGTCTCGTTTGCATTTCAACACAGACCCTAAATCAGGAGCTGGAAACCTGCAGCCCATGTGCTCAACACACCTTTTTACGTGCAGTTGTCTGCAACTGAGCTCACCTTGGGCTATCACTGTACCATCCTCAGGCCTGTCTTCACACCTGATTTACTGAGAGTACCTGAAAAGCTAATTTGGCTACCCACCAAAAAAAACCCAAGGCCCCAGCCCTGCCTTAAATAGACAAACAACATACTGAGAAACACAATCAGGAAGGAGATAAAACCTAGCCAGGGAGGGTAAAAAATGCCAGGAACCAGCCCTAGGAGGCATCTGGTGGAAGCAGCTGTGGCTGCTGGGCACAGTGAGGAGCCAGAACTGCTTGTAGCATCCTCATTTAAGGGATTTTGAGGAGAGAAATGAAGATAATGACACTTTATGGGATATGGGACATGGGAGGATACTCCAGACATAGAGGGGAGCAAAGCAGTTAGGAGGGGAACAACAAGAGATCTGATCAGGAAAGCCAGCAATGTGATGGTAGGAAGGACAGAGGTAAGCAAGAACAGAGTCTTTAGTATGAAACAGATGCATAAGGAACCGAGGAGCTGGCAGGAGAATTTTCTAAGACATCCAGAGGGGGAATACTGGGCAGAGCAGAATGCCTCAATTACCCAGCCTAATGGTGACTGGAGGATGGAGGAGTGAGATGCTTAAGGAAGGAGAGGAATTTCATGTGAGAAAGAGCTTTAAACAGCTCAAAGTCTGTTTCAGAATTCAATTACCCCTTCCAGGTTCTACCTTTTATTAAATCGAGACTCTGTAAAATCTTGTAAAGGTTTAAAGACTCCATCCTTTAATCACCCTGTAATTATGTTACATAGCAGTTTGTAAGCTTTAGGTCAGAGATGTGGAATGCAAACTGCTGGCTATTAATGGAGAGACCACAGCTTGAATGTGTCTGGGGGCCAGAAGGATGTGGTTGCAAGCAACTTACAGAATTGTGAAGATCTGCCCAGGGTTGAGGTCGACGTTGTTCAGCTGAGCAATGAACACAGCTGCCATGCACTGGAAAATAGCAGCTCCATCCATGTTTACAGTGGCCCCAATGGGAAGGATAAACCTGCTGATCCTCTTGTCGACTTTGTTGTTCTCCTCAATACACTTGATCATGGACGGCAGCGTGGCTGAGCTGGAAACAGAACAGGGAGAAATGAAATACAGAGCATCAGGGTGCTCGAAATGCCCCATTGCTGTCTCATGGCTTTCATGTTTCTAACATGCTGCAGGCAGGACTGTCAAGACAACAATGCCATTTTATAGTCCCTCTCTGTCATGATGGCAATGAGGGACCCTCCTCGTTGAGTTTTGAGCAGAGGTATTTAATAATCTGCTTTCATCCAGAAATAGCTGATAAGGACTTTTAATCTCCCAGAAGCAAGAACTCATGACTTAACACACTCTGCAGCATTACATGGCTGCGGAATGAACAAGTCTCAAACTACAAAAAAAAAAAAACAAAAACAGATGCAAATATAGCAGGGGAGGTTGGAACTAGATGATCTTTAAAGCTTCTTCCAACCCAAACCATTCTATGATTCTATGATAATATAAATACAACAGATGCAACAGCAATCTCTGTTAATGCTGTATTAGTACCTTCTCAAATAAACAGAAAAGTAATTAAAAATAAAACATCACTCTTGGATTTATTTCTTGCATTATAAATCACATGGTTTTATTCATAAACCCTCTCCTACCATGCAGAAGGAGAGAGTTTATGAATAGTGTATTTCAGCTCCTTTGACAGACATGCATCTACTTTTGGAGATGACCAAAATGATTTTATATAGATTCAATGATTTTATATAGAAATGTTGCTTGTTCAGGTGTTATAGATATGTGATTTGATCAGGTGTTTGTACTTGAAAAAAGTGTAAATTACATGCTCAGTAGTTTGGTTATGAGAAATAAAACCTGATCAGGCCAGATCTCTGAAATCAATAATATTAAACTCCTTTACACCAGCAAGCAAGTCCACTTTGCTCCTATAAAGTTAGTCTCAATTTGTTCCAAATCCTTCTGAACTTAATAAGTAAACTTCTGAAGACAAAGTCCCTCACTACTGACTCTCACTTTACTTAAAATTGAAAGGACAGCTGTCAGCATCATTTAAAGACAATAATTTTATTTTTTCCCCCAAGATATTTCCAAATCAGCATCATGCTACAGTCCCAATATTTTGAGGAATTGTTTTCAACAGCTCATTATCAGCATGTGCTGTGTAGCAGGCTGCTGACAGCGGTGAGACTCTCTATGCTCAGAAGTCTCTTTTTGCAATCTCAGGAACAATATTCACACCTAAAACTGAAACTGGATACAGCCAGTTTAGAGTGACAGACATAACCAGGCTATAATCCCAGAAGTGGCACAGAAACCCACCTGGAGCAAGTGGCAAAGGCAGTGGCAAGTGGTGTGATAAGTCCTAAGAGAAAACGATATGGATTTTGCCGTGTGGCTGCAAAATAAATAAGTGGCAGAATGATTCCCCCGTGGATGACGTGGCCCAGGATAGAGGCGAAGATGTATTTTCCCAGACTGGTCACCAGAAGTACAATATCTTCCATTTCCACAATCTTGCTCCCAACAAGGAACATAATGCCGATAGGTACATACCTGTGTAAATGAAATATTGGCTGTCATTAAGTGCAAACAAGAAACCTTGGAAAACACGACATTTTCCATCCTGGAGATAACATTCTGGTAAAGAATCTGCTGCTCCTGCTGAAGGGTGGTTCCTTATTCACCACACACTCAGGTTAGGCGAATTTGGAAGGCTTTTCTAAGACTCCTGTTTGGTGGATGGTAAGCAGTCAAATTTTAAAGGGTCTGTTCACCTATGCCCTCAGAGACAGAGCTAGGAGAGTGCCAAAAGGAAGGTGAGCAGGAAGCAGAAATGCTGCCAGCAACTACCAGGACAAGACACCAGTGGGGAGGGGAGGGAAGGGGAAGGGAGCAGTATCACATCACTGATGTAGAGAGAGGGGTCAAAGTGTTGGGTGTTACACATGCAGAAACTCGAAGAAGCGTGAGTACAGAGTCAGGTCATCAAAATCACAGACATACTGGGTGCCAACACAGCAGAGGTTAAGAAAAAGCTGTGCACATACCAGAGAGCTCAGCTAAAGGCTGCTAATGCATGTGCCAAAGACAGCAATTAACTTTGCTATTTGCCTAAAAAGGACTAAGTTAAATGATCAGGCTTCCAGAGCTTCCCCCAAGCCAACAGCCACGCGCACACACACACACACACATCCATGCCTCCCCTCTAGAAACATGCCACGTCAGTACTTGTTTGAAGTTTCCTTTGTCAAGAGCACCTGGAGCTGCTCCGGGGGAAGGGCCACCTGCAGGCCACAGCCACACCTCTGGTCCCAGTAATGCAGCTGCGATCAGCCCTGAAAAGACTGAACTGCCCTTGCACTAACAGCACAGCAGCTCTAAACAAACCCTGTGAATCACTGCGGGCCCAGGGGCAGCTCCTTCTTAGGCTCTACTGGGATGTTTGTGTTTGAGTACCTGTGCTGATGCTGTCCATGCTCCATCCCTTTCTACTTCTAACATTAAGAAATACTGAAAGATCACCCAGCTCCCCAAAATCCTGCTGCAGGAAATCATATGACTACAAAAGACTTCCCTGTACATCTCAGAAATAAAGAATCCAATGCCCACGTTCGGAGAAGCTGATTTGTGGAGTCAGGATAAACTTCAGAAGGTTTGGCTAAGCATGCAAAGGTGTGGAAAGGTGGGCAAGCCTTAAGGCTGCTCAGATCACTCACTTCTTCCTGGCCTGCCTCTCCCTCAGTGGTTCTGCAGCTCCCCTGTTCCGTGAAGAGAGCACCTCCCTACGTCCCAGACCCGTAGGAGCATCCTCTGTCCTCCCTTGGCCAAATCTCTAGGGGGTCCTGCAGGACACTCCCCACTTAGCCTCTGCAATTCTGCCTTTGAACTGTGTTCCTGAGCACCCTGATTAGCCAGATCCAGCTGAGCCTGGTCCTGCCCAAGCCCTGCAAACATGAACACTGAATTCCTCCCCTTGAAGAGGGAGGCCAGAGAGGAAAGAACTGAAAGTTGAGACCAAAGTGCTGCTAAACATGAGAGTGGCTGTTGAACGGGACCAGATACGAGCTCAAGCTGCCTCTGCTCCTGCTAGTATGATTTTCACCATTCCAAAGTATCCCTTGGGAAGCACATGAAGCTTGACAGATTTTGAATAAATACCAGGACTACACAAGAGCCTTAAGGAAGGAAAGAGAACAAGTAAGGGCTACACTGTTAAGGGTCAGTAGTGGTCCCCATAATCCACAAAAAAAGGATTACATACCAACTGATTGGCTTGAAGTGCTAGCACTGTAATAAGCTGAATACATGAACTGCCTCTTATCAGTATTCAGTGTCCAAGGAATTACACTCAAGAGCGAAAAGCTTAAGCTGCTTGGAGACTGAATTTTTCAATCCCTTATGATAGCAACTAACACAGAGATCTGCCTGTGTAAAATCAGGTGTTTTGTTAAAACCCTACTACTTAGGGAGAGGAAAACAGTAGGAGTGAAAAATGCAGAATGAAGGAAAAAAAAATACCTCTGCTAAGGTACAATACAGCTTTTTCACCAGCTTTGGAAAGGGAGTGAGAAATGTCACACTGTTAATTTGTTTGCTAGCTATCCTTAAGAATATTTTTAATTTTGTATATGAGGTATTAGTACTGCTGGTTTCACAGGAGCAGCCTAAATCCATACAGCTACACAAGGACAACCATGATCCTGCTCTGAGGCCCAGGTTCATCCTACCTGATAGAAAACCCAGCCAGGAGGCTGCTCCTACCCCAGCTTAGGTGGCCTGAGACACGCTCTAGAGGGGCTTGCTTCCTCCAATGCTAGTTTCTTGCCTAATGAGAAAATTCAGTGTGCTCCAGTCCCTAACTAACAGATTTTTTGGTGTCAATAGCTTTGTGGGATTGATCAGAGCAACATTCACCCCATGAACTTTTCTAGACTCCAGGGAAGTAAGTGAAATAATGTACTTGCTCATTAATAGGCAGGAGAGAAAAAAAGAAAATCAGCCTTAGGAAATACTGGAAGTTTTCTTTCCACTAAATAATCAAAAAGGAGTCCTGGAAAAGATTTATAGGCAACCCTTTGAAGTTTTCCAGACTGATACCTTAAGCAATGAGTGACTGTCTCATTAGAGGGCACAAGCAAGGAGAAAAGACCCCATCATGTCACACCACAACATTCACTTTTGCTGTGATGAGGGATCTCACAAGAAAAAGCTGGACAGAGATAAAACATGAGTTTGCAGACCTGAGCATAACACTGCAGTGCAGACGTATCTGCAGTCACACACTTACCACATAATCCAGGTAACCAAGACCATTGTTGCCTCATTGAATGAGTTAAAGAAGCGAATCAGATCTTCCCCCTCCTGGCCAAGCTTTTTCAGTGCCACTCCTAAAACCAGAGCGAACAGCACCAGTCCCAGGATGTTCATCCCTTCGATCTCAGTACCGACAGGGATCTGCAGAGACAAAAAAAGAAGGCTTGTTACATGTGAGAACAGCACAAAACCTAACAAAAGGGTCACCTCATTTTGTTGCTGCCTGATTGATCTGAAAGCAACAAGCAGAACCTATTTGGGAAAGGAAGAACCTATTTTGCTGGAGGGAATCAAACAGATCAGAACACAGTTCAAATACAAACCTCCCTAGCTATGAGCTGGCATGGATTCACTGGAGAAGGAAAGGGCCTGCTACTGCCTCCCCTTGTGCCCTCCAATATAATACTTGTGTTCTCAGTGACCTGAACAGGAAACCTCCCCTGTTTACTCAGGACCTTAGTGCAATGATGATACCAAGGTGAAAACCATGAGAAAACAACCAATGTTATGAAGTAGAAAGAGGGGAGAAAGGCAGAGAATGGCAGCAAACTGTGGCAACCTACTCCTTCATCTGTCCATGTCAGCTGTGGCGGAGAGAGAACAGAAGAGATACCTGTTCCCCTTCTCAGAAATCCTGTCACTGCCTGGGAAAAGTGAGAGGATAAAAACAGTATCCACCTATTGACAAAAACTAGTCTGCCCACAGGTCTGCTACGTCAGTCCTTCACGGTTTGCTTCTCAAAGAGAGCCGGAGCTCTCTCTGGCAGTGCAGTATCAAACGAATTGAATGAGTGCTCTTGTGGCTACATAAAAATATAATTGTTTTGACAAACTGGGTTTTTTCTCCCCCCACACCTGGCAGTACAAACTCAACATATCAAATTGTTGTTTTATTTGGAAGAACTTCTATAACAGATGAGGTTTGTGTACAAGTTTTGGACTTTTGGCTAGTTTAAGTGGACACTAGCTCAACACTAGGAAAGAAAAATACATTCTGAGCTAAAAGCTTGAAATGAGTATTGACTAAAGAACTCAGGATACTGATCTGCTAAATCTAATAAAACCAGCCTTCTCGAGCTGATGTTTTTGCTGGAAGCACACTGCTGAACTGGACTGTCTCTCAGTGGCAGGTGGAAACAAAGTCCTGCAGGGAAGGGGATAAAATATAAATTATACACAAAAGCAGGAGGGCTAAACTGCTGTTAACAGAAGGGTTTACAAACACTGAAGGTGCTGGCTTTTTTAATTCACTAGGTAAAAAATAATTAGATATGGAATCTGCAATTTTTTCTGGTAGTTGCTTGTTCAGGGCTAAGCTGCCACTATTTATTTGATTTCTGATGGAAAGAACTGAGAACATGGACAGATATTAAGGCACAGTGTATCTCCAGAGATACGTGAAGAAATATGCTGTTACATACAGTAACACTTTTCTGTCTGGATAGTTTTGGCTATATTCTGGTTTTTTGTGACTCAATGCTTTAAACTCTTCTGTGGTTAGAAAAGTTAAGACCAAAAAAATGACACCCTCCCATTAATTAAACAAACCATCTGTGTACATGGGATGTTATTTTATAATATGCATCATTTTATACTAGGTTCATTTGACAAAGGGTTAATATGAAAAGTTCAGCTGGAACAGAATTTTACCATAATGTGCCCAAACCTTTCCCACCAAAAAAAAAAAAAGTCCTAAAAACATTGAATACTCTTTTGTTTTGGTTGTCATTCTGAAAAAAAAAATATATAAAGCTTTGCTGTGGAACAGAAATTCAGTGTTTCAGTGTTGTAAGAGCCCGACATCCTGACCTGGATGTTGCTGGGAGAGAAATTCTGTACTCTCCAGAATGACAGTACATGGTCTTCTTTCACCCTTGGAGAGGTGCTTCTCCACCTTGCTCCCAGCACTGTGGTCACCGCTGCTGCTGTTCTCCAAGTGCCCACACTCACCAGCCCTTCAAGCCTAATTTTTGGGGACCCCCTGACCTCTTGGTGACCAGAGGATGACGGTGTGTGCTGCTGCCAAAACCTTGTGAGCTGTCTCCCTCTGTTCGCTGTCATCTTGTCCCCACTTTCAGGTCTTGCTCTCCCCTTATCTCTCTCTCAACCAATTTCTTTGCAACTCACAACGTTCACCATCGCCTCCCATCACTGCAGACGGAGGCAGAAGATGCACCACTTGCCCAGAGTAGTAACTTATTGCAAGAAATTTCTCCCTGCAAATCAAGGGGACAATCTGCAGCATTCAGGGAATTCCACCTCGTTGCGACACAGTATGGAATGAGTCCAGCAGTAAATCTTCAGCGGAAGATCCTCACAATCCCGGCCTCTAAAATTGGCAGATGCTGAACAGCCTTTTTGTACTCTAACAGAAGAGTGCATCACCCCAAAGGGGCTGCCAAACCAAGCAGCATTGTGGACACCAAACAAAAACAGCTTTATTAAGAACTTTGTTCCTGGACAAACTATGGGACATGTTATTGTTTGTCTGAAATCACACATTCTCTTTGGAAGATTCATGGAGCTCTTCTGGTCCTTGAATCTCTCTGAAGGTCCCATTGTTTTTTAGCTCTTGAAACAAAATGCTTATCAAGGAAACAACTGCTGACATTGAACTGTCCCAGTAGTAGGGGGCTGAAAAGAAAATGCAGCCATGTGATGTGAGGAAGAAGAGCAACCACTGGTTTGTGTATTTTTACTCCTGTCAGAAGAGGAACCGAGCCCCCCCCAGGCTCCCTGTCCTGCAGATGGTAAAGTGAGATAGTCTGTGCCCCAGGAAGTCTTGCTGCCAAAGCAACAGAGAGGATGTAGCCATAAAAGCTGGGTAAACATGAGGTGAGCATGTGAAACAACAGAAAAAGGACATGGCTATGCAAACATCTACGTGCCCCACTTTTCACTTCATCAGCAAGAGTAGACAGGGCCTATTAACCAGTGGGGGGGTAAAATACAATAAATGGAAAATTTTGCTCTATGCTATTCACATGGAAAGTTGAAGGAAAACATTTCTCCTCTTCACTCAAATATTCTGCTGATGAAAGAAAAAAGTAGATAGGAATATGATCTTATTCCCCTGGAACCAAACTTCTGTCACTATGATATCCAGAAATCATACTCTTCTTTCCAGACATCATCATCATCTATCCATAAATACTACGGTCAGACTAGTCCTGAAACTGAGCTAACAAAACTGAGATGATGCTCTCTTTTTATTTGGTCTGTTCTTCCCTAGAGACAGTAGGGCGTCTTCTGGAATTAAAGAAGCTCAGCTCTGGTTTTGCTCCAACAACTCAAGGAAGGTTTTGGAAAAGTAATAGCAGAAATAACCTTTACATCATCATAACTGCTGGCAAAAACAGACACCAGTGGCATATTCAGGATATTTTTTCTGACGTTACATCAAACAGGAGACTGATAAGCAGGAAGAAGAGAGAGGAAAAATGAAAAAACAATCTTGCATTTTAAAGGGCCAAAAGATGCATTCTTATCTCTTAAGAAAAAGTGCTGGTGTTGAACAAACATGAAAAAAGGACTTGACAGCCAGCACTCTGCCCAGTGGATACGGTTAGCCTCAATCCGTGCTTGGTTGCTAAGGAGTCCATATCAAACCTGACACTGAAGATAAGTAAAAGACTTGCTCCCCTTTCATTTACCCTTGCTTAAATGTCGAATAACTCCGTGCTCTGCAACCAACACGCAAATCTAAGCGCACGTTGCCACAGCCTCTCACACTGAACATGTTTCCAGCAGCACGAAGCTGCAGGGGCATGCGCTGCCCGAAGGCACCGAGAGAGAAAGTGCCCTGCTGGGATTCCGCAGTCACCGACTGCATCCGTGTCACACGGGGTGACTGCGGATCTGGGCTAATGCGATCCAGCAGGCACGGGCAGAGGGAGCCGCCTCCTTCCCCAGTGGAGCTGCTCACCCTGTGATGCCAGGCTCTCAGGCAAGGCACAGCTTTGCCCCTGCTCCGTTCATGCATCATCTCAGTCACCTGTCACCCTGTCTCCCCAGGGCTGGTGAAAGTTCAGCCCAGGGCTGGAAGCAGAGTTTGCAAACACTCTGTTCTGCATCACCTGCTCACACCATGCATGGGGAGGAAAAGGTAATGAAGGCAATGCTTCCTGTGCTCAGGGATAGGCTCCAGAGCTCCCTGGGTGAACATAAACTGCTTTTTCCTTGATGGTTTTACAAACTGGTTGGCAAACCCCAGCTGAGCCCTTCCATGACAAATGCAAACATTACAAGTCTCTTGCCCTAGGGGAATTCAAATCATATTACAAACATAGTAACCCAACTTCTGATACTGAGCTCAGACAGACAGAATGAGCCTGAGGAAGAGAAAAATTACCTTGAAAGTAATTTCTCAGACCATTCTCCCCAAAATCCCATGGCAGCACACCAGACACTTTATTTGGAGCAAGGTGACACCTTGCAGGCTGGGACCCTGGGTCTGTTTCATAGCATGCTGCCTGTAAGACAACGGTAAATACTGCTGGGCCTGCAACATGCTGTCTCTGGCCAACAACAAACATGTTTGATAGCCCGTGTCTGCAGGAGAAATGACACTCAGTGGGATACAGAGCATCCCTGAAAGTCCTACCAGCTACATGTGGAAGATACCCCTCTCTACTTTGCCTACACCTACACATCAGTTCCCTTTCCGACACCAGTGCAACAACAGCCTATTTGTAATGTTCTGTTCGTAATTTTTACTCCTTCACACCACTTGTTACTGCTTCAAACAAAATTGCAGCAATGAGAAAAATTTCTCAACCCAACAAATCTCTTTTTTTTTTTTTTTTTGAAAAGAGCCTTGGGTAGAGGGAAAAAAGCTCATTCTCTCCAAACTCTTAATGAAGAGTAAGGCTTAAGGGACATACTCAGCCAGCCTGATTCCTATTTAATTCCAAGTCCACAGAAAGTTATTTGGAAACATTAGGCAGACTGACTAAAATTTAGATCAAGTGAGACCAGGTCTAAGAAAGCATGGCCCAAAAAAATAAAGTGTCAAGGGTCACATCACTTGAGCTCAACTCTACTCTCCACCACAGCTTTCTGTTGTGGCTGTGGGTACTCCTCCAGCTTGTGTGTGCATCTCAGTTCCAGGCAAAGAAAGTACTTGTTTCTTTCCCAAGACTGCTGGAAAGGATTAAAGCCTGTGAAGCAGTCAAATACTACTGACAACAATTTGTTTCAAAACCTAAGAAGTGACCTTACCTTTTCCCATGTGGCATTTCCAGAGGTAGTGTTTCTGAGCAGCATCTTATAATCTGTCGCATACTGCAGGTACGAAAAAAACCACAACCAAACAAAAATGGTGAGGCAGGCATTAAAATTGTCAGCAAAATATCTAAAATCTAGGGCAACAGTTTACTTTGATAAATAAACTAGACACCTCACAAAAGCAGGGCACTTCTTTGGGCTTGTTTTCTTTAAATATAAAATGAGGGAAGGAAAAGTTTCTGTCCTTGTCAATTCTCTGTGACAACAGCAGCACAGAGGAAAAGAAGACTGCTTTATTTCATCCCTGAACACACAGAACCCTGACACTTGAGGCATCACAGAATATCCTTTTCATGGTGTTATTTTTGTACTGCTTCTGTTTTTACTCATGGAATATTGACTTGTACAGTATTATACGTTCACGCAAAATGGAACTTGATTTTATGAGTTTGCCCTTGGTTTTGATACAAAAGCAAACCAACAGAACACCATGAAAGCAAAAGCTATTATTCTGCTCCTGTACCATAAAGAATCGCACTGCCCCATGACGATATTCTCAACACTCTCTATCCTGACATCTAAAATTAGCAATGAGAACTAAATCAAAATCTTTTTGGAGCCCTAGAGCTTCTATCCATCAGTTTAAACCACACTATGTTCTGGTGCCAGTTATCATCCCACCACATATAGTCTCTGTTGGAAGAGAAGCCAGGCTGAGTAATTAATCCAGCAAGGGATACAACAGAAACTACTGAATAAAACCATCAGGCAACAGGTAATAATTACACACATGGGAGCCTAAAAGTCTTCAGCCTTGTCTGTTCTGAGCCCAGCCCTAAACTACATAGCCAAGGGATTCCCAGCTAGCTCCTGCAAAATGGTAAGCAGCCTGGCACAAAGCAAGACTGCCACTGTTGCCCAACATGGCACCCAAAGTTTCAAGAATATTTCTGGTGATGGTAGAAAAGATGGGCTTTGAATATGCTTTTGTTTGGGGCATATTTTTCAAATCATTTGCCATGGAAGTTGTATGTCTGACTACATCATGTGCTTTTAAAAACCCCACCTTCCATAAGTAAATTAACTTCTGGTATTTTCTACACCATCTTTATAGTCCTCTTCCAATAAAAGAGCCTGTGCACTGTAGCTCACGTCCACACACATCTTACCGTTCGGAAAGCTGCGGCAACAAGATTTGCAGGAAACAGGTTTCTGTAAAAGACAAACAAGAAAGTGAAGTATGTCATGGAGAACTTCTCAAATGAATGCACTGATGTATCTTACTCTCAGAAATAGAATTCCTTTCTCAAAGGCAAGCACACTGGCACTGGTGAGGTGCATAGCACGGAAGACACTCTGGCAGCACGGAGCTTGCTGTGTGTCCAGAGGTGTGGATGCCTCGGCTCACATGAAAGGCATGACAGATGCTTGTCTGCCACACCTCCCCTTTTGGGCACGACCACCAGAGGCAATCAGACACAATGCTGGTTACACACACCCATTGCCCAGCGGCTACAGAAACTGGCTGGGCCACACCAGCTGCAGCACCAGCTTGTGGCCTCCAGTGTCAGGCAGGTTTTTAACATTGCTCATGTGATTACGCTTTGCTCACAGCATCAACACGAAGGACAATCCAATCAGCAAAATCCACTTAGGAGAATGGCTTAACCCTTCAACACAGCAAGCCCAGCTTCCCTGATCACCAAGGCAGAGCAGAACAGTATCACAGGCCAGACTTCTCTGCAAGGGCTCTGCTTAGGCAGCACAGATGGAAAATACAGGCAACTCCTATGGAGCATCTGAATCCAGCAGTGCCATCACACAGAAATGCCAATCTAGCATCAGGTTAGTGCAGAGAGGACAGCATGCAAAGTGATGTACACCCTTTCTGAGCATCCACTGTGTATCTGCATACAGGATGCAGGCAGGAAATTAATAGTGAACTGGACCAAGCACGGAATTCTTCCAAACTTCTTGTGGTATTTTATAGTTGGCTTTAATGCTACAGTTCCTTTCTCCCCTTATGGGCAAAGAGTACGTGTTCCCCTAGCCAAATGTCAGCTTTTGGTTTTCTGTGTCAGAAAGAAAAATAGGAATAAAAGCTGATCTCTGGGATCATGGCAGGACCCCAGCTGGTGAGGTTAGGAAGGTGATGGGTATGAGCTGAAAATACTGCCAATAAAAAGCATCACAGAGGCACAAGAACTCTTATGGTAAGGAAACAGAAGACCTTACCCAGAGCCAGTTAATTGTGGTAAAAAACATTTGGATAGCTGCTTCCCATCCCTTGCTCCTTGCGCTGCTCCGAGGAAGCTGCAGCTCCCTCCAGGCTGTGCCCTGCTAACTTCCCCCCATTTATGCCGTAGTTATCCTGGCAAACATTAAATCAGGCTTTCAGCTGTGGTCATTCCACGAATGACATGGAATGCGCAAATCCAAACCAGAGCAAGAAATGGAGCAGCAGAGTCAAATCTTTGAAAGCAAGAGGGAGATTAAAATACGGCCCAGATAAGGACTGTGGCCTTTTTGGTTGCATGGCTCCGTTCTTCTGCCACACAGGGAGTTTACTCACAGCCTTGACAGGAACTGTAAAGGACATGGAACTTCATCAAATACGTGTCTGCTGTGAAGTACCTCAGCCTCTCTCTCTGTTGCACTACAAGTGTATTAGGAGGACTGCTGTAAGAATAATTTGTCTTCTGGAGTCTACGTTCCACCAAGCATGAAAGAAACAGCAGCTTTTTCTCCTCAAAAGCTGACAATGCAGCTGTCTGTCTGAAAGCAGGAGAGCGAGCTCTCACTCTGCAAAGACGCTAAAGAATTGGTCAAATAAGGTCAATGGACAGCTAATGTGCATCAGTTCTTGCACAGCTGGAACTCTCTGGTGGATAAAAACCTCGAGTAAAATAAAAACAAACTTGCTTTTATCAGGAGTAAAATATCACATATACAAATGGGCCCATGCTGTTGGGAAAAGAAGGATATTTCTTTTCAGGTTTTCATAGCAGGGTGATTACTTTTTAAAGAAAAATAACTGACTGGACTTTGAAAAAGCAAAGAGATGAAAAAAGACTGAAAACTAACCAGAAATCAATACTTTTTTTTTTTTTTCTGTAAATCAGCTTTTCCATCCTGATGAAAACAAAACCAAAGGAAGCAATCCTAAAGCCTAAACAACATGGTTCTCCAATGTTTAAATGTGGCCAGGAAACCAAACCCTCCATAATTTGCACAGTATGTCAGGCATGGGCCTCAGTAACTAAACATTAACTTATCTCCAAGCGTGTACTTAAAGCACATAGCTAAGTGATGCCAGCAACCCTGTTACAGCAAGGCAAGGGGCAGGTTCTTACTTCAAGTGTGAATAGTGCTAAAAAAGAACCTAGAGTAGACACTTTGCTTTATTCCTCCAGCACAAGTTGCAGGACTTGACAATTAGCCAAGCAAAAAATCTGGATCTTAATCAAGCAGTTTAGAAGGAGTTGTATGTTCTGTTCAATCCAACTTCTAAGTACACCTGACTGCAAAATGCCAAAACCACATAAAATAATGTTTTGCTCCTGTTTCAAATCCCAAAGCTTAAGAACAAAATGTGTCAGGTCACAAAAAGCAATCAACAAATAAACGGTTTATCTTAGAGGCACGAGGTCTGCACAGACTACACTCATTGCTCACCTAAGATCAGTCAGCATGTGAATTAAATTCATCTTTAATTACACAGGGGTCAGATCACAAGTTCTTACCTTTGGATGGATTTGTGCAAGAACACCACAGCAGCACCTGAAAAACGAGGCAAGATGGTGCGTGCTCTGGGGAGAGACAAAAGCCTGCTGGTGACCTGCCTGGGCCCATCATGGACTTGTGCCCGCAGGGTTTGCTCCTCACACCTGGTGAGGTGCAGCTCGCCCACCACAGAAACCCACACACAGCTCTGTCCCTGCGAGCAGAGGAGCTGCATGGGGAAGTGTGGACATCCCTCCTGTGAGGGTGAACCAACAAACAGGAAAGCTGATGAGCTGGGTAATTGGGCATGCAAATGAAATCTGGGTATCTGCCAGTTGGCTTTTCTGTGACGACCAAAGATTTAGAAGGTTTTTTTGCCTGGAAAGCCTGTAGCAAATGTGAATGTGGAGTTTAGGGAAATCACCCTGGCTTGTATGGCTGGATTGTTGGCTGTTTCTGATGGCCCCATCCCCATGCCCTGTGCCAGAGAACACGGTTGCCTTTTTGAAGCAGATGTGGGTTATCGCAAGAACACAGCGCTGGCCATACCCTAGGTCTGGGTGATAAGGAGCCCGGCACAGCAGTGTGGGATCAGACAGCCTTGGCCCCGAGCTGCAAGGAGACAAAACTTGCTGCATGTGGCACGAACGAGACAGGCCAGTAACACACCACAGCAGGGGGAAAAACGTGTTCCCTGCATCCCAGGTGCTCCACTGCTGCCGGCACCTCGCCCCACACGTGCACAGACCCCGCCTCCTTTGTGCCACAAAAGTGAAGTAGGCGGCACAGAGACTATAGTCCCCTCACCAAGAACCAGGCAGGAAAGCCTCTCTCTGCCTGCTGCAAGTTGCACAGACAGCCCCAAAAAAACCCACATCAGAAATCCATCAGACAGCTGCCAAGGGGGACAGCTGCGTCCTAGGGCTGAAGCAACAGCTGGGCTGAGCCAGGAAACCTCCACGTATCTGCACAACACGCAGTGTGAGAAAGCACCTCTCTCAGATCCTCTTAAAATAGGAACAAGAAAGTAGCAGCACCAAGGGTGGGTGTTTCAGTGTGTGAGTATTTCCTGCTTGAATACTGTGCTCATCATACCATCTCCCTATGCACAGCTGGATAAATGCACCTTTCTTCCCATGAAAAGCTGCTCCTACCAGTCAAAAACAGACCATTACTCCCCAGGAAGATCCCACTGTATTTCTGCTTGAATAGAAATCGTAGTTTAGCTGCAACATCCACATCCCAGACAACTAAGGGAACCTGGAGCTGCAAAGGGAGAAAAGGGGGGCTCTAACTCTTTTCCTTCTGCATTTTGATATTTTGATCAAATTGCTCTCTTCTTTACAGCCCTGTATCTTTCCACCAGTGGGATGAGGATTACACAGGAACTCCTCCATTGTATGTGCAAGGGATTACTATTAATAACTGTTTCTAAATGATTCGTTTGCTAGAGCTCTGCAAACAACTTTGCTCTGGCAGCAGAAGCGTGAAGCGAAATCCAGGGAAATGGAATGAAACCCTAAAATACTACGCATTCCTCTTGCATTGCTTCTTACAAAAAGGTTCCACTTCTGAGGCCAGAAACTTTGCTGTTGAAAAACATACTTTTTTGAGAAGTGTAGAAAAAAAATACTCTGTGTTGGTTACCTCCAGTTTTCGGGGTTTTTTCCAACGGTACAACTACACTCACAGAAACTTTATTGCCATCTGCCACAAAATGCCAGAGCTCAGTTTGAATCCCTCCAGTGCCTTCATTTTTCTTTCTGTCCCAAGATTTTTATTCAATGTCACACAGCAACTTTCCTCATCTGCTTTTTGATATGCGGATGCACAGCACATGCCCTGGACATACTCATATTTGTGAGTGCGTGCATTTGTTTTAACACAGAGAAACTTGAAAATGCGTTTACTTACAGCAGATATTTGATACTTTTTTGCCTTAATGGTCCAGTCTGTATTTTTGATGCTTGGAAAATAAAACGTAACTGCGGGGAGTCAGTAGTAAAAGGCAACAAATAAAAGGAACAAACGAAAGGAGCAGAAATGTTCAGAGGCTTACTAAAAAGCCCTGCCACACAATGCAGGCACATGAATGAAAACACTGAACTCTTCCTACAAAAATCAGTCAGCAATCCCTGTACTTTGAGAGAGATTCCAGACTCAGAAAGTGATGCAAGCAAAGCAGGACACTTACCTTTACTTTAAGAACTAGCCATCAGCTTCAAACCCAGAGCCTATCTCTTGGTGTAACTGCAGTCATTGCCTGGCCACTTTTTATTCTATTTATGACTTCAAAGGTGGCATCTCCCTCTCCTCTTCTAACAGTCACATTTTACTGTCTTTCCACACTGGGATTTCAGAGATGGCCTTCAAAGTTGCTGGCTTTAGGTGACTCACTGGGAAGACCAAGGCTATAAGGAACAAGTGCTACTGGAGCAACTGGTGCCCAGGAGAGAGGGTCACTGCCTGACTGGCCCACTCCGGCCACCTGCTCTGCAGCCCAGCCAGCAAAACATGACTGATGCTTCTCCTTGTGCTCATGTCTGCCTTCCCTATGGCTCCGAAGACACTCGGAGCAAAGGCACGAACTTGCTGTGGGTGCTCCCTTTGGCAGCTCAGCTGGTAACATCTGGCAGAGAGACAGGGCAGTGAGAAGCAATAAAATTGAAACAGCTTTTGCAGACTTGCCTGGCAACCTGGGAAACCCTGACCTTACTGCTTGGGGCAGACGTGTAGACCTCTGTGCACTCTTCCTATTAAAAAAAAGGATTACCTCCCTCCCTTCCCGGACTATTACAGCTAGGGCTGGATTAAAAACAGAATTCCCTTCCCCAAAGCCAATTCCACAGTTGCAAAACATGTTTTCAGCCCAAAATTGGGCAAAGAAAGCCTGTTTCAGGTATTCTTTTCCACTAAAAAAAATATAGTAAAATACTCTGTTGAAATGTTCCTTTTTTGATGAGTGAGATTTTCTACTTAAGTCTTTTGTATAAAATGACAGCAAAACACTGACCTCACTGAAATGAAATGCCACGATCACCCACTGACGGAAATTTTGACACGATCAATAGGTTCCTGTGAAACTGTTCAATTTGAAACAGTAAATATAAATCAGAGCTAGAACAAAACTCTGACCTTATTGAAACATTCAGCCGTGACAACTGCCCATCAAAAGTGTTAACAAATCAATAGATTCTTGCAAAACACTTCATCCTGCTGTTCCAATTGCTTTCCAACAAGCTGCAGGTGGGCTGTGCTAGCAGGTGGTTGGAGTCCCACCCTTGTCACCACCTCTCTCCTCTCTCTGGTTACACGCAGGGCACAAGCAGAGCCAAGCCAGCTCTCTACACTGTCACCTTCTCAGGTTGGGGCTGAGCCACAGAACCCACCACATCCCAGCCAGCCCTTTCCTCCAGCTGCCAACCACTTCACAATCAAGCTTATAAGCTCTATTTATTCTCTGTTGCTTTATTTTCTCCACCAAATAAATGAGTAAGGGAAAAACCCAAAAATTCTAAAATTTCCCTTCATTCCCCTCATCTTCTGCTGACAGTTAGGAAATTCTAAGATCCTGCCTTGAGTTCAGAGAACACCCCACTTTCTGGGTGCTTTTTTTACAGCCATCAGCCTTGTGGAAGTAGCTGTGAACTCTTGCTGGATCCCCTCGGGTAATCACTGCCTTTGGCCATGCTCCTCTTCAGGAAGCTTCGATAAGCTGCCCACATCCTGAGATGAGCCATCAGCATCCCTGCTGCAGGGCACAAAAGCACCTTTGGACAGCTCTGCTGTCCCCACCCCACGTCCTGGGGCAGAGGGCGGTGTGCCTAAGCCCTGCCTAGACTCTCTCAACACTTGCCAGAAGTGAAACGAGGAGGGTGCTCCAGCACCTCTAACCAGACAAATCAGACCTCGAGGTTATAGTCAATGGACAAAATAAAACAGAGACAGCCTTTGGGTTCACCAGTGAGTCATCATTCACTTGATACCAAAGCCCAAGAAAAATCTTTTTTCCAGAGGTCATTTCTCCATGCCTTAGACACATGTTTGTGGGGAAGCTTCAGACTTGGAAACAGAAAACCAAGAATTAAGCTGGCCTCCAGACAGCACTTCAACAGTGAAAAGCAACATCTTTGGTCATTACCTAACAAACTTCCCAAAGGCAGAAGGGATGTGCAGAAGCAAATAGTGACACAGCTGTGATTTCTTCTTTGCTGCTTCTTCCTTGGGCCATGTTTTATATTGGTGTTCAGTTCTGGATGGGTACTCAGTTTACCCATTTGCAACTCATTTTTACCTTTCCTCTGAAAGCAAGCAGCAGCAAAGCCTTGAAGGACACAGTCAGTCTCGTGGTTCTTGCATCTAATAGAAAGCTCCATGGCCAGACAAGATAAAAGGAGAAGCAAAGAGCAGGATGCTGCAAGACCAACCCACCCACACCAAAAGCAATCATTTCAACCCTCCAGGCTCTATAGAATCAAGGCTGTGTTATCTGAAGATGAGGTTACTCTAGTAACTTCATCACAGCAGGGACCAAGTTCAGCGCTCAAACCAAAACATATTTTCAAGAACAGTTTAAAAAATAACATTACACGGCAGAGAGAGAGATCTTATTTCCTGAAAATCACATACTCACTCCATCCCTGGGTCTGTCAGGGTTCTGTGCTAAGGCTGAAAGTTTTAGTGATGGCTGTGTCCCATCACAACTTTTCTGGACTGGGTTTCACTGTCACTGCTGTAACAAGAGCAAGAGCACCTGACTGCCCAAGACTGCGGCTGCAACAACCCTTCCCTGGGGCTCCAAGAAAAAGCTGTATTCACAGCCCCCCATACATGCACTGGGGGAAAGCTCCTGCCCTCTCATCTCCCAAAAGGAAATTCCTCTGCAACCCACCATGCTTTACCCAAGTCCCATCATTACGAGCACTACTTTGGAATTAGAGACTCAATCCCATCACCATCATAACCCCTCTGAAGATGAACTCTCCACCTGCATTTACAGACCAGACCAAGAAACAGCTGTCTGCTCTGAACTGTAGATATTACCCACAGCCTGAAGCTCACTGGAACATCTCTGGCCTGCTCCTCAACTCCATCCTACTCCATGCTGCCAGGTGACACAGGGATGTAACACCAGCTACAGCAGCCACACCAGGATGGATACACTGGGGCAGCCACCACTACAGGCGTCTTCCCAACTCTCCCAGGTGTGCCTACTCCCTTTTTTTGGCAATTTTCCTTCACCTCCCTCCCCTCCATTCAACAACATATCACTACCACAGCCAGACCACCTACTCCCACTGTCCTGCTATTCGTTCTTAACAAGCTGTCAGGAATTGCTGGTCCTTAAGAAAGGTCCTTAATTGTCGGTTCTTAAGAGAGGGAGAGGTGAGCTGAGGACACTGAGTACATGGCTGCCAATGGAACAAACCAGACTTACTTTCTGTCCAAAGGGAACATACTTGTCTCAGGGGGAGAAAAGGACATTAACCTGAATTTGTAAATACAGTTGTGAGTTTAGGGTTGGTTTTTTTTTTTTCAAAAAGTCTTTTTATCTTTGTTGCCGCATCCACATGTCCAGACAGAGCAAAAACGTATCTCAGCTGAAAAACTGGACTCACAAAAGCAAAACAAACAATCAAAATAAAAAAACCCAACCCACTCAGCTTTGTAATTACCAAGATATCCACAAAGCTAAACTTTCCAGCCACTTCGCTGTGACACAGGTCACCTCCCTTATTCTTCTGTTTGCACCTGGGTGCAAAGCACAAGGAAACGCAGTTGGAAGTCCAATACTCAAAGCACCATTCTGGATGCCTGCCTCATTTGTCTATGTGCTCCTATCTTATTTAAAAAGCCAGAGAGATCTCAACAGGACGTGGGCTTTGAGAGGAGGAAAAAAAAAAAAGGGTGAAGTTTGCAACTTTGCAAGGAGTAAGGATACACAAAAACACTATCGTCTGGTTAGAAGTGGAGGTTGTTTCCAGATAGATTTGGGGAATGCAAGTCTTGTCTTTGCAGGATGCAGAGGTAGGACGGGAAGCCCACAAACCTACAGAGCATCCTCACACTGGATGATGTTCAGGGTATGTCCTCCATGGAATTACAGGGTTGCATATCCATGCCCACATTTATGGGAGGGCACTCTAAGAGGCAGGTAGGCATCTGGGTGAGGAGACTGGGAAAAGTGTTGGAGAATTAATCAAAAAAGTGTGTGTGAGGAATGGGGAGAGCTGCCCAGCCCTGCCCTGCCTGCAGGAGACAGGCAACAACAGGTAGCAGGGCAGGGGAAGGCGCCAGGCAAAGCCTGCCCTGCAGCCAGCACCCAGGAGCGGCTCTCCCTCCAGGCAGAACCAAAAATGGGCCCAGGCACCCAGAACTCTGAGCAAGCCTCGACTCATCCTTGTAGCCACCCAGACAAAATTAAAAACAAAGCGGGGGGAAGCAGAGCACCATGAAGCCCTACACCTGACCGGGCTGCGGGTACTTGGGCAGAGAGTCGTGCTTCTGGACAAGACAGGATTAGGATGAGGAGGATGCTAAGAAGGAGAAGGAGAGAAAAAGAAGAATGAGGGGAAGATGCAGGAAGATGTGAAGATGCAGGAGGATAAGAAAATGAAGGAGGTTGAGAAGAAGGAGGTTGACAAGAAGGAGGAGGAGGAGGAGGAGGAGGAGGAGGGGGGCTCCCCAGCCCAGACGGCAGCGTGCAACACTGCCGGGTCTGTCATCATCCTCCAGCAGCGAGAGGGCGGGGGAAGGGGGACAGCGGGGCGGCCTCACCTGACGAGGTCGAGGAAGGAATCCACCGTCTCCTTGCTGGTGGGCAGCGTGCCCGGCAGCCCCAGCCCGGGGGTGTTGAGCGCGGAGGCGCCGGCACCGGGGCGGATGATGAAGCCGAGGGCGACGGCGAGGCCGGAGGCGAGCAGCGTGGTGCCCAGGAAATAGGCGAGCGCGATGCCGCCCAGGCGGCCGAGCGAGCGGGTGTCCAGGCTGGCGGCGCCCGACACCAGGCTGCAGACCACGAGCGGCAGGATCACCATGCGCAGCATCCGCAGCAGCAGCTCCCCGGGAAAGGCCAGGTAGGCGACCTGTGCCGGGCCCAGCGCCGCGCCGCGCACGGCGGCCCCCAGCGCCACGCCGGCCACCACCCCCGACACCGTCAGCAGCACCAGC
>VXBT01011624.1:611420-659886 GCA_013400235.1 Oriolus oriolus
GGGCCCGCACGTCCCCTCCGGCCTGCGGCCCCCGGCCCGCGCGCGGGCGGCGTGCGCCTGCTCCGTGTCCTCAAGGGTCCCCTCAGTGTCCCCACGGTTTACACACATCCCCATCGGCGTCCCAGAGCTCACACGTGTCCCCTCAGCGTCCGCTTTCGTGTCCCTGTGGGTCACGCTTGTCCCTCCATTGTCCCCCCTTAGTATCCCCATTGTTCATACACATCCCCGTAGTGTCCCCGTAGTTCACACATGTCCCCTCGGTGTTCTTTCGGTTCAGTCATGTTCCCTCAGTATCCCCATCAGTGTCCCAGGGCTCACATGTGTCCTCTCTGTTCGCCTCCACCTCCCCTGGCTCACACGTGTCCCCTCAATGTCCCTCCTCAGTAACATCATGGTTCATACTGTCAAGAAAATTAATCCACAAACACCAGAGATTTATGTCCAAAAAGGAGACAGAGGAGTCCCACAACTTTATTCCAATAAAAGGAGAGGCCATGGGGCATTTCCCATGGGGTCTCTCAAATTGCTGGAGGATGCAGCCTCCTTTTTATCCTGATTTCCCAGCCGCATTTCCCTCTCTCTTTCCCTGTTGGCTGAGGTACTTGAGAGGGACAGACTTACCGAATCACCTAATACAGACCCCCTTCTAATATGCACCTTCCCCCCTTTTCTTCTTCCTTGTGTCTCTGTTCTTTTTCTTTAAGTCCAGGAGATTTAGTACAACCTTGAGTGAGTAAGTCTGTGTCAATTAGTGGAATTCCTCTGGAATTTATGGTTCCTCCCATTGCTTCTTTCACCTCTCAGTATCTGGCTTTATCTACCAGCAGGCCCACAGTTTGTTTGTAAAGAAACCTCCTTCTCATTCCTTTCAATACACACCCCTGCGTTGTCCCCATAGTTCACACATGCCCCCTCAGTGTCCCCGTGGCTCACACACGTCCCCCTCAGTGTCCCCATGGTTTGCACACATCTCCATCAGTGTTCCCACAGCTCTCAGCTCCATTCAGAGACCCCCTCAATGTCTTCACAACTCACGCACTGTCCCCGTCAGTGGGGTTCACATGTGCCCTTGATGTCACCCTCTCCTCTCCAGGAGCCTCTCATGGAGGCAGGAGCCATCCTCTGCAGCAGGACAGGTTGTGTCTGTGTCCCCTGTCCCCACAGGCAGAGCCACTCAGCAGGTCCATGGGTTCATCAGGGGTCGGGTGACGTGGGCACGGGGACTCTGAGCACCCTTCCTAGAAGAAACCCATGTCTGACCACACTAGCTGGTTCTCTGAGGAGCACACAATGTCTATGATGATACAAGAAGCTGATAAAGGGAACTTGGGGCTTTCAAACCCACAAGAGCCTCGTGGGTGCACTGCTGTCCCGTTTGCTCACAAGGGCACTTCCAGGAGCTCCAGCCGGTGTTTGGGCTCTGTCAGGGGCTCCATTTCAGTTCATTCCCTTGACATCAGCAAAGCACAGCCTAGCAGAAAACGCGCTGTGAAAACAACCAGCCACACATCTGCTTTTCGAGTAGACTGTGCTAATTAAAGAGACTGACAGGGTGTGATGGGACAATAATCCTGATTTAATAAGACTTTTCTGCTTTCTAGTCTCATGGATAGGCCTGAAGATTGCTATACCATGGCTGGAGCTCCTGGGAATTGTCTGTGTGCAAATAGGTAACAACACCACTGATGAGCAATTGTGTTCACCACCATCCACTTCAGAGCTTGATGAAAATTCTTGATTCGCTTTTGCACTGAAGTTAGACTCATGATACCAGGCACATTCTTATTGATTTTGTATTTTTTTCACTGATAACTTTCCCTTTGAGTAACACTTGGTTTGTGGAAGTCTGTGAATCAATGTCCCATCAAATCAGCAGAGATGGGAAACGGAGACTAAAGTAAACAGGAAAACAAGTGTCTGCAAACACTTTTAAAGGCATTCAATTCCACAGACCTCAAAAGGAACAAAAAATTTATGTAGATCTTTTAAAATCGGGTTTGAATTTTTTTCTGCAAATAGGTTTGTGAATAACAAACAAGTAACTGTCCAACGTAATTGTTTCTTTCTCCATCATAAACATTTCTAAAATGCTTTTTAAATTAATATTTTCAGAGCATTCCTTGCGAAAATGTCATGCTTCGTTTTTTCCTTGCATTTTTCCCTGCTGTTGTCTCCTGATCTCACCCTTTTTTCTTTCCATTTATCCATGAAAAGGGGAAGAGAAAAGCAGAAAAGAAATGACAACAGAAAATTATAAAATAAATATAAAAATATAGAAATCTATTCCTTGTTTCAGTTGAGAAAAGATTCTAAGACCGAACAACAAACATAAATGCTGTTCCCTTTCTCAAACTGAAAGCAAGGGGAGAAATTCAAGAAAGTGTGAACAAGAAGAATGTATTAAATCAGAAACCTCATTCACAGCGGCACATGTATGAGAGCAGTGCAAGAACTAACACAGAACCTTTTCCACCATATGACTCCTTCTCTCTTGGGGCATCCCTCATGTCCTTGTGGGGCTGACTTTGCTCAGAGCAGTGCCATGAGAACAGCCAGGTGACCTGCAGAAGCACACACCTCCAAGACTGTAGATCCCAGTGAAAGTTCTTCATGCTGAGGCTGTTTGGTGACAGCCAACCCTTCAAAAAGAGCACTTTGACATAGGGGTGCTGGTGTCAAGCTTCCTGGTCAATGACACTATGGGAATTCAGATTCCCAATTTCCCCTTCCTGTTTCCCCCCCCTCTTGATTTTCTCATTTAAACACTGATCCAAACAGTTATCCCTCCTCTCCTGACATATCTCCAGATGACAGTGCTTTTGTCAACAAGAAGAGGACAGAGCACATGAACCTCCCACCAAACGATGGACATGATCCCAAAGACGTTCTAGGCAAAGCTAACTGTTTTTCCATACCCTGTGAGAGTTCATGGATGGCTGCAGTGATTAACCCCGTAGCCTGCTGGCTTATTCAGTAGTAATCGTTGACTGATCCATTGTGTCATGTTTTCATTTCAGCGCTTGTAGATCTTGGGAGCTTTCCAGTGAGTGAGTCTGCACGTTTCCAATGTCCACCCTGCTGGTGCTCCTAAATTAGGGATTTTGACTTTCCCTATTGGAACTTGAAGATTCTTGTTTTGGCTTAAGTGGCTTTCACCTGCACAGAGCTGCAGAAATCAGCAGAGAGATCATAAACAGGCAACAACAACAACAACAACAACAACAAAACAACCAGAAAAAAAAATCCAGTTACTTTTAAATAAAATTTTTAAAAATCTTTTTGCTTTCAGTGAAGAAACAGCCAATATAGTTTTCAGCACTGGCCCAGCAAGGAAGACATCATGCTGTTTTCCAGTCAAATTCAACTTGATAGCAATTTTTTATGGTAGGTATTTGAAATTCTAGCCTCAGTGGAAGAAATGAAAAAATCTTAATGCTTGTAAGGGAGCCAGGTCCTTCCCCTCTATGTTTCATCAGCAAGCAAGCAAGACTACAGGACCCCTTTTGAGCCATTTCCCTCACAGATGTTCCTGTTTGGTGAAGGGAAGTTGAAAACGAGACCTCTCAGAGGAAAAGCTTACAGTTCCTTTATCCTACTGCTCATCCACTCCTGCTGTTAAATTTTAGCACAATGTTGCTGCACATCAGTGGGATGGACACTTATGATAGGATCTATGTAATCTAGCTGTTGCCTCCTGGAAATGCAGGGTCTAATTTTAATGCCGCTAGGAAACAGGGGTGATGGTTTTCCACACCTGCAGAAGGTCAACACAAAGACTGGAAGGAATCAGATTTGAATTTCTTTGCTAGGGGAGGAGAGGACGGCCTTCAAAGAGCTGTTTGCAGCTCCCTGAGTCTCGCACCTGATACATCCAAGTGTCAGCACTTGGCACAGGTTAGAGTAGCCCTCAGGCCACATTTCCTACAAACCTGCGTCGCAGCAGGGGTGCAGAGAACACAGTGTGCCACCTCTGCTTCCCTCTGTCTTCCTGCTGCTATTTCCCTCTTCTTAAGACTGGTACGGTCATCTGCAGCTTTTTCCTTGGGTGTGGCTGCTGTTTGCTCTCAGTTCTTGGGACACCCTACAGAAAGATCTGTAGGCTTCGAGAGAAGTCAGCCATCAGTCATCTCCTGCCACTGCTTTGATCTAAAGTAGTTTGAAGACTGATGCCTCAAAGGCAAGGTGGAGGAGGAGGGAACAAGATGAAAGGGAAGAGGGCAGGAAGGGATTACATTTTATATTCATGCTTTTCAGGAGAAGCTTGAATAAGGGTGCTCCCAGACATCCCAACGGAGATGTGCTGGGCAGCTTGCAGTGTCCTAAGGGGCTGTATTACAGTGTGGCCTTTTTCTGAGGAGGAGTCATGAAGAGCACATGGGAGAGATCTTGTTTTCTACTGAGCGAAGTGAAGTCCTCAGAAGAGCCACAGCACGTGAGCTGAGGCAGAAGGGCCTAGAGCACTTCCTTGGTATGCAGACTTTAGTTTGGCAAGAAGACTTTGTTGGGCCTGGGATGCCAAGCAATTTGGACAGACTCCAGCCCCATTGCAGAAGTGCTCTCTGCCTGCATCTGGGAGGAACATGAGATGTGTTCCTCAGCTCTTCCCAGTGCCCCTGGCCTGCTCACCTCATTGCAGGCTGGATGCAGGACCAGCCACCCATGCACAGTTACCTGGATTTACCAGAATGAGCCAGATTTCAAGACATTTGAAACCACAGAAAGAAACCCCCTGGCCTCCAGTGATGACAGAGCCAAAGAATATTGCTCTGGCCCTGCTTCACTTAGGTTCCTGACTAGCAACTGAAATAACACAGTCCCAAACACAATCCTACCACAGTGTCACATGCTGATTCAGCGTTTCTCCAGGCTAGGTAAGTGCTCACGCCTGATCAAAAATATTCTGAGTAGGAAAAAAAAGTCCTCTGTAAATGCATTTTCTAATAGCAGAGGCAGGCAAGGAGTTTTGCAAATACAACTTGCTTGCCCAAACTCCAACAAAATATAAACTCTGCAGACAGGGATGGTTAACCTAGGGTAAATATTTAACTTTTTCCTTCAAAGGCACATGCAGTTTTACCAGAAAGAAGATGAAAAATATAGAATAATACTCCCCCACACACACACCTTGTTTACTCTAAGGATCCTTTAATGGCTCTGGAAACATATTGAGGCAGGAGTAATTTTAAAACTGTGTGTGTTGTTCCCTTTTTCAAAACCATCATAATATGAAAACATGAAGAAAAACCAATCACTGCTCAAGAATACTGGAATTTTCTCCTTCATAAGCTCTCCCTGAGGTTTTTCTTTGAGTGTAAAGCAAGGAAAGGCAGGGAAAAGCAGGGAAAAAGGGCAAGAACAAGCACAGACATTCAAGATCTTGGATATGTGACAGCCTGTGCTAGCAGGGGACATTGCCTCTAGCTGGTGGGGGAAATTCAGGGTCAGGCTTTTCAAAACAAGCTGGGCTGATCTGAAAACAAGCTGTGTGATCTCCCCTCGCAGTGAAGCTTTGCTACCGAAGAAGCGAGGGAAGCGGCCGGAGCGTCTCAACCATGGGAAACATGCTTGAATGAAGAGCTTGAAAGTGCTCCAAGTGCCTGCTGATTTCTCCCATAGTAGTGGGTTGATAAGGTGCCTTGGCAGTGGCAGGAGGTGGGTAAGTTGGACATCTGAGGATTTGCCTGGCATTCAAGGATCCATATGCAAGCAGAGCGTGCACTGATTTACATCAGTTGTATGGAATATGCTATAAAAAGCTACATTAGGGGAAAAAAAGAAGTGTGAGCAATTTCTGAACGTTGATTGTGACTCAGTGGCTAGAAGCAACAAGGGGAATCTCTATCCTTACTTATTTTATCCCTGATTACGGTATGACAATGAATACTGTATCCCTGATTATGGGTGACAGTAAACTGGGATGACAGCGAACAGGAATGACAAAGCTTCTGCCAAGGAACACAGGGGACCGTGCAGCTGCCCTTTGCCCACTGTAAGCCTGTCTTCCCATGCCTCCAGCTTGCTGCAGGATGTGACAGTGGCCACACCAAGGGGCTGTGGGAGCCAACGTGGGGACCAAACACATCTCTGAGAAGTAACTGGAAAAGAACATAAGGGTAAGCAAAGCAAGAATGTGATATTTTCAGAGAATACTTTCCAAGTATCCAACAATGTGCAACTCAGATATTTCCAGGTGGTCCTTTGATTTAAAAGCCTTCCATTCATTTTCCGCCTGGAAATTTGTCTGGTGTGTTTTTTAACCCCGTCATTTCTCTCCCGGAGATGTGGTTAGTCCTCTACAGAGCTCACTGCATGCTTCTTTCACCCTCTGCACCTCTCCTGGTGGAGACAGGTAGCTACCAGGACTATAACCACTAAAAATCTCCATGTTTGCTATAGTCTGTGAAATACAGGTTTAAGAAGGTGTTACAGCTTTTTGCCTCTGTCCTCCAAGGCTGCTGTTCAGCCACCAAGTGCAACTCCCTCCTTCACGAGGAAGGGAATTTGGCATTCTGGCGCAGGAGATGTTATTAGGCTCATGAGTCTAATAAGGCTCTAGGTCTCTGAGGCTGCGAGTCCTTGAATTTCTGCTCAGAAGTAATCTCAGGCAGCTCCTCAACGGAGGTTTCTCTTCAGCCAACCTGCCTGTTTTTGTGAAACTCATAGAAATACACTTCCTGTGAGATTTCCACCCTTCAGCAAAATTTTCAGTGAAATTGCATGTTGGAATCAAGTGCTGTTAATGAGGGATGGGTGGATGGAGTCAAGTAGGGACACATATCCCAGTGCATGTGCCAATGTGCCAGGCTAACACTTACCTTTATGTTTACTGTTGTCCCAGCTCTCCATGTGATTCACAAAGTAGTTCTCCTAATATGGGAGAAAGGGCTGATGCAGATTTTCTCTTTAATACTGAAAAGAGCCATAAAAATATGTGGAAACAAAGGGCAGTCACATCTATCTAAGGAAAATGGTAAATGCATACTCAAAAGAAAGGAGAAACACAGAAATGTGTGTGATGAGACTGCAGGTTAGTGTGAAAATAACCTCAAAGTCTTCAAAGTCACAGCAGGGTCTTGCATTGCTACTCCCTTGCTTTCCTCCCAACATGTTTGCATCATGGAAAATGAGCTTTTTGCTGTGAAAGTCCACAGTTTCAGACACATTTATTAGCTCGACCCAGGGAAGTGCATAGGTACCTGATGTTTTTCTGGGGCTTGTAGGTCTCAGTGATCTCAAAGCCTTTGAGAATCTGAGCTTACTTTACCTATTGTACCATTTTCAAAGCTGCTTAGGGTACTGTAGATATGTGAGATACCTGCTGAGAGCTCCAAAGGCCCTTTTACTCACCTGAACTGATGCAATTTTAGCTCCCTAATGAAGCAGCATCATTATCAAAACCAGGCAAAACAAACTGAACAACAACATACCTGTGCAGAGCAGATCACACGCCACTGTGGCCGTGTAACAGTCCTGTTACTGCAGGTTTTGGAGTAATAGCCCAGCTGGGAGTTAAGATGAGAAAAACAAGGCAGGAGGAGCATGAACTTTCCACCTGCCTGAGATCAGAGCCAAGACCTCCTGCACCAGGGAGTGCAATTCACCTCTGGCACAGTGCAGACACAGAGCAGAGAGTCAGCCCCAGGGTGAAGCCCCCTGATCCTGCACTGTGGCTGCTGATCTGTGGGACACATGTGCTTTTTGGGAGGGGTGGGGTGGGGGGGTGGTGAAGAGGTCCTAACTAAGCCTTGTTACCCCCAGCTTGCAAAGGAGTTTTGAGAAAAATGAAGAGAGGCAAAGCCCACCCCTTGCTCACACGCCACCTTTCTTCAGAGGTGGCAGAGAGGCTCTATTGGCAGCAGAGGATATGCTGAGCAGAGCCACCACATCTTCCTGGTGGATAAGGAGAGGCAGCAGAGGCGGCTGCTGGAGCAGACTGAAAGTTTTTTCGGAGTGCCACAGGAAAGGAAACCATTATGAGAGTGTGCTAAAAGCCTATTCATTGCTAAGGAAAGGGCTACTGAAGAATGTGGGATGCATGCCGAAAGCTGCCAGCCAGAGCAACAGAGAGATTATTAAAGCCCTTTGCAAAGACCCCCGTCTCCTTCCTTTGGCAGTGGCAGTTCTGGACATGGAGTCGTTTTGGCCCTACCCATTGAAATCCTGTAAATAGCTGTCTGCATGGAGGCAGGAGCTGGGTTACGGCTGAGGGGCGTTCTTCGTGTGGGAACTGTAGGCTGCAAATGTGGCTGTTCTCAGCTGTGCTCCTCGGTGGGGAGCAGCGCTGACCCCCTCCAGGCTGGCTGCTTGTGCAGCGGCTGTGCACACAGGAAGCTGGGGCTAGAGAAGACTCTCAGTCTGCCAACAGGAGTATTTTGCCCTGAATCAGCAAATCATACCTGTTCTGGCAAACCTGAGAGCTGTCTCCTGCTTTCTCTGTCCCACTTTCTGCCTTCCTTTCCTGCCTGCTCTTACATTTCTCTCTTTTGCCCCACCTTAGCTTGTTATCTCCCCGGTGTTGCTTGGGATGGGTGCCTGTGAGACAAGCCCTAGCCAAGGGGAACCCATCCAAGGAACAAAACTCCTGAGCAATGACTCCTACAAGACAGGCTGTCCCCTTTGCTCTCTTAGGTGAAGCTGATCCTGGGAGATTGCTGTGCCCACAACTATTTTGTTTTAGGACCTGGTACACTCCCTCCCTGCACGCTCAGCCTGGTGGGAACTCTGTAGTAGTAGGTGCTGTACAGACACGTCAGGGAAACCCCCACCCCATCAAGGGTTTCTGCAGGATGAGTAGAGAGGTGGAGGCACAGGAAGGCAAAGAGACATGCCCAGGATTACCCAGTACACCCAGCTCTTTGATCTGCTTTGTCCCATGCTGTCCCCTCTGGGACCTGTATCGCGTATTTGGATGCAATAGCACAGCTCCTGGCTGGGAGCACTGCTTTCCTGCCTCTAGGAGTGGCTTGGCAGGGAACCAGCAGGAAGGAGGAGGTGAGGCTCTACCCTCTGGGGGTTGAGATGGTCTATTAACTACTCCTGGCTGCAAGGAGACTCCAACATGACCGCTTCCATACCCAAGGGTTTAAAAGTCATGAGTCAGGTCCTTCCAAAAGCACGAGACTTTATGGTTTCAAAAGCATGAGGTTTGAAAGGAAAATAAGTGCATGGTCTTAATTTGCCTTTGGTACTGGAACCCTTGGATCATATTTTTGACTTTTTAGCCCAAAAAACGGTGTTTATTCTGCCTTTTGGTTGGGCAAAATAACAGAGCACCTTCCTTGTCTGCTCACTCACACATATTTGTGAGACTTTTCCGAACCTGAAGTCTTTGAGCCCTCTGACCCTCTGTCCACCTTCATTAAATTTGGTTGATGGGTTCAAGTTGTGAGGGAATCAGCAGCTATGCCCACACACAGCACCCTTAAATAAACCTCGTGTCCTTAGAAAATGGGACAGAAATAGAGATGTCCAAAGTTACTGCTACTTTTTTAAGGCTACAAACTAAATCTTCTTGGAGTGGAGGAAAGACATGGAAGCACTTCATGTGTTGGAAAAGCAGTTCAGAGGCTGGACCAGGAGTCTCCCTGGAAAGAAGAAAGCACATTTAATAACCAAACTCAGCTGAAGCAAAACCATAGAAAACAAACTGCCTGCACCAGGAATTTGGGGAAAGGGCCAATGCTGGGAAAGGGGGAGAAAAGAGCACAGAGTATTATTTAGTTCAAGTAAAGACAGAGCAGCACATCTGAAGAACATAACAGGGAGATGCATGTTACAACTGGCCAGGATGAAAAGAATCAGAAAAGAAAGAAGGAGAGGCAGAGACAGCTTTAGGAGTAATGACAGGAAGATCAGATTTTCAAGCAGAGCTCAGACATGTCAGCTAAGTGGAGCCTTGTGAGTGCTGCATGATGCTTAATCCGAAAGGCATCCCAAATTCCTGCAGCAATATCCACTTCAAGCCAGCAGATGCACTGCTTCACCTATACCCTTGGGGCTCAAAAAAACATTGGTGTTTGGAGGTTTGCCCTTCCTTCCCTGCATCCATCCCAAATCCTGACTTACCTTTGCAGGGGCCGCAGCTCCTGACAAGGCAGGAATGGAGATGTTCATCTGGGCTCAGCTAATGAAGGGTCAGAGATCTGCCTGCAAAAGCCTCAGGGCATTTTCACCCCGGTGCAGCCTGGAGATGAATGGTTGAGATGGGAGTACAGGTCACTTTGATCTCCCTGGTTTGCCTCCCCAGAATTAAATGATGGTCTTGTAATTTCTTCTCCAGGAGACCATGTGCACTGCCAGGAAGAGTTCAGATACCCACAGTGCTGCAGCACAGTTGTGCAAGTGGTGGACGGGTGGTACCTGGTCCCTGAATGATCTGGTACTGAGCAGAAAGACAGGGGAGCAGCAAGGGTTCTCCAGGATGTGCACAAGGATGAATTATCACCGTGAGTCCCGTGACTGGAGACTGGCCAGCCCTTGCTCTCAGGTGGAAACAGATAGAGAAAATATTCAGGAAAAATTCTGAGATCCAGCCTGAGCTGAAAAGGGGAAGCTGATGGGGACAGGAGGTCACCATGGTGGGTCTTACAAGGTAGGTAGGAGGAGGGAAATTCCTCCATGGTAAAACACTGTTTCCTCCTACTTCTGCTCAATCCAAAGTGCAGCATGAGCAGCCGGGCACTGCCGTGTCTCACCCTTGGCAGCACAGTCGCCTGTCTTGTTGATTCAGTTCATTCCCAGTGGGACAGGATGCGGCAGGATTTGGCCCTTTGTCTCTAGATGTCTGTCCAATACGTGGGCTTGCAAGCAGTGAACCGTAAAAAAAGAAGAGTTGACAATTAAATGCTCAAAATCTACTAGGACTTTGTCCAGAGTGGGCTAAGCAAACAAGTACAGATGGAGCAACCTATGATCTGCACAGTTACATGATCTGTACAGTTAAGGGTGTACTCTACACTGCCTAATTTGCTTTAATCATACTAATTTATGGCCCAGGTTTCTTGCTTAATTAGTGAAATGGAGAATGAAAAGCGAATGCATAGAATTAAGTCTCAACTTGTTCATCTGGCTTATAACCTCCATTACTGAGCTGGGAGAGCTGTGTTCATTTGGTGTCTGGAATCTGGATGTTTAATGTGGTTGTTCACATGGTGCAGGAAATGGTGAGAAATCAGCAAAGAAAGGGACTGAGCTTTTCAGTAGCCCTCAACTGTGGATACTGGAATGCTGCTAAGCAGAGAGATTTTCCATCTCCTTGCACTAATTCTGTGAGAATTTTCCTTCACTGTGCAAGCTATGTAAACAGTAAGATAGGTCTTTGTAAATAACTTTCACAACTGGTGTTTTTTAAGTTCTGTTTTTTAGTACGTGGGACAAATAGTCTGAAGTGGGTGTCTGGTGCTTCAGCCTGTCACCCCAGGACAGGTGTGGACACTGTCCAATGGTTTTTTGGAACTAGGATATATAAATGATATTGTAAAATTAATAAATAATTCACTCCCTCACTGGACTCGCGTGCTGCTGCATCTCTGAATTCCTGCTAAGACTGCCACACTCAACCTCAGGGCCTCTCAGTGAAGGCTGAGTCAGTGACCACATGATGTCCTTGGAAGGGCTTGGAAGGGAGATGCAAACTTGAGACGCTGCTGCTGTGCATGACACAGCATTTGCCTGCACATCTGGAGCAAGGTTCCCACTTCATCCCCAAATGATTCCCCCAGAACACAAGCACATCACTAGGGCTCTGCATCTTTCATGGAGAGCATCACCAGCCAGCTCCAGCAGGTCCTGGATGCATTTTTCTTCACGGGACATTGACCACTGTTGATCCCGCTCATGTGGAACAAGGCAACACCGTCTCTCGTGCCTCCAGGGGACTGAAGAGGACCTCAGGGAAAACGGCACAAAGTCTTCCCTGCATTAGCATTTTCAGACAGAAAACTGTTTTCAAAGAATGAGTTCTAGTGGTGAGGCAGGGCTGGGTTTTTTCCACTTTGAAACCAATCTTTTTCTAGCTGCGGAGGGTTGTTCCCTCCATACTGTCAAATAGCAAAATTAATTTTAAAAATCTGATGCAAATGCCTCTGTTTTCTTTTTTTCTTCCCTCTCTTTTCTTTCTGCTGCTTTCAATTTTTGGGCTTATTCTATTATTGGATAATTGCATTGGCTAATTGCATTTAAACAGTTTTAGCAAGATTGGGTAATTAAATTCAGAGCAATTGGGCTGAAAATGCACTGAATCTGGTAGAAGTATTTCACAAGAGGCTGAACTAGATAGACAAGAAGGGACATGTTAGTTTGTGTGAGGGTACACACACATACTTGGGGTACACAGGTCTGACTCCCAGACAGAGAAATGCCATATTCATGACTCTGGGCACTTCCCCAGTACCTGGAATCTATGGAAAACAATTCCGACTGGCAATGGAGGGAACTTGTAAATATAGCCTAGATTTTCATTAACAGCAGATAAACCAATTCCAGAAGTGAAAACCCCACTAATATCTTAGGAGCTTCTCTTGTCACTGTATCAGAAGCCTCACTGGCAAATACAGCTTTTCTTTCTAAATGCATTCAGTGGAATTCAAATTTCCAATAATTAAACGGTTGCAGCCAGGTGTGTAGCTGTACTCTTGGCTCTCTTGTAGCCAGCAGGAAAATAACAATTCTCTTTTAACCTTGTGCATATTGTGAAATCATTTCCTGGGAGTTTTTAACCCCCTGTGTGTGAAGCAGGTATCCAGCATGAAGATACATGGGACACATGAAGTTTTACCCAGCTTTTTGTTGCTGGCTCTTTCCTTACTCCTCCCTGAGGCTGGTTATGTTATGCAGAGTTTTCTCCTCCAGATCTCAGGCATATCGGAAGGCTGGTGGGAAATGCAACAGATTTTGGTGAAGGTTTTCTGACCCAGCAGCCCCAGTGATGGAGCCCTGTACACTTCTCATGGCCATGCTTCTTCTCAGGCCCCCACAGCACACAAGCAGGAGGAGCCATTTCACCTTCCTGGCACTGTGCTTTGATCCTGGTGAGGAA
Source organism: Oriolus oriolus (assembly GCA_013400235.1). Lineage (NCBI taxonomy): Eukaryota > Metazoa > Chordata > Aves > Passeriformes > Corvidae > Oriolus > Oriolus oriolus. The sequence continues at coordinate 624,457 of VXBT01011624.1, forward strand.
ACGAAATCCTCTTGGAGGGAAGGAGCAGGCAGGAATTGCATGTCTAAAGCCCACCAACAACATCTCTAATGTAGCTAAAGCAGTTTGCAGAGCCTGGAATGAAACTTGCACCAGTCTGCCTATTTTCACATCCTTCCTCTATCTCCCTCTCTCATCTGAAAGCAAGGCGCAAGTTTGTGAGTCACAAGCAGACTAATTTCAGAACAGCCACTCCTGAGAGCCTCTGGCTCCTGGATGAGACACCGGCCCCACTGGAGCAAACCTCCCGCCAGTCCCACTGAGGCATCCAACTGAGATAAAACAAGGCAAAACACTTCTCATTAAATGACCCTGGCAGAAATCGTTTCATAAAGGGCATCTTGTAGCTAGCAAGGACTTCAGGCCAGGGCTGTGACTCTGCCACCCCAGCCACAATGTCCACACCCGGCATGATGAGGAGTGATGGGGAGCAAAGCCAGGAGAACGAGTCTGAGCCAAGCGCTTCAGACTTTGGCTTTTCCGAGCGTTACAGCCTGTGTGGGCACTGGACAGGCACAAGTCTGGGCAAAGATTGACATTTCCCAGCTGCAGAGGCAGAAGTTACTTTTGCCACTCAGGGCATGAGGAACTGAGGCACATGTTGTATGGGAAGGGAACGGTGGGGACAGATCTTGAGCGACGAGCTTCTGCTCTCATTGGAGTAAGAAGGGAGACTGGTGGGGGGATCTCAGGGGAAACTCTAGAAACTTACAAGAAACCTTCAGCTCTGGCATAGGTGACAGGACCATAGTTGCCTGATTTTCCATAAAACCTCACAGATTTCACTACAAGTGCAGATTTTGGCTTTTCCACCAGCATACACAAAACCCAACCCATATGGACAGCAACCACAGCAGCAGGTGTTGTCACTTGGTGTTCCCCTGCTATTGCTCTGCCCACCCAAGCAGAGAAGATGCTGTGAAGGAGAGGGTGAAGGTCTGGCCCATGTGGTCAGTACCCCTGAGCCCCAGGGCCTCTGCAAAAGGGAGCAGGGGGCTGACGTTGTGTTGAAGTCTTTGGCAGTTTGGGTGCTGAGGTGTACAAAGCCAGTGTGCCTGAGGGAAACAGGTGTTTTCTCACACCCAGACATCTCCTCTGGGACAAGAGCCTCTTGTTTTCCCCTCTGGTCCTACTAAGATGATCCGTGCTGGAGCTACACTAAAACGTGCCATTGCCATCAGCACACATCTGGATCTAGACACGACTGATGTATAGACACTGGAGAATCTGAGGCGCTGGCAAAAGGCCCACGGAGTCATTTCCTTTAAAATAAGGAAGAGCAGGGTATGGCTGTGAAAGGAGACACACACTGCATGCACAAAAGGTTTGGGATTGGTCATGGGCCAGCACCACGGCAGCTGTCATCCCCTGAGGTGGCCATAGTGGTACCTGGAGACACCAGTCACCTGCTCTAGCCCGCAAAAGTGGAGGGTGCTTTGCAATTGCCGAAGAGGTGTCTTCTGAAAGTGGAAAAAGCAGGGCTCTCACAGCATGGCTGTGTCCCTTGGTGGTGTAGTTACTTTGGGGTCTGCAGTGAGTGTCCACCATGTGGCACCAATCCTACATATGCTGGCCCAGCCTCTCACTGCACCTCAGAGGGATTTGATGACCATCTGCTACTCTCCCTGCATGTAGGGGCCAGGTTTCTGAGTGCTGTGAAAGTCTTTTCTCTAGTCTGGGCCCTCAAAAGAAGCACTGTTTTCCTTCCAAAGGCTTCCTCCAAACATCTAAGAATGATTAGCTGATGCACAGCTCCAAAGTAAACTATAGCTTTCTGAGGTCCTGGGGGTGCTCTCTTTGGGAAAAGAAGCTTGATCCCACATCACCACCACAAGCAGGGTACCCTAAGCCCTCTCCTGGCTGCCAGTGCCAGCACAGGCCCCATTGCATGACACTGAGCATTTTCAGTTCAGCAGACTCGCTTTGTTTGCATTTTATTGCCCAGGCATGGCTTATATCCTTGCTGATGGATGTGTCCACAGCCAGTGTGCCAGGCTGAGCACAGCCTGTCCTCTAAACTGAGCCCGAGGTGCTGCAGGCACAGCCAGCAGCTCCTGGGGTCACACAACATTTTTGGCTCTGAAGATATTTGTGTTGCAGTTTCCTCACTCGGGTCCTCATCTGCCTCAGGAAAGTTGAACTGGCCAAGACTGGCAGAGTGGAAGGGCTCGGGGGTAAAATACCCTCCAGGGAGATGATACATTGTTGTTTTACAAACCCTCCTTCAGCAGGGTACCCCATCACTTGGGCTGCCTGTCTAAAGCATTTTGCTCCAATTTAGGGGTCATTTTCATTGGGGTGAACCCAGGACTTGTATGGATGTGGATATCCCCCTCTTCTATTTGAAGAACCAAACAGAAGTTTTAATTCCCCTACTGACCCCTATAAACTCTGCTGCTTTTCTCTGGGGACCGTGCTGCTGTTGAAAGCCGGTCCCGTTCCTCTGCTTAAGGCAGGGGCAGCTTTCCATTGAACAGATCCCAGAGCCCCAGCTGCAAACTCTGAGCAGCCCTTACCAGAAACCCCTCGCAGGCACACAGAGGAGAGGCAGGAGACACTGACACCTCCTGGTACAGTGTATCACTGGGAAATGACTCACCAGCCACTGCCTGCGAAACTGCTTTGGGGCGTACCCAACACAACGCGCTGGGTTTCACTCTGCCGCATGGGCCGCCTTGAAACCCGGTTTTGCTTTGAGGTGTCGGGAGATTCCGCATTTTTGTCACGAACACGTGGTTGTTTTCTCATTATTTCTTTAGCATCCCACTGTTTCCCTGCCAAGGCTGTGGTTTAGCTTAAAAAAAAAAATCCGTTCAGCTTTTAAATACAGCTTGCCATACAACTCGGTGTTTGCTAATATTGAAGAAACTCCCTTAATTTTTTTGAGAACAACATTTTCATACGAGCCCAGCCCAGCTGGTGAGCCCAGCAATTTGGGCAAAAGTTTCTGTGTCCTTTCCCCACCTGATAAACCTGACTGTGCCATCACTCAGGGACTCACAGACCACACCATCTTGCTGTTGTTCACTTGAGGTCTATTCCATTTGGCAGAATTTTTGCCATGGGAGTTAATTAGGGAGAGCTTGCGGATGAGGAAGTACTAGGGCAGATGAAAGTCATGCTCAAGTATCTCCCTTGCATGTCTAACAGAAGTGAAACGCAAAAATTATTCCAAAAGATGCAAATCAAGTTCCACATCTCTTCTTATCAGGAGCAAGTCACAACACTGCATCTCAATATTTTGAAGTTGTACTTAGGAGAGGGACTGTCACAAAATAAAACCATCCTGGAAAAGGAGACCAGAAATTATTCTCTGTGTTTTTCAAGAAAAAAGGGGGGAAAGTAGCACTCTTGCTTGATTTATCCTAATAAATACTTATTGCTCCTTAAATAATAGAAGAAGTAATGAAGAGCAGAGCTGAAATCAAGCTCAGCCTTTGGAGTAACTTTACCACGTCGGGTTTTCATAGGGAAGCATCCTCCAGTTCCCATGCGATGAACAGCAGTTTTGAGGTGCTGTCGGTGCTGAACCCCCCGTCCCTCTGGAACTGCAGGGCTCAAACCCCAGCGCGCTGAAAGATGAAGGCAGTGGAATAAAGGAAAGCAAAGCTATTTTGATTGCACAGTGCCACCCACTGTCGGAGAGACAGACGGCACCAGGGCCGCTGCGCGGGATGGGCGGCACTTGCTGCTGCCGTCACTAACAAAGATACTTACCAGAGACATCATTCTGATATCTAAGACAGACAGACAGACGTCTATAAGGCAGCTCTCTACATCCGGTGGGATGTACACACACAGATAGATACATACCGCTGGGGTCAGTGGTATGTTGCATATATATATCTCAATATGATATAAATATTGTCTGTATCAATCAATATCTGTGTACCATTCTGAGTCCTGATGGGTCACAGAAAAATGAGATGAAGCGAGTGGAGATCCAGCGAGGAGGAGACCTTGCTGGAAAAACTTTGCATGGCTCTGGAAGTCACGGGTGCCTGGGAAAACACATCATTTGGGTGCCAGCCCTTCTTGGTGGCCTGCAGGTGTAGAAGGGATGGTCGAGGAGGTTGGGAGGGGATGGAGATGTGGAGGTGCAGGGAAACAAGGGCCCATGAGCACATTTCTTGAGGGAAGATGTTTAATTTGCCATTTGCAATAGATACGTATTTTGATTATCAGCTACTTATGTGTATCAGGATGGATGGAATTTATGTGATGAATTTCCTCTGTCCGGACATCGGGTGAAAAATATTTCACCCAAAGCACCATGTCACCCTCTGGGTTATGCCACTGTGCATCTACAGAAGGGAAGATATTTCCAACAGTTCTATGAGGAGCTCGGACCAGGGCATCCCACAACCCTCCAAGCCTACAAAACCATGTATCCTGGGAAAAGACCGAGCTGTATTTTTCTATACATCCACCTTCCATGGCCAAAGGCAATTCAAGCAGCCGGATAGCAGGGCGTGCTCCGACGAGCCGGGAGCTCTTGCAGGACAGTGCTCTCTTCTGCAGAGATGCCCTTGGAGAAGAGATCTTTCATTAAGATTGTCATTTGCTACCGTTTCCATCCCTGCAGAGGCTGCCTCCTCCTCACAGGCAGCGTCCCTGGGGAGGGAGCGCTTGTGAAATATTCATACATCAGAAGAAATTACATTTGTAAGCGTGGACTGCGAAGCGACAACTGGCTGGAGGGGCGAGCAGGGAAAAACAATAGGAGCGAGGGAGGGAGAAAAAGAGGCAGGATGTGGGAAATGGAAGGTGAGCTGTGATTTCTCCCTGCCAAAATGTGGCGAGGAGCTTCGTGGGCTCTGCTGGGGTTCATTCATGATGGCATGTGTAGGGAATAGATTTTTCCTCATTCAGGGATGTCTAAACAGCATTTGTGTTCGTGCTTCCATGAAACTGGAGAACCACCTCACCTGAGCACGCACAAGGGATAAAAACATCCCCTAACCACTGGCAGATCTGTGCCATGGGTTTGAATAGCTTGGGCATTTCTGCAGGGTCTACTCCAGTTTTAAAGAATGTACAAAAAAATCCATATATGGGGATTTTTGGTGAAATTGGATTGAACAGCAGGAAAAAGGCAAACCCAAGCCCATCTAGCCCTACATGACAGGAGACTTCAGGTCCATGATCGACAGGATGTAGCTGGGTGCTTGGTGCAGCCTTTGGGTATCTCCACCACACAGCTGCAAATCTTTTACATCCTGATGGACCACTAATGCTCCACAAGCACATGGCAGGAACTCCTTGGGAAATACACATTCCCTCTTAAAAACCACCCTTTTCATTTTCCTCTGCTTTCTGTGTCTCCCCCTGAGGACTGGATTCCCTATCAGCATCTAGAGCCTAAGACCTCCAGCAGTGGCAGTAGCAGTGAAAACTGGAAGAATAATTGTTTTTGATGCTGTGATCATTAAGATCCTCCCATTGCTGATGCCGTCTGTTGCCAGCTGGTGCTTAATTCATCCAGATACCCTATAGGTATAGGAAAGGAGACTGACAGCATCCTACAGATGTTTTCTCAAGAGGATGGTTTCCTCTCCTGCATAGGAAGGATCCTTACAGCCTCCCTGTGCCCTCCTAGCTGGGTCCTTGCCTCCCTCGCAGGAAGCACACGCACACTCACATGATGCAGGAGCAAGTTTTGACTATTTTAGGGCCTGAAATTTCCCTGTCGGCATGGCAACTTTCAACTCCTCACCTCTGACGGAAGCTGCTTAAAATAGAAAATCCAGAAAGCAAGCATTGTGCTCCATGCTCAGCAAGCCTGGTCCCAGCATGGCAGGCAGGGCAGGATCTGGCCTCTCAGGGGCAAAGAAATGCCAGGCTTAAGGAAGAGGACCCTCAGGCCATCACCACCCACTGCTGCAGTTTGTAAAACACCACCTGAACCTTCATGATGTTTGCTACCTAAAGGTATCCTCTCCCTATCTAGCCTTCTTAGCTCAGGGAAGCTTTGTCTTAATATTCCCAGACTTATCCACAGCCCCTGAGCATCCATCTTTCCATGGATACTGTCTCCATCTTAGATATATTTTCCCCTACACCTCCAGAGCTATCCAGTACCGTGGGATTGCCACATGAAGAAAGGCTCCCAAGCTTGCTTTTTACTTACTTTTTTTTTTCCTCTGTCAAACGCATTAATTTTTTACACCGACTCTTTTTCCCAAACCAATTTTTCCTCCAGCTCACACATAAACAATTGTGATTGCAGGGGGTCAAGTGGGCATGTGGTGTGTCTCCTCTAATCCCCGCTTAACCTAATTCATTTTCTGTCTAAGAACAAAACTCTGCGAGATTCATTCAAGAGTCTGGATTAGGTCTCTCTCGGCCTACAATACTCACATAGGATTAGGGAATAAAAAAACCTAGAAGTCACTGGCGAGGCACTAAACCTGCAAACAACCCAAACACCTCAAAAATCCCTTTCTGTGCCTGGATTTGAGCTGTGAGCCAGAATGTGCGGGAAGAGCTTCTCCACTGAAGTGTCATTGCCAACACAGAGTCCAGCCCTCAGGGCTGTTTTTAAGTCTATGGGGTCTGGACTTTGCTGTCATATATTGTTTCTGAGGGCTTGCATTTTTCTTATTTTCTCCTCTCTGCAACCCAAAGTTTTCTGGGGAGTTCAGCGGATGGAGCTGAGATGTCTGGGGGGTTTTATTTGGCTTTCGTGTGGGAAAAAGAAAATCAATCTTCTACATCAGGAAGAAGGGCTTGTTTTGTACAATCACAATCACTGCTGCTTGTTGTTGCTTCTAGGATAGCTTGTTGACATTTTTCAATCAAAATATTTTCCACTCTCCCTCCAATTGATGTCTTGTTCTTTTGTCCCCTCCTCCTCCTCCTCGCCTTCACTTTGGCAGGTGCTGTTTTTTTAAACAATTTATGCACTTTCATTTCTATGTGTTTTTGAAAGGGCAACAAACACCCAGGCATGTTTCTTTCCCTTTCTGCTGGTGGGCAGTGAGTATTAACATAAAGAATTTCTCTCTCTCCTGTCTTTATTTTATTTATTCCCCTCCTTTTTCCCACTGCTTCCCTCCCTCCTGAACTTGTCAAAAATGCTCCAAGCAGGCAAAGGGCAAATCCCAGCTCTCCTCTGGAGAGCTGGAGGCACCCCACTGAGCCAGGCTGGGCCAGTAACCTCTGCTTTCCAGGATAAAAATGGATTGTCTTCACTTTTCCATCTTAATTTGAGATCCATGGATGCTTGACTGAGGCGCCTCTAACAAGGCATCTTCTCCAGAGTCTGCTGCAGGCTCCTGGCTCGAGGGGGAAGCAGGACTCAGCTGGGAGGAGAAGTTACCTCCAAGCACAGGGATGAGTTCTTGTCAGGAGCAAGCCTGGGACACTGTCCCCTGCAGCTGTTTGCACGTTTTTTGGGTATTCTGACCCTTTTAAAAGCTGCCACTGGAAATGGGGGTACCTGTGTTTCACCTGACTTGTGTTTCTAAATCACTGTTCACAGAGGCATTTAGAGGAAACACAGGGATGCCCATTCCCCAGACCAGACAGAAAACCTCAGGGTTGCATCTCTTACACAAAATGCCAGAGGAGATTTAATGCTTTACCACCACAGCGTGTGCTCTTGTTCAGCCTGAGAGGCAGCAAATCCCCATTTCCCAGGCGAAGCTCCTCCTGAGCTCCTCTAAGGGCAGGGGAGCTGCTACAGCCTCCAAGGAATACTAGGAAGAGCGTGGGATATCAAGAAAAAGCAGTCAAGCTGGACAAGCAGGTATCTGCAGCTCATCTAAAGGACCTGCAGATAAGAGAAAAACAGCAAAAGAAATTTCAAAAGCAGATTAAGGGAGAAAAAAAGTGCATTTAGTCTCATTTCTAGGCCAGGCCAAAATGTTTGGGAGTGATTTAGCGAGGTGTGCTCACTCCAAACATCAGCTTTCCTGGAGCTGTTGAGCAGTGAAGCAAAGTCAATATACTCATGTGGTTGCCTTTATGTAAGTGTCTCTAGTGTCATTATTAACACAGGCAATACCAGAAGCTTTATTTCTTGATTCCCCTGAGTGGGACACAAGTCCTGAGGTGCCCTGGTCGTGAAGCCCATCAGCCTGGAGCTGCAGGTGGGTTCCTGCAGGACTACAAAGGGTGCCTGTGCTCGAGCTGCCCAAGCAGACAGGGTAAACACCCTCGGCCCTAACTATTATAGGAAAGAGTGAGCCCACATGTCCTGACTCACTCCCCGAGGGACACCCAGCAGGGGAGCTTGTGGCCACCCGTGCATCCCTCCTGCCCCGCCACTCGCCTTTGCTGTGGCTGCAGCTGGTTCCCTCTGAATGCTGGAGCCTCTCTGACCTCTGCTCCCAAGGGAGTGCACCCCTCCTTTCCCAAATTCACTGCTGTCTCCTGTTCCTCCTCTTTGTGCAGCCCCAGTCCTCCTTCAGATGTCCCCTCCACTTTGGCAGGGACTGGCAGTGATGGAGCTCGCTCCGGGGCAGCCCCAGGTTAGGATTAGCGCATTGCTCCCTACTGAAGGGGTTCATCTTGCAGAGGTGTTAACAACTCCTTGGAAATAAATCAAAGTTAAATATCTAAGCCCCCTTCCTGGTTTGGAGCTTCTCCATCAGCCTCACAGTCTTGCCTGGCATGATGGCCGTGCAATCACAATGCTTCGAGCTTTGGCACAGGGATGGGACAGAAACCTCTGTGTGTGTGTGTCTGTGTGTGTGCAGAGGAAATGGGATGATCAGGATGAGGAGAAAGGATCAGGGAGCAGTGCAGCAGATTTGTGCCAGCAAAGGAAGTTTTTCCCCTGCATCACCTTCATTCCTCCTTAACTCCCCCCAACCCCTCACCAGCCACCAGATGAAGCCCAAATCAGCTTTGAGTGTTCAGGCTCTGTCTGAGGGAACAGAAACCTGCTGTGAGAAGCACAAATGTTGGGGTAAACGGAGAAGAAATCTCCTAAAATTATTGCAAAAAGGTCAGCTACTGTTTAATTTAGAATAGATATTGCTAATGAGAACTGCCTGGGCAGGCTGTACAGATTACTAGAAAGTCCCTTCCGTACCTCAGCGTTAGTCTGACTGTTTAAAACCCACTCTGTCCCCTCCTGAGATACCCCTCGACTGCCGCTGCTGGCAGGACATCTGCCAGGGCAGGATGGTAAGACAAAGAAGCCACCATAAATCACAGCAGCTAATTGCAAAGCCGTGTGTATCTGTCCTTGCCCTTTTGTGCCTTCGCCTTCCATCCACGGCTCGCCCATCCGATCCATCTCCCTGTCAGTCCTGCTCCTCCGTGTCTCTCCGTGCCGCTCCCCTTCACGCTCTGAAGCACAGCCTCTGCTTCTTCACGATCGGCTTGATTCCCTGTGCCTCCGTTCTTGAGCACTCCTGGCCCCTTTGCCAGCTTGTTCACTCCTTTTATATTTCTCTTCTCCTTCCCCGAGCGTCATCACCCTCCTTGCTCCCCTGCTTGCCTCCCTGAAGAGACACACGTGATGTGTTTTGCCGTTGCCATGCTTTTCAGACATAAACTAATTATGGTCTCCAACCAGAAGGCCAGCAGTAGGATCCTTGTTTCTGCAGCCCTCAATCCCACGATGTCAATGCACACACAAACATGGACGAAGGTCTTTCGGGGAGATGGTCAGCCCCAGACACCAAAACCCTGTAGAACCAGTAGAAAAGGCTGGTTCTTACCATAGAAGCACTCCCTTGTCAGCACGTGCTGCTCCCAGTGCTTCAGAGAAAAGCCACGTCAGCTGCACTTTAATGGCAGGAAATATTCAGGAGGTAAAACTGCCAACCTGCCAACCTTGGGGTCATCTCCTTATCCTTAAAACATTATCCAGCCTCCAGATTTCCAGGAATGGGGTTTTTACCACCCAGAAGAGTGTTGGGAGCCTACAAGAAGCCATAGTTTTACATTCAAGTGGTTTAGGAAAAGTATCAGGAACAGATCCCAGGGAGAGAAGGAAATCCCTTAGGGATTACTAGGAGCCAGTTTAGTGCTTTCCTGGGGGAAAAATAAATTTCTGGGCAAACCAAGAACTGACAGTCTCTGAGGCAGTGTTTGACTACCTGCAGAAAACTATCCCTGATATTTGCTGTCAGTGCTTTGTTCCAGCCTGAACTGCCTCCACCCAAGCAAAGTTGTTCCACAGGTTTCAAACACTGAAAATTTGTAGGGAAAACAGGGTTAAAATATTTGAGAGAACGAAGCAAACCAGGAAAGTTCTTCTGTGAGCCAAATACCATTATTTTTTGCAAAGACTTCTGGACTATGGGACCCCAGCATTAGGAAATCTTGTTAACAATTTGCTTGAGCATTTTTGTGAGGCACCAGAAGAATGGGTTACGTGTCTTATTGATTTAATGACAAGTATTGCTGCTGGGAATTGATGCTTTCATTAGAGAAAGCAGGTTAGCAATAGACTTGTGAGTGTCTGGCCAACTCAGGAGGTGGCAATGGTTCTCCCTTATTGAAATAAAACTTACAGGCAAGGTGTAATGCTGGAAGGCTCTGCTAATATCACCGAGCTGTAACACAGCTCTGGTTCACTGGATCAAAAAATCCCATAGGTGCTGAAACCCACCAAAGATTATGATTAATATATCATCCCTTTGGGAAAGAGCAGTGAAATACCTGATCAAAGCTAGTGCTGGTTGCTGACTATCTGCATTTGAAACCCTGGGAATAGGACTCAGTTTCCCCATGCTGGAAATCTTTGGCTGATGATGCCAAATGTCTTGGACGGTGATTCCTAGAAAAATACAGGCAACGTGAGGCAGAGAAGGCTTCCTCATTGGAAAGAGAAGTCAGGAAGGAAATCAGAATCACAGCAGGGTTGAGGTGGGAAGAGACCTCTGGAGGTCACCTTGTCCTGTATCGTCTGCGGCTTCCCTGTGGGTGCATCACTATTCTATCCCTGAGGTCCTCAATGGAGACGTGGGGCAGCACGGGCCCCACTGTCAATCCGTGGCTGCACCATTTGCCCTCGAGTGGCCTTTGTGCCACCATCCACAACCCTCTGGACCCAGACATTCAGCTGCTTTTCGACCCACCCCGTCATCCTCTCCTCTAACCTGCACTTTGTCCAGGAGGATGCCATGGGAGACAGAGTCAAAACCTCGCTAGAGCTGAGGTAAACGGCATCCACCACTCCCACCACATCCCCCTGGTCACCTCCTTCGGGCTGCTTAAGCACAATTTCCCCCTCACCTTTCCCTTTTCCTGCTGAAATAACAGCAGAGCCCATGGACGTGGTGTTTTAAGAAAACAATGAGATTAAGAGACAGATGCTAAGTGTTCACAGCGCTCCTGACAGAGATAAACTGCAGTATCAGTCTCTATCAGACAGAGAGCACAGGCCCTGTGCTTCAGGGGAGAGGCTTAATGATTTAATAGAGCTTTCCCACCTCTCACTAGCGAGCTCCAGCCCTGCACACAGACATGTGAGCACCAAGGGGAGACAATCCTAGATGTAAATAAATCATTAGAAGCCCTCACTCAGGGTCTCAGCACTGGGGACATTGCTTGGGCACGTTTCAAGCAAGAAGCAGAGTGGGTTTCCCCTGTGCCAGGTTATGTCCCACATCTCCTGGAGGAGGATGGATGTCTCTCTTCATTCTTTCTACTGCCTCTGGGGCTACAGCCTGTGTTTTCTTTGGTGTTTCAGGCTTTTTAGCAGGCACTTAAGCGTTCATGTGAGTGTACAGTGATCACGCTCACGGTGGGAGAGGGGGGTCGAAGAATTTTCTGGATTCTGCTTCCTCTCTTTCTTTTTCTTTTGTCTGCCTCCCTCTCCACCTTGGCTTTCTGTTCCCCAATGCAGCTGCTCCACGCTACCCTACCAAGCAGGCACAGCTTGGCTCTGCATGTTGTCTTCCATCAGCAGCCTCCACTCCAGCACTCGATTAGGTGGAAACCTCTAACCTTCAGCTAGATGGGAAAGGAAGGAAGAAGAGGAACTTCCATGTGGCTGCTTGTGGTGCAGCATCTACCATGACTGCTGGGGAACAGGGTCGTGCCTCTGGCATCCTCACTGACTCCATTTCTGAGGAGGGATGTCCTCTGCAAGCTCCATATTCCTGTACAATGTGTATCCAGAGGTTTTGCCCACTGAAGGCTGATGTTTAAGCATTTAAACATGTGGATCCAACAAGACCTACCAAGTTTTATCCACCAGGAAAAGGGAAGTTTGTGACAGCACCACTGCTCTATTTCCTCTTAACTCATTGACATGTATTTACCATGGCAATTAATACTCACGGGGTTTAGCTTGGTGAAATGGAGAAAGAGAAAGAGAGAAGGACATACATAAATATCAACTATACTGACTGGGAGAGAGGAAAAGTCCTGAAAATGCCATAAAACCTGCCAGACATCCTTATTGCTGCCATTGGGAATAACAATTTTTTCAAGTACAATGGCAGCAAATAGTTCAAAGAAGGAAAACAAAGATGTGATTTCAATGACCCCCTAAGAAATCTTCCTCCTTGCTACGTGAAGCTTCACCTTTTCTGATTATTTTTTAACACCCTACTTAGACCACTGTACTGATTACAAAATTAAGTTGCTCCTCTGAAATCAGGATGTCTGCACTAAGTAACAGCCAAGGAAGCTCTAGTCCCACATAAGAAGCTCTGGCACCCACAAATTTCACAGGATTTTTGGGTGCTCACCACCTCCCAGGCAGGATGTGTCCTCAAATGACTGAACTGAGATGAAAAAAAAAAGAAAAAAACTCCTCTCAAAAGTAAAACACGCTTCTGATGCAAAATTAGCATTTGGCAGAGAAGTGACTCATGGTGACTGAGGGCTTCGTGCAGCCCTTCTCTGAAGCATCCAGGATCTTTTTCTGGCTTGTGATTCACCAGAAAGTGGTAGATGAGCACATCTTGACCTAAGCAAAAACTGAGGGTGTTGCAGAAGAAGATGAACGTCTCTTCTCTGCTCTCTGAAATGGCGCTGCTGGCAACTCTGTGATGCCAGGGAGAGGGAAGACAGCGTTTCCAGGGGTGGGTTAAAAGGCAGAAAGCCTCATTTACAGTGGATTCTAAGTCTTTGGGAAGCCTGACAGTGAACTAGTGGTGGATTCCACTGTACACAGAGCAGGATCCTCTGTGGGAGGGGGACGTGTCAGCTCTTCTGAGGGCCTGATGCCTTTTATTTTTTGCAGGACCCCACGTTATGGCACATTTTCCAGTGTGACCCACAGCCCCTCCCAGAGTCCAAAAATCCCATCTTCAGGCTCTTCACAAAGACCCTTCAGACTCCTTTGAGAAGAATCTTTGGGAGTGGGGATCAGGAAAGCACCTGACACCACCCTAAACCACCTCTCTTTACTTCCCCTTCAGACACAGCCTCGCATCAGCGGTACTGGGTGCAGAAAAGACAGAATTTTTTCAACACACCACATGAATTGCAGTTCTGCCACCTAAACTGCCGCAGGACAGAAGGAAGGAGACATCTGCAAAACATCTATACATTTGCTGAGTGGAGACCATATATAATGAATTTGGGCTACAGTCCAGCTGCATGGAGTGGGGCAAGCACAACACCTCCAGCTCCTCAATGTTCTGGCAAAACCCTTCTGACCAAGGCAGGGCACAGTGTGGAGCCAGCAGGCACATCTGGCTGTCCAAGCACTACACTGATGCCCCAGGTACTCCTGTGCTTTTTGCACAAGATTGCAGGAGCCCCGGCTGTCCAGGCAGGGAGAGGCAATGAAATAACATTCTGTTTGTGGTTGGATTAGCTGGGTTTACTGATGGCTAAGGTGAAAACACCAGCCCTTCTTCTGCTTCTTGTTTCATAACTCTGCCCCTTGTCATACTCCATTTCTACATCTCTCTTAATTATTTTTTAATCCAGATGACTCCCTACAGCAAAGTCCCTGAGTCAAGCAGCCTCTTATTCCATAGCACAGAGAGATAAATGTTGACAATGATCTTTTTTTCTTCACATCAAGTGGAATTAAGTGCCAGCCTTTGTAATGACTACAAAATATTCTCTCTTGACAGAGGATTCCCTTTGGATAAATGCTCATCACAAAATAGCACCTTCCCAAGCACCCCTCATTAACTATCTCCCTGGTCAAAATTTCCAGGACCTTCCTACTGCAAAAACACGGTGACACTGATGTCACGGTGTAACCTGAGCTCATCTTAAACAATCTAAATCAGGTTTTGTGGGAAGGGCAGCCACGACTACAGAGCAATACTCAGGGTAAACACCTGAGGTGGTGGATGTTAGCTGAGCTCTGCTGGATGGCAGCATCATGCCACAGGCACTTGAGGGATCCCCGGGCGAGTGGCTGGGCATGTCATTCCCCACGGCTCCAGATGTCCAAGTGCAAAGTCCTTTTTTGCCACTTGTCTTGTGAACGCAGGCAAGGGCAAGTGACTTCAGGCTTTTGTGCTTCCCTTCTCTGGGCTTGCTGTGAAAAGGAAGGTGAAAATTGCTTCCCCCATGCTGCTCCTGAAGAGAATCCGAGCAGGAGCCCTTTTCATAAGCATGCTTTGCTGTAGGATCATCCACCTGCCCTAAGGTACCTGCTGAACCTTTTTGTCGAGTGGCAGAGGAGCGATGCAGAGGTGGTATCGGGCCAGCCATGCAGACCTGAGCACAAAATGCTGCCTTGGTGAGGCTGCTGCCTTCAGCAACAAAGACAAGGAAAAAAAAAAAGGAGTAGAATTCAAATCCTGCCATTGCTTTCATGGTAATCAGCACGGCATTATGCAGAATGATTTGTAATTTTACACTGACAGCTATTATCTTCTGGCAGCCACCATGACTTAAACAAACGTCTGATGCTGCGAGGGGCTGGGGGTTTGTGCCTTTGACAAGAATCTCGGCTCAGTAAGGAGCCCAAAGAGAGGGAGACGCTGCTCTGCAGTCCTCATTGCAATCCTGGCCTGTGGATCATGGAATCCTTCCTTGGTGCCTGTGGTGGTGCTGTGATGTCAGCCTCACCTGGAATGCCTTTTGCAGAGCACTTCAAGAAACACAACCTGTGGACTTTGCTTTCAGCATCCTCCTCTTCTTCCGATGGAGAAGTGTCTGGAATGAGAGGAGGTGCAGGGATAAACCCCACAGCTTGAGCCAGCGTGGCAGATTTTGAATATGAATGAGAAATGTCAAAGTAATATCCAAGCTCTTACTTGGGAAAAAAACTTTTAATTTTTTGATGCCTTCTAGATAGGCAAAGCAGGCAGCAAGTGCCTGGGTAATAAGTGATCAAGTAACTCTTCAGCTGTACAGGTTCACAGGAAATTGTCCAATATCCCTCACATCTCACAAAGCAAGGGAAGCAGGATACAGAAAATGAGAAATGCTCTCTTTTGCCTTGAATTTGTTTGTCTTTTCAACTGAATTTCACAGAAATCCAAATCCAGTGACTGGGAGAGCTTCAGCACTATGATCTGTCTGGTCCTGGACACTGAAGAGTATCAAACACAAAATGGGACGAGGCTCCAGAGCTGGAATTCTCCAGTTCAGGTTCATTCATAATATTAATATTTCTCTTGCTATCAGGTCTTGTTCATTCAAGATGCCTAGGTAGCTCAGGCCCTCCCACCAACCACAAGAATACCCTGCCAATCCACAGGGATTTCCTATAGTGCTACTTTTAGAAAAAGTTTAGAATTTTGAATCAATAAAAACTGCTTAGGTCAGAGTTCCATCTGTGATAAGCCTGGCTGGTTTTCAATCAATCTCCTCATTAAATTTTCATGTCTTGATAGAAAATTAGTAAAAAGGAGGATTTTTTTTTATTTTGTAGGAAAAAATTCTGCCTTTCAAGCAAAGCAGATACAATTTGTCCAAAGTTGATCCATGCCTACAGAATTTCTTTGGCTTCTGTGAATATTTTTAGTTTTTGTCTGGCTACTTTTGATGGTTTATTTAAGGTGTTGTTGGCACAAGTGGGAGATTTCTGGGAACTTCCTAAAAGCTTTTAAATTTTTTTGCTTTTATTCTGCAAGCTTTTGCATGCCCAACAGCTGACAAGCTGTTTCCAGCTCTAGTGGCTTGTCCAATAAAATATATTAATGTTCTCTGCAGCCTTGATACATTTCTGTGATGCTCAGAAGAACAGAGGGCTGCAATTCCCACCTCAAAGCCTCTCACCAAGTACTCTGCCTGATATGTAAAAAACCCAGTGTCCTGAGGCATTTGTAATATAAAGTTGAGGTTACATAATGCACCATCCCTTCCAGTCCTGATCAGGACAGATCCAGGGTCATTTCCCTGGTAACTTCAGGAGACTTGGGCACAAACCCATGGCTTCTTTTTTTTATAATTACGAGCCACTTTTGAAAATCTTGCCTGATACCACCAAAATTTCCTCAACATGAAGAGAAATGTTTTTCAAAATTTTTTCCTTGCAATGCTTTTTTCCCCCTAGGTGCTCCTTTTTGTAGGGTGAGGAGGTGTTGGCATCTCTTTTGAGGTGTTTCGTGCTGTCCAGCACACGAGATCCAATGGGAGGTGGCACAGTGACCATCACAGCAGAGGGACAGTTCCCCCAGGTGGCTCTGGCACACCTGGCTGGGATTTGGTGCCCAGTGGCACTTTTGGCCTGAAGGCACAAGAGCCTTGCCAGCTGGTAGATAAACATCAAACCAGCCTCGTCCAGGTCAAGCCATTTTTACTCATTTCAGAGATGTGGCTGCTCTCCTCAGTGGGCACAGCTCCACAGCCTCCCCATTCCCCTCCTTCCCAAGCCCTGGCTCGGCCCTGGGGTCCTTTAATGTTCGAGATCTTCCTTTTAATCTCAGGTTTAGCCTTGAGAAGAGCAAACTCTTTGCAGCCTGAGTGGAGCCAGCCAGGAGCTACTCCCCACATAAACATCTTGTCCTTTGTTTTGCCCGGCAGTGTTATCTAGGTCATTGTTTTACCTTTCCTGCTCAGTCCCACTCAAGGTGACTGAAACCACATAGAAACCATAAAAGGGGAGCTCCCAGCTTTCAGGGTCCATCTTCACCCATTCTCTGGATGCCTCACCTCACCTTCTCCATACTAATTCCCACTGCACTGAGAGCTCCTGAGATTCCTCACTTCCTCCTGGCAGTGTCTCACCAATTCCCCCATGGGTAGGGTCTGCTGAGGTCATTCTGCACAGAGGACACAGCCAGATCCTTATCCCACTATGGCACCTGGTGGGCAGTGGGGTGTCCCTCAAACAACTGAACACTGTGTCTGTAAAGAAATCAACCCTCCAAGGCTCAGCTGTAACAGTGAGCAGGTCTGTATGAAAAAAAATAAAATTAAAAATTCAAGGAGAGTTGACTTTTGTCTCCCCACTTAGCTCTGAGTTTACCTCTGAACATCAGCCCTCATGGCAGGACTGTGTTTCCACGTAACACACACTCCCCTTAGATAATTACATTTAATTGCTGGTGTTGGTGGCTCAGACGTCTGCCAGGTTCCACCATGATTCTGCCAGCAGTGCTCAGGAGCCGAGCAGGGCCACCACGCATGGTCCAAGCTGCATCCCGAGCATGCCCAGCGCCACTCACACCCCCTCCCTGCTCCCTTGGCAGCTCTGAGAAAATCAAAAAGGCCCAGGATCTGTGCCCCAGCAAGCAGGCCAGTAGTTACCTGGGAAGTGGGAATAGCCCCTTTCACCTCAGCCAATTAACTCCGAGGGATGAAGATGGTGAGGGAGCCGACGGCAGCTGAGTTTATCACAGCTTTCAGTTCAGAAGAAACAACCCGCTAATGTGTGCTCTGAGCAGATGGATGTCACACAAGCCAGGGTTTTAGGAAGCATTCCTGGTTTTTCCAGACTTCTCTTCTTGAGGCCTTCCCATTGCCTTTTCTGAGCTCCAGGGAGATCAGCCGTGGCCAAAGTGGGATGGTGGGGGAGCAGCAGCCAAGGAGACTTAGGGAGGACTGGCTGGAAACCCTCTGACCCAGGATGGGGAGCACTGAGGCTGGTGTAACTTCTGCCCTGTGGGGACCTGCAACAGATAACCCTCCCCCATCAGGAAGGGACTTGCACCTGGAGCCTTTGTTCCTGTGCTCACACTGCTTTTCTCACCTGGAATATGCCCTCCCCGAGGGAAGGACCCCACAGAGCTTTATGAAGGCTTACCCCAGCACATAACTGAGATGCCAGATTTGCAAAAGCCTCTAACACAAACATTTTGTTTATTGCTCGAATGGAGTATGAAGAGAATCACTCTTTTTCTGTCTCATTTTTGAAGCCCCGCGCTTGTTCTTACGTAGTTTCCGAAATGCCCAGCCCTGTAGGAAGTTTAACAAGGGCTTGGTGTGCTGCCCTTAGGCTGTGAATCAGTGTGAGTGGGCACAGGATAACTCATTAAGGGTCTGCTCTTTGCATGGCACCAGAAACAAGGCTTTATTGCCAAATAATCCTTCGTTCCTGAAATCATCTACCCCAGCACTCTGAAATTTATCAAGAGATAAGTACTAATTCCAGTGATTCCCTAAGCCACGCTTGCAGAACTTGTTGACAGTGTTTATCTGTATCATTTCAGCCAAAAATTGTTGTAATACTTCTTCTTGGTAATTATTTGAAAAAGCCATTGCAATGTGCCACCTGGCCCTCTGCACAATGTGCCCGTCCCCTTGTTTTACTGGCAGCTACAGGAACCAGATGCCAAGGTGAGGAAGATAATTCCCTCATGGCAAGGAACATCTGGCTCTTTGGCAAACTCCAAAGACCATTGCGTCAACCAACCTCTCTGGTGTGGATTCTGGTTGTACAATGAGGTTGTACGTGAGCTGGCACAAAAATCTTGCTGTTCCAGGCACCTCCTGTCTTCAGGTGACTTTTGAATGTAGAAGATTGGTTGCTTTGCCTGAAAGACCTGGTTTCTTGAAAGCTTCTCAGCTTATCTATGCTGTCCTTGTTTCTCAGCTGAACTCTTTGCTAGCCTCAGACCTAACCACATTTCTGCTGTGCACAGTGGCTTCTTTTTTACTCGGAAAAGGTTTATGCACTGACCTTTTCCCCACACACACCTCACTTTTGCCTTCTGTTTGTCTCACCCAACTTCAAGCTGTTCTCTGAAAAACATAAATAAGGAGTTTTGTCATCCTGGGTTGTCCCTGTAGTCGATGCCCTGGAAGACTGAAGAGATATTTCTCCCAGCAGGAGTTACAGCTGGGCACGATGGTGTTCTCTAGGTCTTTCTTTCCATTTGAATGACCATGGTCCTCTTTTGGGCAGCTTAGTGGTATGCAATGATATGCAAGGTAGCTTAGAGCTGACTTGTAATTCGCTTCTGCTCTGGTGATACCAGAGATGATTTGTCCAGGCATCGCTCAGATGATGTGGGCCATGGGGCAGGGTGGGTTTCTTCAGGTCCCAAACCAGAAGGATTTTGTGGAATCTGCTTTGGGAGTGAATTTATGGGTATAAAAAAACCGACAGCCGCATGAGGTGCAAACGCAGTGAAGAAAGTAGCCTTTGACTAGTGCTAATTTTTTGGCTGGTGAAAAATATTCCTCCTGTCTTCTATCAAGTGCACTGAAATGACTACATTAAATTAAACAAATTCCTCCCCCCTTTTTTTTTTCTTAAATATCCAGTGTTTTGTTTCATGTAGTAACATTTGCTATAGTAGAATGTCAAATTATTGTGGTACAGCTAAACTACTGTGGCTTGAAGAGTTTTGCAAAAATATGGGGTTTTATATTAGACAAACATGGAGGTTTTGGTTAGTCTGAGGTAGCAGCAAATGAGGCAGAAATAAAAAACTTGGAAAGTTAAGAGACTGCTCTCTCTGTTTGGTTTGCTACTTACGCAGGAAGCATTCTTGATTTTATAGGAAACTTTCTTTATGCCTGTTCTTAAACTGATGCTGTGCTTTGCCAGGACCTGAAACGTAAAAATTAAAAATCATGGACTGTCCTGAATCAATTATGGGACATTTACACCTTGAATGCATCTTCTTGCTATTATTAATTGTCCTTTTCCCAGTATGGATTGTGAAAAATGGGCTGCTTTGAAAACAGTATTCCCCAGCCTCCTGATGGAGGGAGGGATGACAGATGTGGTTTGGGGTCTACATCTGGGGCACCTCTTGCCTGTTTCTTCTGCCTGCAGGAGAGGAGAGGGGTCCAAGAGCACAACTGCCAGGCCAGAAGTCAGAGTTCTCACGAGTTCCATCCCCAAACCCACTGAGATATTCTTGCAGAAAGGTTTCTCCCTCGGAGCTTTCACTTCAGCAGCTCTAGCTGAGCAAACAGAGTGGGACCACCAGGTCCCTGTCACTGCTGTGGGCAACAGCCCCAAGAGACCAGGTTAGCTCAAAGCTAGCTCTGGAATAGCTGCTCTTCAAAAATGGCCATGCATTAAGTGTCTGAGTGGAAAAACTTTACTAAAAGGTGCATTGTGCTGCCTAAAAATAACCACCACATCTTTGTCCAAACCACATCCCTCCAGAGGGCTCCAGTATTTAAGCACATTTGGATCTAAGAGGAATCCTAATCAGGGAGACATTTTGCTTTGGCCACAGATCTCTCTGAAGTCACTGGGAAGCATCTGCAGAGGCGCTGGGAGGACTTGGCTGTCACCCATGCCTACGCACTGCAGCAGCGAGCTGGCTCTTCGAGTGGTTTCCTTTAATTGGGGTGATCGCTCACATGCAGAGGAGCAAATTAAAATCCTGGGAGCTTGGCTATGCAGAGGAGCTCACGGCTGCCCGGGGAAGGCTGAGGGACTGACACAGAACCGTGGGCTCCTTTAGGGTGGAACAGGACTTTAAGGTCATCAAGTCCAACCATTAACACAGCACTGCCAAGGCCACCACTAAACCGTGTCCTCAGGTGACACACCTACACGGCTTTCAAATACCTCCAGGGATAGGGACTCCACCACTTCCCAAGGCAGCCTATGACAGTGCTTCCCTAGAAGCTTCTCCAGACCCTTTCCCAGCTTTGTTGACCTTCTCTGGACATGCTCCAGCACCTCAATGTCTTCCTTGTAGTGAGGGCCCCAAAACTGAGGACAGGATTTGAGGTTCAGCTTCACTTGTGCTGCATAAGGGGGACAATCACTGCTCTAGTCCTGCTGGCCACGCTATTTCTGTGAGCGGGAGGTATCACTTGTCACCCCATCCCCTGCCCCATGGAAAAAGCTCCCCTCCAGACACCATGTTTGCCTTTTCAAGAGTGGTTGTCTGGAGGAAAGAGGCTCCCCAGGATATGGTGACTTACCATGGGCTGTCCCAGCACACTCTGGGCAGCCCACGACCTGCCATGCCAAGCCTGTGTCTCCAAACTCACTTCCCATCTGTCTCCCCTGTCAGCAGGATTCCTGTACCTTCCTCCCAAGCAGATGAATGGGATTTTGGATGGGAAGGGTCAAGGTCCAGTTGAATCAAACAAATCTCCACCCTCCTTCACCCTCACCCTGCCAGGGCTGTCCTTTGTGGAGCTCAGCTTTGCTCCTTCCATGATAGCAGACATTTCAAACACTATTTTTAAAAAATAAAAATAGAATTGTCCCAAAACTCACTCCCTCCCCAAAGCTCCTCTTTTTCTTTTCCCAGCAACTTTCTTTCTTTAAATTTAAGATGGTGCTGGTCACCTTTGCTCCAAAAATACACAAAGCTGCTGCATAACTATTTTCCAAATAATTAATCTTTCCAGTGGAATAACTTAAAGCCTCACATTTCCTGTTATGTTACACAGCTGCAATTTGTAACAAGAGATCCCGCGCTGAGCTACGTGGGCAGAGGGCCAAGGACGTGGCGCTTTACCTACACAAGAGCCCTACATAAATAATCCTTGCCTGCATGTTAAACAGTTAGGTACTGTTCAGTTCAAGAAAAAAAGGAGAGGGAAAACAAAAGCCTTTCTTTTGGTTGTCATTTCACAGCTTGGAGGTATATTTTCAGTGGTAATCTGTTTTGTTTCGTAAGCTTCGGGGGTTGGGAATGCCCCTTCTCTGCTGCCAGGGACATACATGCTCAGTTCCACTACCAATAGCTGTTTTATTGATTAATTCACATGTCACACAAATATTTTGTCTGCCATAAAGCTTACAGCCTCCTGTGTAACTGGGATCTCGAGATATGCCAAGTATAAGCAGAGTAATCCTTACTTCTCTGCCCAAAACCAGGCTTGGGTGGAAATCGTGGGAGATGGCCAGGAAGATAAGGGATGTCACTGGATGGGACAGCCCTTGGAGGGCCACTGGAGCCAGGCATAAATCAGAGCCACCCTGAGACAGCAGGAAAGGATGCCAGGAGCTGCACTGGTCCCCTGCCAACTGCAGCGTGGGGACAGCCCTGAGGTGATATAAAGCCTCCCTTGGCAAACTTTTGTCTCTCCTCCACCTGACACAACATGCAGCTCCCACATCACGCTGGAATATGGGGGTCTGGCCTCCCAAACTCACTGAGTGTCTCTTGTCTTGTGTGTTTTACATATCCATAATAACAGCGTCACATGTACTGTGGGGCGAATGCAGGGCTTAGCTGAAGTGGCAGCAGTGTTTATGGGAATTATAAATCATCACCAGAATCATGCACACTGCTATTATGCTTTCAGGATAACAGCGAGAAGGGCTGGGACATGGCATAAATCAGCTGCAAATTGTTGTCTTATCAAATTGAGGGAAAGGATTTCAAAGGCTTTCAGCAAAAGCACCTAAGCACGGTGTGCACGCTCGCAGGTCAACCTCCCACTTTCATCCCTAAAGATACAGGTACGAGCTTGGCAGAAGTTTCCTGTGGGATGGGAGGGTCTGAAAGCATCTAAACCAGTTCAGCACTCAACCTCCTGTGCTGTCAGTGGGATTTTAGGCATCATTCACTTCCAGACCTCTAAATACACTCAAAGCATCTAACCTGCGGTTAATGGGACTAACATGAGGGAGGTGGGATGGACTGGAGGATGTGTCCCTTGTAAGAGCAGGTGCTGCTGCTTGCCCCCTCTTTTTGGTGAGGAGATGAGGGTCTGAGTGCACTCTGTAAAAATCACAGCTCACTCAGCCCAGCAAGCCAATGAGCCAGGAAAGATTGTTTCCAGCACCTCCCAAATTTGAAGGATACTCCTATCTGTTTTGGGGAGTACCATGAGATTTCCAGGTGATGGAGTGGTCTTGCTGGGAGGAGTGAGTGAGGAGCCTGCAGGCTGTGGTTTCCCTTGGCCCTACCCATGGCTTGTGCTCACACTGATGCGATTTTTTCCAGGTGATGGAGTGGTCTTGCTGGGAGGAGTGAGTGAGGAGCCTGCAGGCTGTGGTTTCCCTTGGCCCTACCCATGGCTTGTGCTCACACTGATGCGATTTTTTCCAGGTGATGGAGTGGTCTTGCTGGGAGGAGTGAGTGAGGAGCCTGCAGGCTGTGGTTTCCCTTGGCCCTACCCATGGCTTGTGCTCACACTGATGGGATTTGTCCCAGGTGATGGAGAAGAGCCTGGTGCCCATGCCAGGACCAGTCCCAGCTGGTCAGGTCTGCTGCCCTGGTCACATCAGACACATCAGCTGCAATAAACCTAAAAAGGGGAAACAATTTGAAATTAGGCAAACAGGAGAACAGCTTCCAAAAGGCATGAAAATTAGGTCATTTCATGCTTAGAATAACCCCATTACCTCAATATCCTGAATGAATTATGCCAAACTTCCCATGCACAGACACACATACACACACACACACACACACACACACAAAATCCCCCTTTGGGCTACTTAACAACAGTGAGAAATTTCAGAAGAAGCAGCTCCTGAAAAGAGGGAATTTCAAACAAAAGTGTCCTTTGGAGCAGAATTACAAAGTGTGTATCATCATGCTTTGATATTTACAATGGCAATTGTTCTCCTTATTGTGAAATACATTTCTTTTGTACCAGCAAATTCTTGAAAAAAAGCTTAATCTTGCACACTTTGTGCATTAGGAAACTTCTCAAATTAAGACCTCTTTGAGACACTGATCAGTGCAGTGGTGAGGAAGGCCAAGAGGAAAAAAAAGCAGCTCAGAGAGGGAAGATTATTTCCTTCTGGACAGAGAGGGCTATTTATTGTAAGCAAGGGTGGGGGGAGCTTACGCTGCGTTATGAGAAATGAAGTTTGTGACTTAACTTCTCCTATGTAAGACCAGAGCTGGGGAGGCTGCACCCAGGTAAAGCAGCTGTAGAGGTAATTGTGCTTCATGAGTGTTTAATGTTCTCCTCACACATGGGTGCTGTCAAACTCCACGCATCTTTAAGAGCTTAAAAACCTGTTTGTGAGCTTTTTTATTTCAAACCACAGAATAAAACGCTGGACTCACATGAAATCCTTGCCTTTTCCTCGTGTCTGCTCTTAGCTGCTTCTCCACATGTGACTAAACCATGAGTCCACTTTTTTCATCAGAGTGATCCAAAAGACTGCACGTCACCTGGAAATGACTTTGTGTCAGCACAGCTCTTATTAGACATCAAAGAATCCCCACCAGCAAATTGGCCCAACCCCGGGAAAACTTCTACCCTTTCTTGCATGGAAGAGACACAAATCCAGGGTCAAATTGGACATACTTTTTCCACCATGTGCAGAAGTTTGGATATTTTCTCCCAGGTTTGAAGCAGTGGGTGGCAAATCTTGGAGAAGAAATGTAAAGGACAGGATGGGAGATCATATATGGCTAGGGAAAGGAATGTAGCAGGAAAGCTGATGAATTGGTTAAAAGAACAAGCAAGCAACCAAAAAGTAAAATAAACTTAGAGAAACATGGAGACGTTCCAGTGAAAGGGGAAAGAGAAACAATCTGGGAATATCAGGCAGCAATGTGGACAGTATATTTAGTTAAGCCACTGACACTGGTGGGAAAAGTGACAATTGCAGGGTTTAGGTCTTAATCCAACAAGGGAATTTCAGCATGGGCTTATTTTTAGACATGTGAGTAATCCTCATGATTTCAGTTCAGAAAGGTAGATCCCAGCTGGTATCATCCTGTTGTCAGTATGGACCTCACTGTTCGGAAAAAAAAAATGTTTTAAACGTCTTTTAAGTCACATTTTATTTTTCCCTGTGAAAAAAAATATACATGCCCAAATCTATTCAGATTAATAAGGACATGAAGGTGGCTGTTTTGAGCTGGGGAAGCAGGGTTTGAGGTTTCCTGTGGGCTGAGACAGCTCTGCCTGGGGAGGCTGCTCCTGCTCCGGTTGTGTTTTGCTGAGAGCAGGCAGAGCCGGAAAAGCAGAATGATGGAGACACTTCTGGCATGGTGATGGAGTGAGCAGCAGGACATGGGCACCCAAGACGTCACATCCTCAGAAGTGAGACTTGTCTGGCATGGAGAAAACAGAGCAGGTCACAACTATGTCCACCCCAGGCTCTTGCAACCTGTACAGAACATGGCTTTGGTGGAAAGGGAAGCAGAAGAGCACATCTGAGGGGGAGCCTGGCTCAAACATCCAGTGCACAATTTATTATATTTACATTTTAGATGAGATAATATTATTATAGTAATTTATTGATTGTTTCCAAGTCCACTGTCTCCTCTTAAAAGTCAGACTAGACAGAAGTTTCATAAAAAGTATTTTATTTGCTGGATTTTAAGGTGGTTTTTTGGAGTGGGAGGCAGGAGTGCTAGTTCTTTCTGCATCCATCCTTTTAAAATGCTCTCAACAACAAGTGTTTTGAAGGTTTCAGACACTGAAAAAACAGTGATGCTTGGAGTCACTCAGCTTCAAGTGAGCTGTTCCTACATGGAGATGGTCCTAGTCTCTCTCAGTGACATTTTAGCACTTGCTGCAAGCACTGCAGTGTCCCGTGACACAGCAAAGCCCATCACGGGCTGTTCCTTATGTGCCAGTGATCTCCACTGATACCAGAAAGATTAATAACCACAACCTCATCATCCCCTTGTTGTGCTGGGCTTTGTACTGGCAAACCTGCTGGCTATTGAAATATCCACAGAAAACCGTGCCTCCTCCTGCAGAGGCTGCACTTCGCCAACTCCACGCTGCCCCAGAGTTTCAACATCTCCAGGGAATTTAAGAAATCAGGATGTCTGAAGGGGTCTCTAGTTGCTGGATGCAGTGTGATGTCATGGAGAGATGGTTCCTCCACTGGACATTGATGTGGCACCTGTGGGCCCCATGGAGAGCCCCAAATCTGGGAGAAATTACCACCTTCCTTGAAAATGAACACATCTCAAGGCATTGGCTGGTCAGAAAGACCTGCCTGTGTCAGTCTGGCATCTTCTGCTTAACAGGTTGATTTTCTGCAA
This sequence comes from Oriolus oriolus, assembly GCA_013400235.1. NCBI lineage: Eukaryota > Metazoa > Chordata > Aves > Passeriformes > Corvidae > Oriolus > Oriolus oriolus. The sequence goes on from VXBT01011624.1 coordinate 650,646, forward strand.
GTAGACCCATGTAAGAATTTGTCAGCAGGTTACTCTGCTTCTTTCCATTGGATTGACATGGATTCAACAACGTGCCATAATTTAAAATTTATTTTGGAAGAGGGTTGAAACCAGTGAGATTTGGCTAGTCCATCCTCATCCTTTTATCAGTGACACCATGAGCCACTGAAATTTAGGAAATTAGGAAAAGATAAGGAGAACTCTATTAACTGGGCTCCCACAAATATACATCAAATTGCATCCAAGTTTGCCAGATCTTCCAAGGAGGAATTAAGGAATACAAAACAGATGGAGAAATGACTGATATGAAGCAGGTCAGATGCTCAGAAAATATAGCAGTGTTGCAAAAAAAAAAAAAAAAAGGGGGGGGTTGAAAAAACTGGAGTCTCATTTTAATCAGTATAAAAATTCATCCCCATGATTATGCAAGCATTTTACACTGCCTTAGATACAAGTTCTGTGGAAGAAGTGCTTTATCATACCATGCTGCTATGGGGCCGAGAGCAGGAGCTCAGGAAAGCAAGGTCCAGGTCCTTTATCACCCCAGCCCTGAAATCCAGATCAGACAGCAATGGTTTAAAAAGACCAGACAGGAGCAGCAGCTTTATTTATGGGAGGGTTATCACCATGGTGTGGAGCGATGGTGGCAGCAATGGGAAATTTGGGCTAGAAATTCTCACTGGCATCCCTCAGACTCTTGCCTTCAGTCAGCTTTGAGAGCAGCATCGAACCCTGCAGAGAAGGGATCACCAAGTGGTGGCACTGAACCAGCCTGCGCATCTTGCCCAACTTCAGCTCCTCTTCTTCCTCCTCCGACTTTTTACTTTGGGGAGAGGAGGAGTGAGGTGGGGGAGCAAAAAACACAGCAGGACTTCAGAAATCCTCCCAGCATCCAAGTCAGGAGGAGGCACAGACCTTGGACACCCATTCATTCCAGTAAGAAGCATTTATCAGTGCCAACCGGGCGGTCGCAAGAGCAGGAACCAGAACACACTCAGCAACACTCGGGCGAGGCAAGGCGGCTCCTAGGGACGCGTGGATCATTCCCCCGCCTTTCTCCCCGAGCCTGACTGCGGCAGACAGCGTGCAACCCCCTTTGCACCTCCCGGCCCCCCTCTCCCGGCTCCATCGCTGCCAAGCCCAGCTGCTCGGCTCGGGGTGCCGCCGCAGCTCCCGCTCCCGCTGGCACGGCTGCCGCGGAGCGGGGCCGGGGAGGGCCCTGGTGACGCACCCGATTGGTATTAGAAGACTTCACTGGCTATTTATAGGCCCCCACCGACCGCAGAAAGCTCTTGGCCTCGCTTTTTCTCCCTCCCTTCCTCCCTCCATCTCACTCACTGGCTTTAGCTCAGCACAGGAGGGGGAGCGAAAGAAATGCTGTCAGTAAACCAGCGAGTCCAAGTGCGACATTCCCAAGCACAGCAAAATTTCTGCCCCTCCGCTAGCGGATTCAGTCTGAACAAATTATTTCCAGCATGCCGGCCTTTCACTCTGGTGTTCTTTCCTCCTTTTCAGCCTGCATTTCTTTCCCGTTTTGCTTTTTTTTTGTTTTTTTTTTCCCTCTCTCTCTCTGCGCAGTTTCACTTTCCAGTTCCTGGCATTGGCTTGGCTGTTCCTCAGCAGGGCTGGATACAGACCAGAGAGGGGGAGACCTCTCTACTGAGCTTGGCAGATTTCCCCAGCTCCTGCCAGGAGCTTCCCTGCGTGTCTCTCTCCAATACCCCGGCTGAGCCCTGACCCTTATTTTGGCCCACGACATATGATGCTCTCCTGACTGCACGGCCAGGCTTCAGCTCCCACGTTCACCCTCTGAAGGACAGACCCATGGTCCCCACCCTTGTCACCCACGTCTCTCCAGCCCCTGCCCTGTTTCCGTGCCGGTGGGTGAGTCAGTGAGGACTAAGCGGAGCTGTGGATGGAAATTGTACCCACGCATCGACCCTGGGTGTTCCTTCAGCGAGGATAACCACAGCAATAAGTTTTAAAGTGCTGTTGTTGCAGAAGCACAGCCTGCTCCAGTTTGGGGCAGAGGCGGCATTTGGAAATGTGAGTAAAAAATTCAGTATACCTGGACACGGGCATTGAGGTAAAAACAATGCCTAGTGTCCACAGCAAAGGCACTGATGGAGAAGTAAAGCCATTTATGATCACTTCAGTGAAGTGAAAAATAGAGGTCACTGGAGGTGCACATCCATTCTTTTTTTAACAAAACAATGCTGATTTTCACAATATTTATTGTCAGAAGCATTTCTAACAGAAACACTCCGGTCCACGTGCAGGCCCTCAGGTTTACAACAGAGGTAAGAGAGGACGACTGTGGGAATTAAATCTGGAGCAAGCCATTTTTCTTCTGCTTTCTCAGTGAATTAACCATTGCCCTACCTGAGAGACTCCGCTCCATGCAGCTCCATCAGCACTTCAAGGCTAAAGCAATCAAGGGGTGGGGGGATGTATTCTCACTCTTATCCTTAAGTAAATCGCTTTACCTCTCAGTTTTTGTATTGCACCCTGCTCCATGCTTATCTCTGCGGACTTGCAGGCTCCAGGGCTCTCTCCCACTGCAGGGCAGGATGTTCAGCACCAACTCCAGGCACATCCCCTGAGGGCTGAGGCTTGCAGAAACGCTGGCAGACAAATAACAGGGACAGGGTCTTTCTCCTTGTAGACAAACACACACCCAGCTGCAAGCAGCTGGTCCCAAAGCTAATGCATTATGCTTTTAAAAATTATTTGTAGTATTTACCATGTCCAGGTCTGGGCTCCTCAGTACAGGAGACATGGAGCTCCTGGTCCAGCAGAAATAAAGTTGATCAAGGGACTGGACCACCTCCCTTCTGAGGAAAGGCTGAGGGAGCTGGGCCTGTTCAGCCTGGAGAGGAGACACTGAGAGGGAACCTCATCAATGTCTGTCAGTGTCTGCAGGGAGGGCTCAGAGCATGGACCAGGCCCTGCTCGGCGGTGCCGGACAGCGGGACAGGAGGCACCGGGCAGGACCTGAGGCACAGGAAGTTCCACCTGAACATGAGGAAGAGGTTCCTTACTGTGCAGTGACTGCAGATAGAACAGATTGTCCACAGAGGTTGTGGAGTCTCCCTTATTGGAGATATTCCAGAGGCATCTGGACACACTCCTGTGCCATGTGCTCTAGGACAGCCCTGCCTGAGCAGGGAGGTTGGATCAGATTGTGGACCCCTCCGATATGACCCATTCCATGATTCTGTAGCTCATCGAGACGAAGCTACAGTAATTAATTTGAACCTGGGGATGGTGCTTGACATTTGGCCACAGAACCAAGAACATTTTACTTTTCCTTGACAAGCTTGTCCCTTCATAACTTTCTGATCCCATTTCAAAACCTTGATGCGAATGAGGCTCTTGCTAAAGGTGTCTTACTTGCAGCTGCGTTGATGCCTTAGGTTTTAGCTTTTATATTTTACAAATTCTGTATTCTCTGTATTCCTAGTGTGTAACTCTGAACTGTCTTGCAGCCTGTTAGATGCTGCTCTCTCATGCTAAGATAGACATAACAAAGCCTCTCCAGGCTTGCTCTCCAAGGACACCCAGGCCATCCTAGGCCCAAAATGTGTAAACCAGCATCTTGAGAAGGGAGGCAAGCTGAGGGAAGTTACATCATTAGCTAAAGTTTAATTGGTGAATTTATGCTGATATGCAAATGGACCAAACCTATAACAGTGTCAAGAATTCATGACTTGCTGTCCATCTTGGGTGCAGCCTTTGGCCTGCCCAGGGTGTACCTTTGAAGGCCTTTTTAAAATAAATATCACCTTTATTCCCTTACCCTGTCTAGTCTCTGTTTCCAGGTTGGCCTTTTTAGGCATCAGCGTCATGACCAGGTCACATGGGCTGTGTGGGACTGAAAACTGGGTAAGAGAAAGGAAATTCTTATTACCTCTATGCAGCTCCTTTAGAGGCTTCACAGAATTGTGTTTGCTGTGTCTGCCAAGGTGAGCGGGCTGCCAGTGGTCAAAAACGAGGTGATGGGAAGGGGATGGGAAGTGTCCTGGCAAAGGGAAAGCACCCCTTCTCATCTGACCATGCTGGAGGGTGCATGGTGTGGCACTGAAGAGCCATGTACCCCGCTGACCTCTCTCCTCACACTACATCTCTGCAGAGCTGAAAGCCTGCACACCCTTTTTAGAGTCAAATCAGTACATATGGATTCCCCTTGCCACAAGTGACAGCCAGGACACTTCAGCGTTGCATCCTTCTCAACTTGGAGATGCTTCAGCCCTGCCTTGAAAACTGCATGGTCACCCTAGAAATGTGGGATAAGCCAGTAAAATTTCAAGATGCCTCTGGAAGGCTGTTTTAAAAGCAGATCAGAAGCAACAGCCTGCACAGCACAATTTTGACTTATTCCCCAGTTCCTACTTCTTCAGTTTTGGAGAGGCACATTCATAAACCATAAAAGCAAATTATCCCTCCACCAACAAAGATCCAGCCTTGACCTTTCTGCAGCACAATTAAAATGTAAAAGCACTTTTGCCATACGACTAAAATTGTTCCTTTCATTTACACCCCATTTTCTGCCAGCACCAATGTGTAAGGTGGTCATGACTCACAATAAATGTCTGGTTGTTCTCCTACAATAAAAATCCTGATTTTAAGGGACTTGCACCTTGAGCTGGACAAACACCTCATAAGATGTAACTTACTCTTGAATTCAGCATCCTTGTCCACATGCAGCTTTGTTTTCTCCGATTTTTGTGTGTGAAATTTTCCTACCAGGGGTTTCCTAGAAGTAAATCTTGTTCTCACAGACCATCCAAAAGCATCCCTGCTACAAGCACCTGACCCTTGGCACTCGACAGAGGAATGTGCTTGGTTCATTGCTATAATTTACGGTATTTTTTGCCAGTGCTGCAGTTATGCCACTCCATTTCTGAGCAGGAAGAACCACGCAGGCTCTGCCTTGGATGGGCTGCAGTCAGATGACAGCTGGTAATGCTGAGGTGCTGCAGGTGGCACACCTGGCTGGGGAAGTTTGCACACAAGCACCCATTAGGCATTTCAGAGGTCTACATAAAAGTTCTGGTAATTTCTACAATAAATTAGATTTCATTTTATGTTTGAATTGCAGTTCAGACTTTGGACTTAAGAGTGAAGGTCTCACTATTGTATTTTAATTCAGTAAATGTCACGTGGTTTCTGGTAGTGGAATAATACAAGCAACTCAGGTGTTATGCATTCATGGATTAGGTTGGAAGTGTTTCTAAACCAGGCAATAAAGCTGTAGGAGCAGAAGTACTGACAAGATATTAGTGAAGTAATTTGAGTCTTAAAATTATGGGAGAAGTTGGAGTCTGGCTGTGTGGGGACTCAGACACTGGGCAGCTGAAAACATCACAACCAATAGAACCAACATAGTCCAAGGTGAAGAGCAGCTTACAAATGGGTATAAATGGCATGATTTAGGGATAAAACATCACAGATTTTTTTGCCTTTAGGTAAAGGAGGGTCTGTTTTCTTGCAACAAGAGCTCTGGATCTTCGCTCCTGGTCATTTGTGAAGCAAAGGGATTGGGAATGTGATGCTAAATTGCTGAAGAACGCACATAAGCCTGATTATGTGATGGTAGTAGGAACATTAAACTTAAATCTCAGTCCTTCAAACTACACAATTATGTTGTATGTAACAAACCCAGTACTTTCCGTATAACTATTTGGAAAGATTAATGTAATTTTTAAAAAGTGAGCATATTACACTGGTATACCTTTGTTCCCAGTTCTACTTTACAGTTGCCAACAGAGAAAGAATCAGAAATATCCAATATCTACATGAAATGTATAAAATGGCAATTATCTCTGTTTCAGCGCACAGTATTGTTATTTCTTTGCTAAATACAGATGGTCTCCAAGAATCTATAAACTCATTGCAGCTGGACAGTGTTTATAGGCCTATGGCAGAGGATGGTTTTCAAAGGAATTTAAATATTGCAGGGAGTGGTTTTATATTCCAGGGCCCCAAGTTTGCTTTGTGATAACGGTTTAGTTTCACTGTTGCTCAAGAAAGGAGCCCTCTGTTCAAGAGGGAAATGCAGAAGGTGTGAAGTGAACAAATAAAATGTTCAGTTTTCCATCCCTAGCAGAGCAGAGGAGTAGGAATCAGCGTGGCAGAAAGAGAGACAAGCCTGCATAAACAGCAGAGATACAAATCCTGAACAAATCAGACACGTAATACTGGTTTGCATTCCCAGAACATAAATTAACACCTAGTAAGATGACTGTGTTTTCAAGATAAAATTTTGTTTTCCATGAATACCCTCTAAAATGGGCTTAAAAATCTTTCCATCAACATTTCAAGCCACTAATCTAATTGAAGGGAGTGTTTTCAAAAAGCAAATATAGATGAAGGAAATTCACTGCTTTTATTCACTTAAAAGTGAGTATTTTCAGGTTTTTAAAGGTATTCCCCAAGGTCAATAACTAACTAAACAATCTTATTTTGTAAACAACTGTGGTGCAGTAAAAAAACCCAGGCTCCAAGGTCTTTGTGCGAAACTATCAACAAAATCATCTCTATAAATAATCTCAACAAATATTTCTAGCAACTGTTCCCCTCAACATGACACACACTTTCTGGTGCTCCCTAGATGTAGCTGAAAGTGAAGTTTATGTCACCAGGGCACCTGCATGGGATCAAAGGTTTCTGACTGCTTGGGATGTGCGTGGATGTGAGCAGGGAGGGATCAGGCCCCTCTTTCCAGACCCTGAATTGATTCAGGCTTTGAAAATTCAAACCCATGAGCTTCAGGGGAGTTACTCCCTGCTTACAAGGGTGGAAGAGCTGCATCAAGCCCCTGGGACCTACCCCAGCTACAGGCACACTGCGCACCTCCAGCATGCCTGGTTGCCCAAGCTCCTTCTACTCTGGATTTTGTGATTTGGTTCTCTCAGGTACAGCCAGATCCAAACCCATGACACACTTCCTGCAGAATTTTGCCCCACACACCAATTACAGGGTGAGAGCTGCTGGATCTCCGAGCCGGGACACCCCTGCTGAGCTGATCCTTGTCTTAGAGGCCCTGGTTTAACTGTGAGCACTCCTGAAGCACTTTGGTACAAACGCTGGAACTTCTAAGCCCAATCTAACTGAGGAGTAGCTTGGCTCAGTCCAGCTGAAGCAAACACAATCCTAAACAACCAAACGTGCAAACCCCAAACCAAACCACCTCAGAGAGAAATCACCTTCGGCAGGCAGGCTGCATTTTCAAACTTTTCTCTGTAGCTGCGAAATTGAGACTTTAAAAGTAAAAGCCTTCATACAACTGCTTCCCTGCCAGCCCTGAAAACCCTGCTGCACATTGGGAAAGCTGCGGTGCCGTGACGATATGAAATATTCCCTCGGCTGCTGTCTCTGGAAGTGTGTGCAAAGCCCCCGTGGAAGACTGCACAGCAGCACGGGATGATTGCTTAAAGGCTTCCACCAGCCAGAAACAATCGTGCCCAAACTCACGAGCTCAGTTTCTGTCTCAATTCTGTCAGATTATTGCTGTTAAAGAAGGCACAGCTACAAAAAGACAACTGTCTGCCCTGAGATTCCCCCACTTTTCATTTCTTTGAAGAGGTATGTGTGTGTACATATATATATATTCATCTATCACTGAATGGTGAATACTCTCTTCATTCTGTTTGCCAAATCGCACAGGACCTGATGCAAAGCCCTCTCTAGAGCAGCGTTCAGAAGTCTCTGAGCATGAGTCAGTGTGAGCACTGCTGAAGGCTGCAGAACCTCGCATGTATTTTAACCTCTTGCTAATGGCAGGGGGGAAAAAAAAAGATGACAGATCCTAAACTCTCTGCTTTTGCTGTCAGTTCAAAGATGGGAGTCACTTATAAACATCCTTCATTATTCCCAGTGATTAGGTGAAATGAAAACCTTACCCCCACTGTCTTTTTTCTTCCTTTTTTAATTCTGACAGGATGGCCTTAATGGTCTTATTTTCCACCCCTTTCATATTAGAGCAATTTGAGTACTGTCCATCCTAGATTTCTTGCAAGACACTATGGCAAAGCTGGCAGATTGGGGCCTTAGATGCTAAGACACAAATCTGAGAGCCTTTTTTTTTGGTGTATGATTTAACAATTCCTGCCTCAAATGAGGAACTGTGAAATCTCCCCTCCAACTCCCTTGGATTTTCAATAAAAGCAAGCAGGAAAAAAACTGTAATTAGTCCCACCATTTCTAAGGTGAAAAACATGAACAAATTATTTCAGGTTACCATTTTTCTGCTCTTCAATTACTGTGGATGTCAAAATAAGAAAAAAAAAATCTGTATTTACAGCAGTCTGTTGATGTAACAAGTTTTTAAAGCAAAAAAATTTGTATTTTTTCAGCCTGTGAAAACACCAATGTAGTCCTTTATTCTGCTATCTTATTATCTTACAGAAGTCTATCAGCTGTTTTATGCTTTTACTGCAAAAAACAGGTCTTAGTGTAAGAGTTTGTAGAGATGAAGAGGTGAAACACAATTTGAGTATCTCATTTCCTTCACGGGGATTAAAATTTTGGTAAGGTTCCAGTATTTGCTGGAAACTCCTACTGGGCAATACTTCCTCACCGTACCCAAAATAAATTCCTCCAATATCAATCATTTGTGACAACAGCATTGCTTTTTTACACCACTGACGCTGCCCGTACCTGTCAATTCCCCCCCAGCAGCAGGAGAGAGGAACTGCGCTGCCTGTGCTATAGCTCTCATTTTTGCATTCACCGGGTCAAAATTTGATACCGTGCCGGATCCTGGGATGTGCTTTGTTCTCTAAAAACCTGCCAGAATTTAAAAACCACCAGGACCTTGAGCCGTGACACCTGTCAAATACAAGCAACCCCCAACTTCCCACTGCCAGCCGCCGGTGTCCCGAGGGCAGCCGAGGCTCTCCCGGCCGAGCTGGCTGCAGCCAGCCCCCTCCCCAGGCTCTTCGCCGCCAGCGGGGCCTCCCCGGCTTCCCCAGGACCAGGCCCTGGCCCCGCTCTCCTTCCTCCCGCGGGAAACGACCTTGGCGGCGCCGGGGCCAGCCCCGATCCGCCCCGGCCACCTCCCGCTCCGCAGGCGGCTCCGGGGCGAGCGCTTCCCCTCCCCGGGGTCTCGGAGACGCCGGCCCCGCCTCGCTCGCCAAGGTTCCGCCGCCCGCGGCCGCCGCCCCCGCTCGCTGCGTGACCATCTCCCCGCCGCGCCCCCGCGCACTCCCCATTGGCCGCCCGCGCCGCCCATCAACCC
>VXBT01011624.1:660403-711223 GCA_013400235.1 Oriolus oriolus
GCGGGGGGGGCGGGGGGTGCGGGGGGCGCGGGCCGGGGCAGCCCCGGGCTGTGCGGGGCCGCCACCGACAACTGTTCCAAAGTTGGAGCATTCTCCTCCCGGCGCAGCCTGGCACTGCCCGCTCGGACTGCAAAAGAAGGGGGGGAAAAAAATAGATGCGACCCCCCGGCGTCGTTGCCAACTTCTAATGCGTGTCGTGCTGCCGGTGATTGTAATTTTGGTTTTATGTTGTTTTTTTCCCCGCCCTGGTTGAGGCTGTGGTGATGGTTGACGTGAGGGTATCCCGAAAGCCGCCCGGGTTGAGCAACCCCTCCATGCCAGGCTCTGGCCACTGTCCGTCCTGGGAAAGCGGGGAAACCCACCTTTTGTATTTCTAGGTGCTCCATCCTCCTCCCCACCCTGTCGTTCCTGGATGTTTCGCTGTTACCTGGGCTTCACTTGCCGTGGCAGGAACATGCGTGTTTGGAAGGGGGAAGCCGTGGTCCGCAGCGGGGAGTTTTGGTTTTTTGGCTTGGTACTGGGAGCGCTTGATGTGAAATGGTTATGTCTCTGTTTCACTGCTATTGATTTTTCTTTTTTTTTTTTTTTTCCTCCTCTCCTTAATGTATTTTTAGAAACGTGAATGTGGTATATGTTCTCGTGTGCTGTACGTACAGAACAGCTAAAATAAAACAGAGGCATAGAAAACCCCAGCAAATACAGCAACGCTTCCATGCGCGGGGCGTCCAGAGCCTCAGTACTCTGCTGGGTTTATTTATTAATATTAATTGCTTGATCTTAGTAATTTATATCATATGGAAACTAATTGCTGAATTGAAGGTTTACCAAACCTCACAGGGCTCCAAAATCATCTTTCTCAGGCATCTGAAAAATAAATCAGCCGAACTTTTGTTAAGAGGAAAGGCCAGCATCATTCTGGGAATCCTCCACGTGAAGTTTCTCTTTCTAAAGGAAAGCACTCTTGTAAATAAGTCCTAGTAAAGTATGGCTTTACTCAGTGAGTACTCAAGTCTATGCAGAAGATCAATGAATTTCTAGAGGAAATGAAATCTTTACAAAGTCTTGTCTTGCTTTTATCTATAAAGTGAGGGAGGGAAACAAAAATAAATCAGCTGTGAGATTGGCATCAAATAGAAAATCAGTCCTTTTCCCAAGGAGTAACTTGCCAAATGTAACATGACAACTTCCTGAATTTTGCCTTTATGGGGAGGGTCCTTCAGCTGCGGTCTGTAAAATCAATGTGAAGTGGGCCTGTTTCTTCTCTGGAGCTAGTTTAGCACCAGCGTGACTTGGTTAACAGAGCGGATTTGCATTAATGTGAAGAGTAATCAAGAAGCTCACGTTTTCAGGACAGCCCCTATAGTAATGCCGTGACAAGCCGTGATTCCTTCCCTCATCAGACCCAATTACACCACCCTTACTCACTCTGAGTGGTACTTTACTGCGCAAGTGCTCCCTGCAATGCCTGTGTGACTACTTGTGTACTACAGTGCCAATCCGGGTGAGGTAGAGTGGCGCTTATTTTTTCATAACTATTTTGTTCCCTTTCCTTGAAATGAGAATGTGTTGGTTAACTATTCTTCCTTGGGCCGTGAAGAAAACTTCTGAGGATTAAATGTAAATCTGCTTTGTTAAGTGGCCGTACAAAAAGCCCAGTTTAAGACTTCTGTGCTGCCAGGTGAAACGGGCAGGTAAGTTTTCTGTGTGTTTTGCTTTCCCTTGTTGCTGTGAAAATAGGAAAAAGATTGTTGAAAAATTGATTATCTTGTCCTGAAATTCCTCCGTGCCTGTGGGATTCCATACCTGTATGCGGTGTTCAATTTGGAGTTGTTTTTCTAATTCCCCTCTGTCTCTAGAACTGCCCCCACCCCCCCTAAACATTCACATCGCATTGTTTAAATGTTTGCTATTGAAATCACTGGCAGAAGGATCAGGCCCTCGGTTGGTTTTCTTTAAAGCAGTTGATAATGACTTGGATGTGATGTTGTAGAAAGATAATATTATCTGGTGTGTCCATAGCTCAGATCCAGTGTCTTACTACAATCTCAGAAAAAAAGCTCTGTGCTAAGCAGCCTGTGAAGAAAATATGTCTAACAAAGCAGAATTGTCTTCTGCCTTTCTGTACTTATTTATAAATCTCTTGAAAGTTTGCTTGATACTGTTTGAGAACAAGACAAGATCCCTTCATGTTTGTTTCATGTTTTCACTTCCTCGTATGACTGTGTTCATTGCTAAGCCTTTGTGTCACTGATTGAGATGTTATTGTAATTAACATTAATTATGCAAACTAGATTGTTTTTAGAGGCTCTCCAACTCTGTATTGATACTGTCAACTTGTTTGTTTGTTGAACAAAAATCCACGCATTTCACCGTTCTCAGAGGAAATAGATTAACCGATTCCAAGTTAATATATGCGTAGGGAACCATAGCAAAATCAAGTTGTATTAGCTCAAGTGGCACATCGAATCCTGATGGATGTGGTGAATAGACTATGGTTGGGTCTGAGATACCAAGGCAGGGTAAACAGGGGGAGCAGGAAAGGGGACTCCAGGTACAGTCATTTGGGGAGGGTGTTTACACCGCAGAGTTCCATTACATTTTTTCCAGATAGACAGTACTAGATTAATTGGGCCAAATTCTGCCATCCCTAATTGAACAAAACTCTCGCTAAAATATACTGGCGCTGTCTGCTTGAATTTGTTTGAGAAATGGAGAAAAATGGCAGAGTTTACTTCATTAATTATTTAGGACATTTTTGATTTTAGACTTGGAGAAAATATCTCCCTTAAATTTGCTTACGAAGGTGTTCCAGGGTTGCTTTTTTTAAAGAAAAACTTAATAAAAATATCTTTGAAATATGCATCCCTGTAGCAATGGTAACATTTTATAATTTTTTTACAATGTTAATTATAGTGACACTCACAAAAGTCTCTATGTCTGATTGTGAATTACCCTCTTGAAACCCTTCTGAGCTGAGAAGGACTCTAGAATTTCTCCCTAGAAGTCATGATTGTTGCAATATTTACATATTGTGTTCTTGTGTACTCTTAGGAAGAAAAAAAAAATAGAGGTGGGGAGAGTTTAGATAGGAATTGTTTGTCATGATATCACATCTGAAAACACATGCAAACTGGCAGATTATTCCCTGTCTTAAAAATCAAGTCTCTCTAACTTCCCATTTAAATGAGTGAAATTTGGTTTGCAGTTTGCTTTGAGTAATGAAAGAGATTTTTTTGTTTCTACTTTTGGTGCAGTGGTCCTCTGGAAAGTTAGAAACAGTGCCCTGGGGCTCAACGAAGTGGAGGGTGTATAATTATATGGGAAGGCTCCATAGCATCAGTGAATTAGCATTAGTAGCTGAGTGAGTTTGTTAAGCTGTGGAGGTGGCATTATGGAAATCAATAAAATGCTGATTTCTTTTTCTTGTTGCAGATTCCATGTTAAAAGGAAAAGATGCTATTTGTTTGTCTGCCTTTTACGCAGGGTTGCCAAACCATTTAGCTGATTTGGAAAGGCAGGTTTTTCAGTTCAGGCAATCAGTAGTCAGGTTTGTTTTGTTTTGCTTTTTTTAAACTCTTTATAATCTTTATTTATTAGATTGTCTTCCAGAAATCACACTAACATCCTGGCCTGCAAGCAGCTTCACGTGTGTCTGTTTGTCAGCAGAGCCAAGAGGGAAGGTCACTTATTTTTCTTATGACGTGCTGGTGTGGCATTGTTTGTTGCAGCCCAAATGCTCTATGTTCTTGACATTCCTGTTTCTGCTTTAAATTAAATTCTCCTAAGGGTTCGGAGGGTTCTGATGTGACGTACTGAAATCCACAGCCAAAATAAAAGAGAAATAGCAATTTTAACTGTTTTCAGGGGTGTGAGTCAGGAGGAATGATATTAAGCACTGTAAGATCTGTAATATGCATTGGCCTTTATTTCTTTGTCTCAAAGCTTCTCCTGCTTTTATACCAGAGAGACAAGTACCCAGATCATTCATCACACTGAGCTCTTACAGAGACATGACAGACCGACAGCCTTATGTTGCACGCTGTGGAATGTGTACGATGCATTAGGTTCTGATGATCTATATAAAGCATTTTAATTGGGAGGAACTGTAAATGGGAACGGCTGTCTTGTAATCCAAGGGCTTCGCTTTTTCTTCTCTCCTTCCTGATTGAAATTAAACTTAAGTTCACAATCAAATCATTCTGCTTCAATGTAGCTGTGTGCTGTGACTCTTGATGAAATGGTTTATTCACGCTCAGATACACTTAGGGCTTTGGGGGACCCCCTCTGCCTTTGTGGTGGATGCTGATCTGGTGGACTTTCTGGAACTAGGAAGGTCCAGCCCTGTGGCTTCTTCAAGGATGCTGCAGCGAGCATCTGTTTTGTGATGTGTGAGCAGCCTGTGTGACAGAGTTCAGATATCATGAGGCTCGTGGAGCATGGTCTTGTAGGAAGAGAAACAGTTCAAAATGCTGGGTGTATGATGCAGACAACACTAAAGGTTGGCAACTTGGAAAATTAGTGCTGTGGTTCACGTTGACATTTCAGAGGGAATTCTGATGGAGGCGTGGTCCCAGCAAAGGTAAACTCACCGGTCCGGCTGCACAGATAAAATAGCAGCCTTACTCTTATCTCTTTGGTAATCCAAACCTGTTTGCTGATAAACTGGCAAAATTATGTTTATAGTCTCTCTGTGCTTTGTTTCTGCTAATCTCTAATTAAGTAGATCCAGGGAAGGCCAGCATGGTGCTTTTACTGCTCAACTACAGCTTAGAAATAACACTCTGCTTTCTAATGATTACAAGCAGGTGAAGTGACAGGAAGGGCAGAGATGTTGGAGTAATGTGATATGCAATTAAATTCCTGATTCTCTGAAATATTTACCCATAGCTGTAGTGATCCACAGTACTTCATATCTGGCACTGGCCATGTGTGTCCAGTTAAGGACAGTTAAAAAGCACAGAAATGCAGGGGGGGAAAAAAAGAAAAAAGGATGAAGAGATCTTAGCTGAACCAGAACAAAACATCTTTAGCTCCTACCATTTGAAATAGGGAGGAGTCCCAAGAAACAACGAGGGTAAAGTCTCTCACAACTGCAAAATTACTGTAGTGATGGTGACTCTGAAAAAGCGGGTTCTAGATAGAGAAGGAATTGTAGTTATTCTGTGGTCTTGTCATAAACTTGCTAATGTGGTTAAAGCATTAGTTCTGAGAACAAGTGCATTGAGAGCTTGGATTCTTTTTCTTAAAAATGTAGAAGTCTATATTCATCTATTTTCTGTGGGGCAAAATAAAATACTGCTTGTTGGATTACCCAGTTTCAATATTGTTATTAAAAAAACCCAACACACCCTGTTTTCCACCTGTTAAATGAAGTCAGATATTCCTGTGGATGCCTTTTTATCTTTTATCTTTTTTTCTGTTTCTTTCCTTCCTTGTAAGAACCTTTTCATCGTCTGCTTTCCTTCTTTCAGTCCTACTGAATTCCTTTTTTGTTGTTGTTTTGATTCCCTCTGCTTCTTTCCAGATCACTTTTTTTTCAATTTGTTATTGTTCCTTCTTGTCTTAATCAACTACCAGTGTTGCTGCTTGTCTACAGAACCACAAGGTCCATGTTGAGGTGTGCCATGCCAATGATATTTAGTGTCCTCTGTCCTTGGCAAGGAAAAGGTTTACCACTGTCCGATGGAAAACGTGAAGGGAGAGCCTGCTGGAGGTGTGACTTGAACTGGTGCAGTCATCTAGAAGGCGGCAGGGCCACAGCCAGGAATAATACCCAGGTGTCATCAGCTTCAGACACATGCCCTGTGCTGTAGAAAAGCAGGTTTTTTGCTTCTTCTGTCCTTTGCAGAGCTCGCTTGTTTTTTGTTTTTATTTTAGTTTTTCCTGCTTCTATTTATTTGGCTGTCTTTTCTGTTTTAGTCTTTTCTCATCT
Organism: Oriolus oriolus; assembly: GCA_013400235.1. Taxonomy (NCBI): domain Eukaryota; kingdom Metazoa; phylum Chordata; class Aves; order Passeriformes; family Corvidae; genus Oriolus; species Oriolus oriolus. Next base: position 666,336 of record VXBT01011624.1, read on the forward strand.
TTAATAAGTAATAGCTACTAATGACCTCTCAAACTGCATCACAGGGGTGTTAAGGCTAGTGTGCTTTCCCTCATCCTGTACTAGAATATTTGGCTGTTGCCAAAGAAACGGACGTCAGAATCAAGGTCTCTTGAGTACCATGCACCGAACACGTATGTGCGTATGTGTTGAAGATACCAAAATACTCTTAACAAAAAAAAAAAAAAAAAAATCAAACAAGGTTTGTAGAGTTAAAAAAGCTAATATTTGTTTTGAGATGCAGTGTGAGAACTAAGGTACAAAATTAAATAGGTAAGGATGCAGCCTTTTAAAGAGAACCTTTTAACTATTAAACCATTTTAAAGAAATACATCAATTCTTTACTGGACCTGCTCAGCTGAAGGAAGGTAAGTCCTCCTTCCTGTGAGAGGGAACAAATCTGATAGTAAACTTCCTAAACAGAGCTGAGGTCTTTAGGCCTGGTGGTGGTCATGGTTGTTGCCTGATGTCAAGTGAAGGAAGTAGTGGCAGATATGCAATGGGAAAACGCCCAGAAACAGGCCTTCAGCCAATCCAAGGAGGCTGTTTTAACTGTTCTTTGATTTGGAACATTTCAAATTTATTTTATTTTCAGATATTTTAGTGCAAATTCTAGAAAAGGCAGTTTCTGTCTTTTCAGATTGGCAGATTTTTGAAGCATGCCTACCTTGAAAAATCGAAAAGAGGGAGGAGGTAAAGAAGTAAATCCCAGGTATAGTTTTCTGCTGTCCCTCCTGCCATGTTCAAAATGATATCTCATCTTGTTCTTATCCTTGTTCAGAAAAAAAAGCTGTGATAATCCATTTCCTTTGCTGTGATAATCCCTTCCTCAAATGTCCTGGTAGCATAATTTGATTGTGGTGCTTGGACAGCTATCATATCACTCCTACAAAGCAACAGTAATAGTTGTTACAAACAACAATACAATCCAAGAAATCCAGAGTTAAAGTGCTTATGGCAGTGACTAATTGCATGCTAGAGAGTATTACTGTATCTTCTGATTGATGTGCCTCATTGGCCAAGACAGACTTGCAGATGAGTTCTTAACATATTATTTAACAAGATGGTAGTGCTCTGTGTTTAAATTACTTGTTGTTGTGGGGTTTTTTTATTGCCCCTCCCCAGTGTGGGGTTCAGAACCTCCTTATTAGTTTTATGGGAAAGCCACAGATCCAGATTCCTTCTGGAACTATGACAGCATGAGGGAACAAACTGTGTAGGGATTTTTTCGAGAGCTACTAGAGTAGCCTGTGCTCCTTACCAAGAAAAGTTAAGAATCCTTATAATTGCTGGGGGGTTTGTGTGGTTTTTATTTTACCTTTGCCTTTCTTTCCCACTTGAACCCTGATTCTGAAGGAGCTGGAGCAATTACCCAGCCTATCTTGCATCTTCCCATTCAGAAGAGGATGGAGTGGGAAAGGAAGTCTGCATTGGACTTCAGATATTCTCTCTAGACCCTTTGCCACCTCAAGTCACACTACTTTCAACCTGAAAAACAGCAGAGGGAAAATTCCTGCTTGAACACTTTTTCCTGGCTTTAATGAGAGATTTTTACAAAGAGGGGAAATAGTGTAGATGAATACATCTAGTACCCTTTAGGAAAGGGTCACCACCACAGGGATGCTGCTGAAAAAGGATGCCAAATCCTCCCAGACTCTGTACCAGGCTCTTTGGAAGGCTCCTATGAAATAAAGAAGCTATATAGCCAGTGTGTGTGTATATTTCTGAAGGTTACGCTGGATTTCTGCCATGCCACAAACCTGATTAGAATAATTTATAATGAAAAATGAGGCGTGGATTCCAGAAATAGATAATGTGATGGGGCAAAGAGGGAGGTAAGTAGCAGAGAAAGCAAATCTGAAGGTTTTCCTGGTCTCTGGATGTACCCCAAAGTGTGGATTTACTGCCACTGTCTGTAGGAAGAAGCTACAGTCCTAATTTTTGATGTCAGAGATGACTGTTCCGTGGTTGGCTTAATATACATACCGTGCACTGCTGTTTGTTTATTTATTTGCAGCAGGACTCGGGATATTTCAGGTACTTTCCAGGTGCTTACAGATAATTTCTGCTCCAGGGAACTTCACAAATCAGAGAGGCCAGAGGAAAGTAAATGGGCGGGAATTTAGTACTGAGAAGCAGAACGAGATTGACAGGATGCAGGGCCCTTGGGAGGAGTGCAAGCGTGTGGCAGAGGTGCTGTGCAGGTAAGGTGGGGAGGAGGATACCTGCAGTGGTCTCCAGGAAAGAAGCAGGCACTTGGTGTGTCTGGAAAGCAAAGAGATCCTTTTGCTTTGCTCCTGCATTGCAAGTCAGTCTGTGGTCAGTTTAGAGCTCCCAGCTCCTGATCCTTCTCTTGGATCCTTTTCCCTGTGTTTGTCATTGTGTGATGTGGTGGCTTGGTAAGTGGAGTTACACTGTCATGTTCTGTGCAGAGAAATGCTGCAAAAATGGGAAAGCAGGGGAATGAGGCACATGAGGTATGTGCATGCAATATGAGGCTTGATGTGGCCAGGGAGAAGTAGCACTGAGGTTTTGCACAAGCATTCTGTGGAGCACGAAGTGTCATCATCTTCAGTTCAATTTTTTTGCTGTGATTAAGGCCCTGAGCATGCCTGTAATGCGAAACAGAAAACATAAAGAAAATGTTTTCTCTTCAGCCATCATTCTAGCATGCTTATGTGTGTATGAATCATTCCTCCTCCATCTGGAAGGAGGAGATGCAGAGCTCTTTTCTAAGGAGGTATCTAAAGTACATCCTCATTGCAGCCAGCAATTGGCATGACAAAAGGGTTATAGCAAGTGGCTGGCACTTTTCCCATCCATCTTGCCACTGGAAACATAATGCTTTTGCAATGTGCTTGTTCTTCAGGCACCAGTGTGCAGAGCCAGGCCTTGGGACGTGCAAGCGGAGCAGTTGCAGGTTGTTCGCTTTTGTTTGTGGCACCTCCTCAGCAGCCCAAAAACTGGGAAGAGGGAATAACACCAATAAACTGTTTTCCTTTATTTAAGCATGACGTGGAGTGGATGGGAACAGTGGGGTACTCGTGGGACATCCCCAGGTGTGGGAAGATGGGCAGCAAGGCATCTGGCACTGCCAGTGTAACATCAAGTGTGGGGGAAGACTTTGTTTTGCTTCTTGTGTGCTTTGCACAGAACAAGGAAAAATTTAGTGGTATTGAATGCACGAGGAAAAAGGTCTGATTTTTAAAAATGTCATCTGTTGTTCATGTAAACTATCTTGTATATATTCTGTCTTTCACTTGATTTGCAAGAAGTCCAAGGCCCTGAACCAATTAACTTAGTCTTAAGTGTTCCTGTGATGTCAAGAAAGGGTTTTATTGTGCTTTTTTTTTGTAGAGGAGTGTTTAATGTGGTGTCAGAACAGGCAGCAGAAAGAAGGGCCCCTTAATCTCAGTGCTCTGCTTTAACAACTCTATTGTTACCTTTCTCTTTTGCTGACCATGAGTGGGAGTGTCCTTGTCTTACAGCAGTGGCCAGCTCTGTAGGTAGTTCAAACCTAAATGTAGAAACTGGATGTTCTTCTCCTGAAGCTCCTTGGGGCACTCTTAAAACTCACCAAATGCATGCCCATGGGACGGGACATGTCTTTACTGCTTCCTTCTTTGGAAGAGGGGTTGGAGATGAGGTAGAGGAGAGTCCAGGATTCATTGCCTGCCCTCAGGATCTTTGGTGCAGTAATGAGCTTGTGTTTTGGACCAGCTGTTCTCAGAACTGGGACCAGTGGCTTTTCCTCCCTGGGGAGTGCCTCTGCAAACAGGAAGAGCCTCTCTGCTCCCCATTCCTGCTCTGCTTTTTAATCCGTGTCTGTTCAGCAAGGCAGGCTCATTTCTGCTGCAGGAGCTGAGAATCACCTCTCCATCCTGCACAGGATAGTCTGGAGGTTTAGGGCCCTGCTCCTGCAAGGCCTCAGCTGACTTGGATTGCAGTGGGAATGGCAGGGAGGAAATCATCAGTCTGCCTTACTGGAGAGCGCTAAGTCCTGCTCTGCTGCATGGAGAATGCAGGCTGCTTAGTGCCTCGTATGTAAAGCACTTCAGCTTTTTGAAGGACAGGTTCCTGTCTTAGCGTGTGGGTGGAGAAACCTCCTTTTTGCTTCTTTGCAAAGGGTGGGTTTAAGATGCAGCCCTGTTCTTGGCGTCTCTTATGAGCTGACTCTACACAGTGACATGCTGACCTCAGGAGTTCAAAGTACTGTCCTGTTCACTGGTGTACTTTGGGTTTGGGGTAGAGGGAGGTACCTGGTGTGTCTGTAGGCTTTTTGCAGCAGGGCTCCTGTTCTGAGGTGAGAACAGCTGCACCCCTTCCCTTTGGAGCTGTTGTGACTGCAGGCGGGGACTCTGAAACCCTCCCGTGCCACTGAAGCTGAACACTGTGTATGTCTGCTGCCTCCCAAAGTGCTTCTGGGGGGCTGCTCTGGATCTGGGATGTGAAATGTTGTCCTGGAAAGCCACTCTGCCAGGGAGAGTGAAATACTTTTGCATATTAGGGCAGAGTGTTGGAGTTTGTATCTGGGGACAGCTTTTCTTTTACTATGTCTCAAGATTCTGTGTTTGTCTTTTTTCTGATACATGATAGCCCGGAGAAGACCCTTCAGGCAGGGATGCTTTGTTACTTTCTTTAGCTTCATAATTGCTGTTTATACTAAAGTGCAATAAACACAGTTAGCATTTTTGGCTTATTTCAGGGTGTGTGCTTGCATGTGAAAAAGACTGGATATGGTAACTCTGCCATCTTTCTTACCTGTGCCTGAGATATTATCTGATTATGATCTTTCCTGATACGTAACAGCTATGGAAAGGAAATAACACTCCCTATACTTTTGGAAATGTTTCAGTAGCTGGACTTCAGAATGCAGTAAGAGTGGTGACAGGGATGATGGGTGTTACGTTCTGTCTCTTGCTTTGAAAACTGGCTTCTGGATCCTGCAGAGCACGGTCAGCAGGTGGGGGATGTTCACATTGCACACGTCACCTGCTGTGTCCCGTTGGAACATGCTCCACGTATATAAATTCAGTTTTGCTTTTCTCTGTGTCGTGGGTCAGAGTTTATGGTCTGGGGACCCCTGAGACAGAAGAATTGCTCTGCCGTGTGTGTATGAGTATGCTCAGCGGGTGTGTTTTGTGTTCAAAAAATAAAGTGTTCAGTATTTTCTAGCCTGAGTCAGCTGTGGGTATTTCTACTTGTTGAGAGGCTGAAGACCAGGTTCTCCTGACATAAATTGTGCCTAAGGCTCTGTGCTTGAAGGCCAGGAGTCAGATGGAAGGAAAAAAAAGATACAGTGACTTAGGTGCAATTTAGGACATGTGAATCTGGCTACTCTTCTCCTGGAATACCAGTGTGCCAGAAGCATCTGATGTAGGAAGCTGCTAGGAACAGGCCAGGCCAGTGACTGTATTTCACTTTCCAAAGTATTTCTAAACGTCCCAAACTAGACTTCCCACCTTTAACCAATTTGAATTCTTAAGCCAATCCCTTCAGTGTTAGGCAGAGCAAAGAACCTGATCCAAGCAGCACTGCTTATACCTGGAAAGGTCCTGACATCTCACTTTACCCTCTGGAGGGTAACTGGAGGGGTAGGGGAGAGGCCTGGAGCTGTGCTGGTACATGTGTTGTTTGCTGCCTCTGGGGATTTTTGTTGTTGTGCATTCTTTTGTTTTTCCATCTTGCACGAAATCTGAAAGCTTGCATTGCAGCTGTGGCCTAGAAGGAGTGGTCAATGCTCTGTTACCCAGCAGCACCAGATAGACCTGGTGATGAATGAGGGAGAATTTCGGGCTCTCGGACAGGGATGCTGAGGTTGCTTTGCAGCCTTCCGGGCGTGCTGGGCTGTGGGGGACTGAGCCCTCTCAGGCTTGCTTGTGGCCACAAAGAGTGTGATCTCTCACTGTGTTGGCCCTGGTAATCTCTGACTATCAATCATCCTCTTCTCGTTTGGAAGAACTTTGACTTAATGAGAGATACATCAGCTTGAGTAATTTCTATTTGAAGATACTAAGCCCTGTGAATACTGAAGGGTATCGTATCCTAAGCTTTTGAGCACTTCTGAGTGTAATGCAGTGCTGTTCTTGGAATGATTTGTTTCAACTATAGGGCCAGTTTAAATAGGACTATTTAAGTATGTGTTGCTGTTCATCATACATCAAAAAGTGAAGCTCAGTGAATAATGAGTTACCACAGGGCACCACAATGAGATAAGAACTCGTCATAGCTTTGCAATAAATGGCAATGTCATTAAAAGAAAAAAAGACTTTTTGTCTATAAACTTAATTGGAAAAGCCAGAAATCTTGAGTGGAGATTTTTAACATGCTGACCAACTGAAATATATTGTAATAAGAGCAAATTTATGTGTGCAGAGGGTGTCCAAGATTTTGATTGCTGCATGAGACACATGGCTTTGGGATATTTTCCTAGGTATGCCTTTTGTGTAGATAAGTGACAGTACCTGATTTCTGGTCCTGGAGGGAAAATGTGCTACCTTGTTATTGAGCAGCTTTTCAAGATGCAGCAGTTGTCATTAAAACTCAGCAACAGACCACAGAGCTGTATTTGGCAGGTGGGTACTTTTTTTCTCCCTAAACTTTTAATGGCAATGACTTGCAGTTATGTCGTGCTGTAGTTTTAAAGTGTGCAAGGCAGTTTGACTCATTTATGTTCTCATTCAGGTGTCTAATGTGCACACAGAAGCAGCTGCTTTCTGGGATTGGTGGTAATACGGAATATGGTGAGGATGGCCAGCCCTTGGTGTGTACAGGGATATCGGGCACTCACTCTTTCACTGAGTTTTGCAGCAAAGCCACTATGCTCGAATTTCCCTGTCTGCAGAATGTGGCTCCACCCTGCAGTTTAAAAAAAATTCTAAATAAAAAATTTTAAGAGGAATGATGTACAAGATCCACGTCACTTTTCTTCCCTTTGTGGTGCTTACTTTAAGTTATTGCTTTTAGCAGCTAGAATCATTGTCCCGCTGTGGTCTCGGGGATAGTTAGCAGGACACCACAATCTGCCCATCTGCAGCAGCTCTGCTGGAAAGGTCTCATCTGCAGGAGCCCTTGTTTGCTCTTAAGGATGAAATGCAATTAAGCATCTGGTGAAGTCCACTTATGGTGGAAATTAACTATAAATATATACCTGGGGATTTTTTAATCATTAGTCTTAAATTGATTATTTCCTACCAGTTGTAGGACTCCAATGAACTTCTTTTTCTTCCATGAGAAAAATATCAGTTTGGTGGGCAAATGCAGTGCTACAGGTAAGATGTGGCAACAATAATGCATGAAGAGCAGTGTGAGGAAGAAGACGACTTCCTGCTCTGTGGTGTTCCTGATTTCCCCCCCACCCCCCACCAAATTACATGGAGTTGGAAGAATGAGCTGGTAGGATATTAATGTTGCCATCCAATTATAAGAGTTGCGATCACGGGTGCCATGCAAGCATGAAACTTCAAGAGACTATGATGTGTTTTAGGGGACACATCAGGAATAATTTAGGCCTGCATATGGCTTTCTCTGGTAGAAAGGTAAGTTAAGGGAATGCCTGCAAAGCTAGTGCCCAAAGCTGGAATCGTGCTCCCTATTCCAGTTAAACCAATATGTAAACAAACCAGTTCACTTGATGTTCCCATTAATTTGGACTGCTTACCTTTCCAGTTTTTCTAGCTTGTGATTTGAGCAGAATGAGCCAGTAGGAAAAATGACAGTCTGAAACTGGCTTGGCTTGTCTCTGGCTCTCCCCAGAAAGCCAGTTCCTTTTCTACCACCAAAATAGGGCCTGGCTCCATAGCTATTGTTCAGGACACCTGAGACAGCAAGATCATCTGCCACTGCCTAGAAAAGGACAGCAAGGAAAAACTTTCAATCCTTTGCCAGCTCCTTCTGCATCTTTCTACCTGCTAAGGCCTTTCTCCACTGCACAAATGGTATAGCAGCTGTGCCTTGAGAATCCCTGGGGCTTTCCCCTCACCTTGGGGTATTTAAATGTGTCCAGCCCTGGCACCTCTACAGGCACAGGCAGCAGAAGCTGTGCGTGGGGCCAGTGTCACATCTGTGCCGAGCACGCTGCTCTGACAGCCCCGCTCTGCCTGTGCCTCCTTCCAGCATGGCCACACTGCACAAAGCGGGCTGGCCTCTGGGAAGACAAGTTGTGCCATTTTTCTGACTAGAGGCCTTCAGGCCTGTGGTGACCTTGAGCCTCTTGTCCCTGAAGAAGGGAATACCATGAAGAAGCCTTTCCTTTTTACAGGGGAACCAAAACTTGGGTTACTGAGGGATCTATGGGACCAGTTGAAGTACGTTTTCCCACTGTGTGTGTGTGTGTGTGAGCGGGAATGACAAGGAGAAGGAGGCTGGATACTGAGTACAGCGTTTAATTTGACTGTGTAACTCCACTACAGCATGCTCATGATTCGTGTTTCTGACTTCACCAAGAATCACTGAAGGTGCAAAGCCCCTCTGTGTCCTCTCTGTTCCAGGAAGTCCAGATAAGCTTCTGGCTAAGTATTCAACAAGTCCACAGGGTCCCTTTGGTGTTTTGATGCCTGTGGAAAGAATAGGTGGCAGTAGAATTAATTTTCTGGCTTTTGTTGCTGACTGTGACAAAAAAAAAAAAAGTCAGTTTTCTTGACCTGCGGTGATTCCAAGGCTGTGTGCAGGCTGGAGAATGCAGCCCATGGTCTTTTCCTGGTGTCTTGGGTCTTTGGAAAGAGATTTTATTGATATTAAAGTAGACCTTTACCTTCCATTGGATCTGGTTGAATTCAGAGGTCTGTAGCTCAGATCTGAGGGCTGCCTTCTACCCAGGCTCCCTTCACCATCAATTTTTATATGGCTCTGCATGAGGCAATAGTAGAGATTTTGATGTTCTGTATTCTCACACATCACCCCATGCTTTGGTATGCTGCCTGTGTATCAGTGGATACAGTTGGAATGCTTGCCTACCAAAAAAAAGTGTTTCCTTTCTTCCCTTGATATTGCTAGAAGCCATTCTCAAGTGCGTTTTGCCAGACAAAATAAAATGAAACCTGTGAATCCCAAACCCCAAGATTTACTGAAGGCTCCAGTGGGAGAAATTAGGCAGATTGCAAACTCCCAGAAAGTTGTTTGAATGCTTTGTGAGGAATACCACCCAGATCAGCTGAGACCGTTTTCTCTAGCCTTACATAGCAGTGTGAAAATCATTCATGGGAATTTTATTTTTGACTAGTTAGCAAGTTGAGGAGTAGCAATGGAAGTGATTAGAGCCGTGATTAACTGTGCTGCTTTTGATCTTGTGGCTGAATCAAAAATGTGGATTGGCTGGACCTGAAATATGAAAAGTTTCTTCTGCTAACATGAAAAATTAAGATTTTGGGTAATCCTAAACCCAAGTATTACTGGGTTGTCTGAAGTCCTTTAGGTTAAAGAGTGATTGAAAACAGTTTTCTAGTTTCAGGGAAACAAGAATTTTAATGGCTATTCATTGAATTCAAATTTATTTCAGTCCTCTTGAATCCACGTTTTGCTGAATTTAACATGGGAGAGGGAAAGGGAGCTGCAGTCCCCCAGAGTCTCTCCTGTATCATGAGAATAGAATCACAACTGTTCAGCTCCCTTATTCAAACCAGTGCTGCACACACCTCTGAAACAGTCCTCCAGACCAAAAAACTTCCCTGCATTGATGACAGACAGACAAAACTGAAAGTCAGTCACAGGGAGAAACAGAGCTTTTTTTTTTTTTTTCCAAAGAGCAGTGTGCGTGTAGAAGGCAAGTGAAAATTATTCCCTAATGAAAAAGCAGTAAAATTGCTGAAGAGCACAGCTAAACAAAGGTCAAACTGCAGTCTGAACGGAGACAGAGGCTAAACCTTTTTACAATACATACAGAGTGCAGTATAAAATGTAGGTGACCAGCCCAAGGAATATTGCCATGCAGGATAATACATGTATGTGTGGATAATACATCATACATATATGTGGGTAATGCAATCATACATTTTGAAAGCCTGTCATCAGAACAAATTGCAAAGCACAGAATGCACACAGGAGCTCAAAAACATGTAGCTGCAGAACATAATACCAAGATCACCACAGAAACAGAGCACTTTTTCAAGAATACAAGAGGCGTTTCAAGGAGTAGTGGATTAAGGAAGCTGTGTGAGATACTGATACAGGTCCTGGCATCCCAACAGTGTGTATGATCCATGCTGCATCCCCCTTTTCCCTGAGATATGGAGGAAAAGGTGAAAGTGTTAAAAGTAAGGGTAGACAATTCGATGTAGTTATCAACCAAATTATTAGCATATAGTTCTGGTGTAACAGAAATAAATGTCATTTTGAACTCTTCTCTGTATGCAGGAGGTCTAGATGAGGCCACCTTGAGAGTGTGGTTACATGGGGAAGGTACAGAGATGAGGAGGCTTCCAAAAGAGGAAATCATGTCTAGACTTCAAAATGCCAGTTCTCAGTTTTGTTTTAGGTGGTGATATCCTGTCTGGTATCTTTGAGGAGAAATAATTGAGAGGAAACAGTCAGTAACATCTAAGAAGGTGCTATGTATCATTTCAGAGTAAAAGCTCCCAAACTTTTATATTGAAAATTGTCACCAACCCTCAAAATTTGTTGCACTAGAAAGGCAGCGTGTATTTTATTGTCTGATAGAGTATCAGTTTAATACCACGGGCCAGCAGTGATGGAGAGGGTTCTTGTGAAGGCTGTCTGCAAGGTCTTGACTAACTTGTATGCTGTAGTAAGTGTGCCTTCTTCATACATTTTTATGTTAAAAGTTAAGTATTTTGGTTTCTTTAATGTTTTAGCTGTCTTGGGGGGTTGGAATAGATATGCCGATTCTCAGCTTGGTTTTTTATAGGTAACTTGATAAATGTAAGTAAAATATAGAACATTTGACCTACAGTGTAAAGTTCAGTGTTTCTGGTAGGTCAAACAAAGTTTCCCCAGTTTTGCATATTTTCTGTGTGTGCTGTGCCTCTGATGTTGAGGGTGGGGATCTCAAACTTAGTACTTCCCTAAACGAAGAGGAAAACAATTATTTATGTTGTTTGTGGTTAACCTACAGAGCAGTATTAATGGTCTGTAAAACCTCTTCACATAATTGACTCAATAGAAACTTTTGAAAAACTATTTAAACTTGAAAGAAAAGTTCCATGGGAAGATGGGACAAGATGGAGTTAAAATCATCAGGAGGGTGAGTTTGTGTGTAGATGAAGATCCTCTTGTAATACATTCATTGGAAATAAGAAGGCGGAGGAGTGTGTATTTAGGTGCTAAGGGGGAGAAGCCATTAAGTGGAACCAAAAATCTTCAGCACAGTTAATTCTTTCACTCAGATGACAGTGGCAGTCCACGCTTGGTTGCAAATACTGCAGACTTCACCTGAGGTGCCAATAACTGCTTTTTGTATTCCTCAAATTCAAATGAGCTGGAGTGTTTTTCCCAGGCAAAAATGACAGTGTAATACTTAAAACTTGAAATGGAACCTTAAAACCATCGAGGTGATTGTGTTTGTACCATATAAAAGCTGTGCTTGAAAACAGGATTTGATGCCATTGTATGATGTGTCCCTTTACAGAGAATAAAGTAAATGAACAAAAGTTACGAAAAAGTCACACATGGTTGGATTTCTTTTTATTTTTTTTCCCCTCTGGACTATTAATGATTTAGAATAATTTGATACAGAAAATTCAGTTAAGTAATTGTACTTATACCTGATCCAGGGCTTTCATAGTCTTAGAAGAGGAAGGCAATGCAGTTACTCTGAAAACTTATATAGGCTCTGTAAAACTTACCTATTTCTTCTATTCTCTCAAGTATTCAAATTTTCACCTCAGTCCTTTTATGGATGGACATTAGGGTTTTTTTAAAATTATATGACTGTGTAAACTTCTTTGCAGGGATTTTAGGGGTATCCAAAGTTTTTCATTATATTTTCATCCATACTGTGATAGTTCTTAAAAGAAAACTGCCAATGCTTCCCTCTCTCTCCTTTTCTATATCTCAGAGAAGACGAAGTGCTGTATTTTTTTTTTTTCTGTTGTTGTTTTTATTTCTGGTATCTCAGTGGAAAATAAAAGCCAGTTGCTTTTCCCCACACACGCATTTGTGTGTGCCCACAGACACGCGTGCACACTCTTCGCATGCACGCAAGCACACACAAGGAATTCTTGCTTGTGCACAGCCAAAAGAGGCTGGACACGGCTGTCTTCAGCTCAGTGGAAATTGGCACCATCCCATCTCCAGTAAACAACAGCCTGACGTCAGCTCACGCAGCAGTGATAGCAGCAGAACTTGAGAGATTTTTCAACTGGCTGAGCTGTTGAAAGGCTATCGCTGGGTTTGATAATCTCTGGCTGCACTTGAGAGGAGCTGGTGCGAAGGTGGGGGGAGGAATGGTTGGTTAATGACAGAAATAATAGAGCAATTCCTGATAACTTCATACAGGGTGGAGAGGTGATTTTTAAGTCTTACACCAAAGGGTATTTTGATTCCCAGCTCATCAGCTGCAGTCGTTCTCTCCAGGATTTGAAATCCTGGCTGTTCTGTAGAATTCGCGTTTGTGCCCTGTTGGAAGTTGGAGAACAATTAAAGTGCTGTAGAACAGTCAATCAAGCAGATGATGAAATTTGACTTTTCTAATGTGTTGAATTAAGCACTTCCATTATGATTTCAGTTCCTGATGTTTGCTTTATTCAGTTGTAGATATAGTTCAGAGAACCTGAGCCTGGCAATGCTAAGGTTTTTACTGGTTTCTGTACATTCCATTTCTATTAGTAGGATATAAGTCACTGAGGCCCCACATTGCGGCCACAACACCCAGAAAAGGTTTATTGGAAGATACTTGGTTATTCATCATTATCAAATTAAGCTAGAATAAAGGGACCATTTTGTGGTACTGGTTTCAGATGAGGCTTTCAGAAAAGTAGCTGTTTTCCTGAAATGCTACAAACTCCTTGACTGCAAAGTTAGTGAAGACTGTTGCATTTCTGAAACAGAGCCACTATGACTTAAATTTAATTACAGCTGGTTCTCCTCATAACCCGACAGTTAAAAGAGACTTTTCTATTGTTCAGTACTACCGCTGAAAACACATTTCCATTATGAACTTAGAGTCCTCCTATGCCAAAATCAACAGTTAAAAATGAATGGTTTGCTCTGGTAACAGGAAAAACAAACATAAAAATCATTGTGTTGTGTGACAGAAAATCAGAATGTTAAAGAAGTTGATAAACCTACCAGAATAACTATTTGATGGGCTATTCTTGAATCAAAGACACTACAAGTATCTCAAGGATATAAATAATAGTGCATCAGCTTCTGCTTTGTTTCTCGTATGGCTGCAAAGATAGCAAGAAGTTCATATTCCATTTAGGTCCTGTCACCAGGGATTTAAGAGTTTTGTGAAATCCTGGAAAGGAATGTGAATATCTGCCAATATTAACATTTTCTAATGTACACATTTTTACATCTGCTTTTAGGGTACATTCAGACTAGGTTAATCATAAAATCTGTCTTAGTAGGGAGGGACAAGAATGCAAGAGGGGAAGAAAAATTGGACTCTTTCTAGGACCGTGTCTGTCCTGTTAGTAGTTTTTGAGCTTTTTGACCAAATCTGATGGGGATGCACAAGTCTCAAAAGTTCACAACTTCTGTGAAAGTGGGCAAGAAAGCGAGGGCCTGTCTGAGCCCATACTTCCCAATGAATTTGTAGGCATCAAAAGCAGGTATGGGATAGATCTGTACATCTCATAACAATACCTGTCGGACTACTGATCTGGCAGGGGGAAGGGAAAGGGTATAAGCAGCAGGTCTTTAAAAACCAGGGAAGTCCTGGCTTTCTGTGAGTCTGACTGTCCTTGGAGACTCATGTGGCCGCTTGACATCCTGCTCCCCAGAGGGGCTGGCATGTGGCAGGGCCTGACTGCACTTGATTTATGAGAAAAGCCCAGGACAATTTTAGAAGAGACCGAAAGCCAAGCTGTCAAAAAGCTTGTGCTTGAGAGCTTGCAGTAGCAGAAGAGTTGACAGCTCAGGTAAGGAATTTGTTCAAGACGAGTTGGCTGGAGCAAAACTCTGAGACTTCTTCAACTTCAGAGCCCACATGCAACTTCAGTATCACAGCTTTGGCCTCGTGCAAACGTGAACTTGCCAGCGTGCAGGAGAAGGGCAGACCTCTCCAGCTGCCCTTCCCAGGCAGGTGTGACACAGGCTTGGCAGCATGACCTGTGTTCAAAGCTTGGAACAGGTTGCCTTAGGTCTGTTTATGACCTCTTTCCTTCTCTGTGGCTGGTGGTAGGCTCTGAGACAATGCCTTCCCTGCAGCCTGCCTACTTTTCTGGGCTTGTGCCTGCAGAGGGGAAACTGGGACTTGTAGCCCTGCGAAATTCTTACAGTGGCTGTAGCTGAGCAGGGGTCTCGTCCTAGGTCACCTCAGCAGTACTGAGTACTTGTCACAACCCCCAGCAGAACTTCCCCTTCCAAAAACCACACCAGCAGCTCACAAGGGTAGTTAATCTCTTGGCTGCAGCCTCCCTGGAGATCTCTTGGGCTATGACTGGGAGGAGACTTGCAGTAGGAAAGGTCCTTTATGTTGCTGGTTTTTTTTCCCTTGCCTTCCTTTACTGTCTCTCATCTTGTTTAACCAGCCTGCTAGTGCTCTGAATAGGGAGATGAGGTGATGGGAAAGGTCTGTACACTTCTCTCTGCCTCCAAGTGGATAACATTTGCATTTGCTGCCAGTGGTAAGAGTTAGCCAGAGCTGCTCATGCTAGCCTTGACCTAACCCGCAAGTCGGAGACATGTTGTAGCATGTTTCCTCTTGCTGGAAACCTGCAGAATGGCCTCTGGGATACTCAGCCCTGCTTGTCTCTGCACGTCACAAAGTCTACTGGATGGCTGTTGAGGTTATGGCTCACTTTGTATTGAGAGAAGTTACATTTGGCTTTAGTGTGGCCACGTATCCAATAATACGGAATTTTAATCAGTTGAAAAAGATCTTGGATTTGCTTTTGGCTTTATGGAGAAAGCTGTGAAAAGGCTTCCAAATAGGCTGGTTTGCTCTCTAGGTGTAATTTTGGAACGGCTTTGTCGTGCATCTTGAAAGGAATTATCCTTCCCCAAAGATTCAGAAGCGTCTTGTGGTCAGCCCCTTCAAAGTAACATTGCAAGGCTTCTAAAGAAATGGTGCTGAGGGCATCCTTTTGCACTTAGATGATTTTGGATCCTTGCAAGATTTTTGTGTAACACAAACGGCTAAACTAAAGAAAAGTAGTAAAGCTGAAGTTCTTATTTAATTGCTTCTTGGTACTTGGAAATGTTACATGCTCCTGGCCTTGCCCCTTCTGTGCTCCTGGAATGTTACAAACTTTTCTGCATAGTAAGGAATCAACATAAGGATGACCTCTCCCCGTGCTTGATCACAGTGTGAGATGCAATGCACAAATAGCCCGGGGCAAGACTGAGGGAGGGAGGGAGGGCTCTTACCAGCCTCTGCCACTGGAGCCTTGCAAGAGCTGCTCCCAGACCTGTTCTGGGTCTGCCACAGCACACACCTCAGTGAGTTTATCGAGGCAGAGGGTAGTCCCCAGTAGATTTTGGGGATTTGGGGTTTTCTTGTTTAAGACACTCCTACAAAGTGAAGGAGCAGAAAAACTCTGCAACTCGCATTGACTTTATCTAAACTCAAAAAACCAGGAACATTTTCCAGGCATGGTTTCCTACCTTTGCCAGGTCCTTGCATCTTAACTGGTATAAAATGTGGGTTTCCAGCTGAAGAGACCAGCAAGAGCAAAAAGGAGGGATGCACAGTGATTCTGTTTCATAGCTTAGAGGTAGCCACCTTGGCTTGCTCCTTCCTTTTTTTTCTCGTTAATTATTTCTCCCTAGTGGGCAGGGAGTCCTATGGAGCATGTGATGCCTTCACATCCTCCCTTGCTCATGTCTTATTGAACAGGAGACCAGTCCCACCCAGAGGGATCCCAAAGTTCCCCATGGTCGTTTCCTCAGACTGGAAGGGTTCTCCTTCTTGTTTGGTCATTTTAAGGGTAGTGTCAAGCACAAGAAATTTACTGATTTCTTCTTGTTGGCAATGCCATGGAAGCCCAACATGGAGAAAGAAATCACAAGAACCAGAGCAGAGGGTGGGGTAGACTGATGAGCAGGAGAAATTTGACTTTTATGGATCTACACTGAGCAGAACAGGGGTTTGTGTTCTATTTGGACTGTCAGGAAAAACACACAGCCCTCTGTTCAGCTCCATGGTACTGCTGCTCCCTGTTGAGGCCCCCCAGTTTTACCTGTGCAAATGCCTTGTGGATTTTTTTTCACCTGGAATAAAATAGTATGATTTTGGGGAAAAAAAACAAAACCAAAAGGCAACAAAACAAACACACCCCAACACAAAAAAAAGTTCTCGCAACTGAAGTGTTTGTTTCTACCACTAAAAACTCAGTTTTCTCATTACTACAATAATGTGTTGATTTGAAATGGCTGAGTGGCTTTAATTATAATTCTGATTTTATTTTCCCTTTCGGTAGCAATAATAGCCGAGCAATGGCACGCCGACAAAGACAGCTTTGAACGAGCAGCAACCCTGAGAGGTGCCGTCCTGCTCCCTCCCCGCCAGCCCCATCTCCCAACTCCTGACAAAGAAAACAAGTCGCTGCCTCTTCAAGACTTTTCTTGTCCTTTCTGTTCGTGACAGGCGTAAGTGTTAGTAACATCTGCTGGCCCGAGCTCGCTTCCTCCTGCTGTGCCGGGCTCTGGCAGGGCCGTGCAGAGGAGCCAGGACCCTGTGCCAAGCACGGAGCGTGGCTTTGCCGAGCCAGGCCTGCATTCAGCGGAGCTGTGCCTGCAATAGCCGGGCACGGGCTCCGTGCGCCTGGCAGGGTCTGCTCAGCTCCTCCTGCCTCCTCAGGCCCCAGCTCTCACAAGTGGCAGCGTTGTTGGCTTTTTCTCCTTGTGGATAATGAATGTTATTTTAAGCAAAATAGCCAAGGGGGATAAACAGATCAACATGTGAATCTGAAAACATTTTCTATGAGCTTTGACTTAGGAAGTTACTATAAATTAGAAGTTACAGAGAGCGCTTTTCTTTCACAATTTATTCTTTAACTTGTTTCTGCCTTTCAACAATGTTTTGTGATTCACTAGGTGATGGGGTTTTTTGTGAGTTTTTTCCCTTTGTTGTGTCAGGTTTCCTTGATGGTGGCAGTATTTTCCAGGGCAACCTGAAGGGAAAGTATATATGTATATAATGTCACAGGGACATAGAATCTGTAAAGACAGATGCAGACCCTGTTTTATTTTGTAATTGTTTGCTTCAGAGTTGGCTAGCTTTCCCTTTGGATAAAATGGACAAAAAGTATTTGGGTTTGTTTTGCTTTTTTAAAGTAAGGTATAGGGTTTTTCTGCTTAAGACTGGTTGGTTGAATACTTTTAATTTTTTCATCAAATTAACAAAAAAAAAAAAAAGGGAATATGTGGAGATTTGGTCTATTTCATGTTGCATGTGAGGTCAGTGGGAAGAAATTATGTGCATTTAAGAGTAAAATTTATCTCAGACTTGTCAGCTCCTAACAAGTAGTGATCTTGCTACTTGCTCTTAGGTTGGCAGTAATGTGATGCTGTGCTTCACATCTGTTTTTTGGGGGATGGACGGGGAGTTCCTGAGGCTATTTTATGTGCCATTTCCTGATGTGATAATTTTTAAAGACTCTTGTAATGATTTATCTGGAAATTTTCTTCTAACAACATCAAAAGGCAGCCTGAAGTTACACTATCCTATACTTCACTCCAATAAGCCTTATAGAATAATCCAGTTGTTTCTTCCTTCTAAGTACACAGTGAGTCTATGTGGCAATGATCCTGGAGCCTTGAGGCAGCTGCAACAGAAAAGTATTTCCATGGTTTGCTGTTGCTTTCTCTTCCTGTCCCCTCCATTTTCATATATGTTTTTGAGAAGGCTGAGTTTCTGATGGACTACCCTAGTGCAATACCAGGGGAAAGTGAAACTGTATTTTGGGGCTTGTTTTGTTAGTTCTTTTGGTTTTCATATACTGTTCTATCAAAGGCACTCTTCTTTAATATTAAAAACAACCCAGTGGATGGATAAATTAAAAATGTCAATCGATAAAAATTAAAATTGGAACTTTATAGGAAATACTAACAAGAGAGAAGCTGAGTATGTCTCCCCCTCAGCCCTGCCCCCTAGCAAATGCCAAACATCATCACTCTGGCATCATTTAGAAGTAACTTCGTAGTATTTCTAAGTAGCTGAAGGTGAAAAGATAAGAAATCAGGTTGATGATATAGTTTCTTTTCAAATGCTTTCTCTAAATGTTTAATACTGTGTCCCTGAGGAAGTCCCATTATTAAAGCTGCGTGACTATGAAATCACCTTGACTCTGTGGGGGTGATATTTGAGAGTTCTGGGGATTTTCCTCATCTGACTCTTAGAGTTCCCTTTTGTTGCAAGGATTACAAAGGTTTTTGTGAAACATGTTCCTCTCAGAGTTTGTATCATCTCCAGTCAAGTCAAATTGACAGGGGTGGCAGGAATTACCCCATGTACACTAGGTGTGTAAACCAAATCATGTTATTAACTGAGGCTAAGGGTTGCTGTAAACTTTTCCCTAAGGATTTTAGAGCTTGTTCACAAATAAATGCTGAACAAGAGTTTCTGTGCTTTCCAAGCACCTTTCCCCCCATGTGACATTAGTAACACTAACAAAAATAACTCAACAGTTTATGCTTCTAATAGACTTAATGACAGAGACCCTAACACACTTTGCACGATGATACTTGTGGAGGGGACCTGTTCCTCTCTCCTCTGCCACAGCCTGGTGTGGGGTGGGAGGTGGCAGTGGCAGCTGTGTGTCAGCATGACAGCACACAAGGGTGTGAAAAGCGGGAGAATTTCACTGTGTCCTGTAGAAATGGCAAAGGACTTAACCCAAAACAGAAGCTGGTAAAGACATGAGGGTTTAACAGTTGGCTAGCCGGGAAGTTTCATTTCCCTGCAGAGTGCGGGTTCTTGGTTTGTTGGTTGTTGGCTGTTTTCTTTTTCTCCCGAGTTACAAAAACTTGCTCGTTCTTTGGTTCAACTTTCCTTGCTCCAGGTTTGGTTATGGGGCAGATAACGAGCCAAGGCATGGGGTGTGCAGGGTGATGTACCGGGTGCTCTGCTTTATCCTCTCCTGTATGGGTAATGTGGTATCAGCTTTGAAAGTGGAGCTGTGTGTGTTGCATAAGGACGTCGGATGTCTCCTTCGGTATCTACGCAGAGCTGTGAGGCTGTGAGATACTGTGCTGCAGATCTGTGCAGCGCCTTCCCTGGGGGTAGGCAGTCCGTGAGAGAGCAGAGCAGTGCTGCTACATCACTACCAGTTCTAGGATCTGCAGCACTTGGATCTTTCCCCAGGGGCCTCTCCTTTGCGTATTAACCCAACCTGACCCTGCTTGCCTTGCAGGAACTGCCTAGATCACAGCTAAAGGGGGCATGGCTGTAGGCATGGAAGTGTAAGGTCTGACACTGATGGTATCAATAAGCAGGAAGCCTTATACTGCTCTATGTGTTCTTAATGAATGCTGAAGCCGAAATATTCGTGCATTTCTTTTTTCATCTGTTACCGGTACGGCATGTTTAATAGTTTTTTGAAAACTGCGTGATAAAAACGAAAGGCCAAAACCTCTTAACTAAACCATTAACAAAGCATTCTTCTTATTCTATGTGGACATAAATATGGGCAGAATACCCTTGTGGATTTCTGACTGGGTCATTCAGTCTTAAATTGAAGTGACCTCATACTGGGGGGATCCAAGGAGCTCAAGCCTTGGATTTTTTCTTGCCATGGTTGCTGATGATTTTTATACTTTTAGCAAGACTTCTGGTGGGTGATATACCAAAAAGCTTGCAGTGGCAAAAATTACTGATGAATTCACCGAAGGAAAGCTCTGTGTGTGTGTAGGTTCCAAGGAGAAGAGAATGTCTTTGGATTTTGGTTATTTCAGCTTGAGCTTTAAGTGTGTAATTTGTCTGGTGCTTTGAGCTGCCACTCTCTGACAGTGAATTCACATTTCAGCTTTTTTTCAGTTGATTTGATTTTGCCTAACAGGTCACATTTTTTCCTTACTTATGATCAGACAGTGCTGATGGGTTTAGGAAGGCTGATTCAGGGGTATAACTCTGGGTATAAAGTGATCCTTTGTGTTTAGGTATACATGAGCACAGAAGTATTTTTAGCAACATGTTCCTTCTAGAAGTGCATGCTCTTCTCAAAACTTTGGGTTTGGTTGCTTGTATATACCAAAACCACTTTCTCTTCTGTTTTCCTCTTTCTGTTCCAGAAACTGGTCAAAGATCTGTTTGATTTCAGGTTTTTTTTTTTTAAATACATTTTTTTAACGGACAGGTTTCAGCAGAGATTTGAAATGAGCCTGAGATAGAAGTTAGGCATAAATGTCATAAAATTCAGTATCTGTGCATGATTTCAAATCTCAACCATGAAAAACTGAAATTTGCTTTCAGATTTGAAGACAGCTCAAACTGCAAAGCAAGGCAAAAAGAAAGTCGGGTACTTGTAATGCTGCTGAAGTTTGTGCAGTTTTTGAAGCCACCAGCTACTAAAACATGCTAATTACTCCATGGAGATGATAATGTTTTATGGACGTCAGCTGAGCAGTTGGTATGAAACTTGGGCCCGGGAAAGTCAGCTGCTACTGACTGTAATGGAGTCAGTGTCACCTGCTGGCCCTTTTTTAAAAAGATTTGGTGTGTAAATGGGGTAGAAGATGTTTTCCTTCCTGTAACAGAAGATATGGGTGTGTGACTACAGGATCTGCCACTGCCCAGAGGCAGAGACTTGGAGTAATTAAGCAGGAGCACAGACACCTAAAGAGAGAGAGAACTTCCAAGAACTAGACATACAAAATTAAACCAAACTGGTGATTCTAGTTCCAGGCAGTGACTATACTGGTTTTGCATGGCACAAACAGTGTACACAAGGAGTGTTAGGTTATAGTGCCCACAGAAGCTTTCCAAATACCACTCAGACAGCCACATTGATTGATTTTATGCCTCTAATTTTGACTTCTTTTTATCAGTGGGAAAAACAGATTCCTCTAAGCCAAGGGGACCATACCCCACCATCTTGCAGTTGTAAATAAATCTTGGTTCTCTCCAAACTTCATTGTGAGTTGTTACAGCATGTGTGACTCACAGCCTAATTAAACAGTCTCAAAAAGAATACAATCTCAGCATTAGTTGTGTTTTTACTAAGCATATCCAAGTATTTTCTGTCTCTTGGAGAGTCAGATATGTGGTTTTAAATCATCTGCCTGCCTGACATTAGATTGCCAAACCATCAGTGGTATCTGTCACGGAAGTGCCGGACTGGGTTGTCCTGTGACCATGCTGGATGGCTGGTTTGGAAGGGGAAATTTCTATCAAAAAGTACCGGCACTTACATGTTAATTGGGCCTTCATGTCTCAGATGTGCATATCTGTGTAAGTGAATGAGAAAAACCAGCTATGGAAAGTAATCTTACCATTCTGTGTGTGGGTATAATGGAGGAAGGAAGCTTTTTTTATTACTATTTTATTTTTTAAATTTATTTTGCTTACTAGAATAATGTAAGGAGGTTCAGCCCTGTGTTTTCAGTGAATAACTACTTGGTAGTGAAATGAAGTAATGAAAAACATTCAGTTTTTGGGGATACTGTGCGTGTGAAATGGAACATTTTTGCATACTGAGTAGGATGCTCCAAGGCATGTGTAGTCTTTGAGGCTTTTTTTTGTTTCTTTTACATATGTGCCTTGGTGAAAAGTCAGACCTGCTATAGGTAAAATTTCCATTTATGATCCTCTTATTTCTAACCTTGTTGAGCTCTTAGATCTCAACTCGTCCCTTTGAGTCTCTGTGTGCAGTGCAGAGCTGTTTATGCATCTCACACTCCTGTTTGCTCATCAAAAGCCATCTGATGCCCACAGAAGTATCTTTCCAGGCCAAGATGCTCTTAAATAAAAGACCTGATTTTGACTGTTTGGTACCTAATGTTTTATGACCACAAACTGTTGTGAGAATATCGATAACTTCAGAGACTTTAATATCTTTGAAATAGCCTGATTTTGGATGTGTTTGCTTTAATTCTTGTCTATGTTATATGAACATCCATCTTATCTCTGCTGCTCCAAATTTGTCATTATTATGCTATGCTAATACCTTTATTTGGCTTCTGAAGCTGCCTTGTGTTGCTTTTGGGTTTACTGGTTTCTTCAGAGGGAAAAAATTTTTGGTTAATCCTTAACCTACTCAATAGCATAGGTGCTTTGCAGAATAATTTTTTATAAATCCCCCCAAAACAGGTGTCTTCCAGTGGACTGGGGTACAGGAGAGGAGAGTGGGGGGTGTGCAGGACGGGAAGACAAATCAGGAGACCTGAGCTGAGTGCCCAGCCTTTAAATGTTCCCTTTGCACTCTTGCATTTGCTATTCCTTTTGCTGTTTAATTTCTGAGGATTGTATTTCCTTCTCCCATCCCTCTGACATATCTGTTTAGCCTGTAAGATTCGTGGCACAGAGCTGTGTGTCCAGACATGGATGTCTGCACAGAGCTGGACCCCCGTGAATCTCCAGGTTCAAGAGGAGGACAGCAGCGACAGCGTTGCCATCCTGAAGCTGCAGTGATTATATTCCCATGCTGGGAGCTCCTGTACTCGAGGCTGCTTGTCTCTAGGTAACTCCTCGGTGTAGGAACAAGAAAGTCGCACTCCTCTGCAAGTTGCTGCAGCGCATCCTAGGAGCATTCTGCCACATCCAGCCCTCCCCTTCCCCGGGGCTCCCAGATCCCTCCAGCCCCTGTTACACACACACTGTCTGAGGAAGAGTACTGCTGGCGACCTGCGAGCCCCAAACTCCATGAACCAGACCTACTGGAGTGACTCCTCTGTCTCCCCTTCCCTGGTGAGGTTTAGGAGCTTTGCTGGCATGTCTGCAGGTGTTAAAGGCTTGGCTACTTCCCCTCTGTCTTGCCAGATTTCCCCCCGAAAGCGGTGTAGCCCTGCAGCTGCCTCTGGCTCAGGCTAGTTTTGCCTGAGTGCTGCTATGAAGTCACCTGGCCTTTGCCATCTCTGGGAGAACTACCTCTGTAATAGTTATCTGCCGTAGCTGCCTTACAGGATGCCTTTTTTCTTCCCTTCCTCCTGCATCCTTCTTACCTTTGTTGGGTAACTAGACGTAGGTGTTCTCTGGAGTGGGTGCTTTCCTCCCGTTCCCTCGCTATCAAGCGCTCATCACATGATAGCAGACCTCACCCAGACCCAGGCGGCTGCCGATCACAGCGTGTCGTCAGCTGGCACCGCTCCCGATTCTCCGGAGCTGGCAACTGTCCTCTTTTCTTTGAGCTCCGATAACGGGAACAGATTAGCGGTGGGAGCAGCCGGAGCACTGCTTTATGGGGCTTTACTCCTGTATACCTCCGGTTTTCCACAAATCTTGCCAAGTGAGTTTCCTGATTGTGGGCTATGTCATTTGCTGTGCTCCCCTTCCCTGCCCCCACCCATTTCCTGACATCACTTTAAATCCGGCTGTAGCGCTGGTCCAGTTCTGCTGGAGCACTCCACCCTGGACTTCCGAATGCAGTAAATCTTTCTGGTCGGGAGAGTCATACGGTGTGTGGAGCTTTGTCAAGCTTAGGAAAGAAATCCTCAAAAAATGAGGGAGAGTATTGAACGCTTTTTGTTTTTTTTTCTTCTCCCCACCCCCCTCCTCATACTGTGTAACCTTAATTTGGTGAGTCTGCTCTACCCTAAACAGAAATGAATAAACAAACAAAAACTTTAAATTTGTCTCTGCTGCAATCTCCTGCAGCGATTTTGAAATTATCTGGCATAAAGGAATAAATAAAATACATTCTCGTTGCTTTCAGTGTTCTCTTTGCGGTGCCTTTCTAGACTATCACCATCATCATCTTTCAGAACACCATGAGTACTGTTTAGTTTGCCAGTGGTTGCCCTGTCTGGCCTCAGAGGTAGGAGTTGGTCATCCTGGGGCTAAAACTGTCCAAAGCAAAGGTTTGCAGTGCTGTGATTATGAGTAATCTCTTGGCAATCTTGCTGCCATATACCCTACTGGAAAAGGCTTTTATTCATAAGGAAGGTGTTGGAGCCCCCACTGGCATTATGACCAGATACTTTTCTGCCAGAGGTCCCTAGGATCTAGGATTTCCTTACCTTCCTGGCATTTGGGCTTGTCCCATGTGCTACCGATTCAAATCTGAAACAGCAATCACAGACTAGGTTTCTTTCTTTTTTGTCTTTTGCACTGGCATTGGGAGTAAAAGGACATGTCAAATTTTGACCACTGTTTTTCCCAGCGTAAAGACAAAAGTCTTTCCACCTGCATAAACGAGGGAGGGATCAGATGGACTTGAGTCAGGTGTGTTTGTAACAGCATGGTCCTCTTCTAAAGAAAACTAATTTCTTGAAACAGTGGGCAATTGATGGCATTTGTAGCCCAGTATGTTTTGCTACAGGATTAATAAGTGGTGTCCCATAGGACAGCTGCAATTTGCTGCCCTAAAACATTGCCTGGGATCAAAGTGCCCTTCTGCCATATTGCCCATGAGCTATATATGGTGACCAGAACTTGGGTGTGAGATGCCTCCAGGTCCTTTCTTCCAGGTCAGTTGTCTGAGGCAAACACAGCCACCGCTTCTGCCTGTCTCTGCCTCCTAGCCTTTAGCCACAATTCAATTTTTGCTCACTTTGTATCAGTCTAAAGATATTTGCCATCACAGCGTAGTGTCAAAGCCCTGGAGAGACACAATGGCTGGTGGAAAAGATGTCTTGTGTGGATAGAAATAGCTTTGATGAATACTGTAGAAGGAGTGATGCTTTCTGGTGAAAGTTTTTTAGGGGAACATGCCTGTTTCTTGCAGGAGACATCACGGTTCTGCTGGATGCTCCACCATTGTGATCAGACAAATGCTCCCTTTCACTTTTGTCTTGCTGAGGCTTTTGCACTCTGTTTTTTTTAATTAGTTGCAGTCATCTCCCTTACACTGGGTTAAATAGCAGTGTGGCACTTGATCTGAATTGGTTTTAGTATGTCCTGTGGCAGAGCACAGTGGTCCATCATGAGCAGAGCATATTTGCATGATATCCCTATCAACTTTGTCTTCCACACTTTATTGTGACTCTCAGGTTACTCCCAGGGAAATTCCAGGGACTGGATGTTGTGGAGTGCAATGTCACAAACGCTCTAGGACCAGTTTGTGTCCACAGTGGTCAATTCTTGTGCGTCCTCCCCAGAGGTGACATGCAGTGGGGATTTTTCTGCTGTGGGTGCTGATTACACTTGCAAATGATACTGACGTGGGAGGAGCTCTGAGTTTTCTTGAGAACAGCATTAGGATTTAAAATCTTGACCAAGTGGAGAAATCACTTGGAAAAAATAAGAGGTTATTCAGAAAAGGACAAGCACAAAGTTGTTAACTTAGGTGGGAATAATGGGCTGCCCAGCCCCAGAATGGGAGATGGCTGGCTGAGCAGCAGCTCTGCAGAGGGGGGATGGAGTTGATGGTGGATTCCAGGCTGACTGTGAGTCACCAGCCTCGTACAGTTGTGAAAAAGGCAAGCTGAGGTTTATAACCAAAAGGGTACAGCGATCCTTCCACTCAGCTCAGCTTGGTGAGGTCTCAGCTGGAGTCTTGAACCAGTTTTCTGCTCACAGCCTTTAAAAACAGCAAAACAACTCAAAAGTGGGTCAAAAAAAAAAAAAAGAGGAAAATAGCATGAATGGATGATTTAGCAGGCATGACCTATACAGAGAAGGTGAAGGTACTGGGGTTGCTCAGTCCATGGAAGAAACAAGTGAGGGGATGGATGAACATGTTAGCACCTGTAAAATGTGGGAAGGAATAAGCTGTTTAGCATATATTTCAGGAAGAGGACTGTGTACTTGAGTCTTGTGGGAGCTTTGTGTGGAGCAGTCCCAGTGACAGGCTGTCACCAGAAATCCACGGGAGCCTCTTTTTAGCAAATGTATTTATCTGGAACTGTTTCTGTGGCAATGGCCCTTCTTCTCTCCTGCTTTGCGATGGCCAAGCCTGAGAAACACACAGTGGGAAGGGAGCCTGTGCTTCCCATTGCAGGAGAGCTGGCTCTGGCCCACTGAGTGGAGGAGAGCAGGGCAGCTGCAGAGCTGACCTGCGCCTCCGATCGATGCTGTAGTGGCAGAGCTCACCCTGTGCTTTGTGCTGAGGAGGCAGCGCGTTCGTATCCAGGTGCGGCCCCACAAATGCTTGGTCAGAGGTGTGCTCTGATGTCAGGCTATGAGATTTTTTTGGCTGCTGGTGTAGGGAAGTTGAACATTCTGATTTGGATTGCATGGAAAGGCTAGTCATTTTCCTCTCTAAGGCTGGAGGCAGGAGAGGTGACCAGGGCAAAAGCAGGAATGTGGCTTTAGACTCACTGCAGGACTTGGTGGTCCTGCAGGAGCACCAGGTATCCGCTCTCAGGATACGACAGATCCATCCTGACAGATGTCTCTTTAGCACTAGCAGCCAAAGCATCATGGTTGTGTTGTTGTGAGGGGTTTGTTCCCATCTTTTAGGGAGATTTTTTTCTTGGGGCTTGCTCTCCTCCATCATGTAGCAGCTACTGCAGCAAAGCAATATTAGGAAGTAAGCTTTTAGCTGTCTTCCACGTGATTAGTCCTGCTTGGGGGAGGGGGAAGGGCCTCACACACCCTATTAATCATTTCTTCTTCCCTCCTTCCATCTGCTCAGTGATTCTCTTGCTCTTGCATACACCACTAATACTTGATCGCTTTTATTTTCTCTCTGATTCTTTGACTCCCTCTCTCTCCTTGTTGGTTCTTTCTTGAATCTATGCCCTTGCTCCCACATTCTTGCAGAGATGCTACTCAATGACCTAATTTTCTTCCCTAGCTTCCTTAAAAAAAAAAGAAAGGGGGAAAAAGGGAAAAAAAGAAACACTCCAAAGTTCCTCATTCCCCACTCCTTGGACATTACGCCTTTTCCCAGTGGTCAGCACCTTCAGCCAGAGTTGGTAGAGCATGTGGGCAGTGCCTGCTTCCCTCCTCCTCCTCTTTGTGCCCTCCCCAGGGGGTGCAAGCCTGACTCCTCCTCCACCTCCTTCTCTTCCAGCTGCTTTCACTAGCCTCCTAGCTCTTCTTGGCAGTGAGGAGCCTGGACATCTGTAGAAGCAGCTGGAAGCAAGATGGAGAGCCAATATCCTGCAGCTCATCAGATCTCTACAAACCTCAGCTCAGGAACAAACTGCTTAATTTGCTGTGTTTTTGTACTCTTTAGTTCGCAGTGCACACTGCTCATTCCTCACCATCCCAGCGCAGCTCCAGCTTTATTGATACGTGGCATGGCTGTAGCATGTTGTTTTAAAAATCTTGTCACCAGTCTGTGAATCTGAGTGCTGTTACGTTGTAGTGGAAGAAGGCAAAGTTAAGCTTTGTTTCCACCTGGATCTTCAGCACTACCTGCCATTAGCATCATATGGTTCCATGGACAGAATTTAATCCTGCGTTAGCTAAAAATTTGACCTCTGTCAAACAAGCAGCGGTACCACAAATTCGCAGTCCTGAGAACACAGCAAAAGTGGTTTTGCTGGTTTTCTGTCACTTTCCCACCTGATTTACATCAAAACCTTCTTGCAAAGATGACTGGTGATATTCTGAAAGGTGACGGTCATCCTTGCCTGTAAGCACTGGAAGGCAGCGTTAAACTGAGCTCCGGAGGGCTGAAGGAGTAAAAGAGGTGCAGGATCCCTGCTACTGTTCCCGTGGAGGTGGGAGAAGCTGGCGGGGGCTGGGAGCTGCAGCATTTTGCAGCAGGGCGTTCAGGGATGGGCCCCCGAAGGGAAGCTTGCGAGCCGTGTTGCCGTGAAAAGCCTCGCAGCATGTTACATGATGCAAGCTCCTTGGCAAGTGCTGTAATTGTGTCACTGAAATGGCTGAGCCACAATGCTCAGGGAAAAGGTTTTTCCTGGTGAGCCTGCGAGCGCACTATACCCTTCCCTGGTGCACAAGAGCAGTCTGGGAAGGCCAGGGATACCACAAAGTGCTGAGAGAGCTCGTGTTTGGGGAAGGTTTCTTGTGCTCTGTTTCGGGATTTGAAATTTGCCAGTTTGTGGCTGAGTGCACGTAACAAGACATATAACTAGACAGATGCTTTATTTTTCAAAGGACTTGGAAATGAGTGTGCCGATTAGGGACACCATTTTCATAAAGCTTTCAGCCCAGCATCCTGTTTTACTCTCACGACAAACTGCAGTTATGCACAAAAACAGCTACTGGAGTTTTTAATATCTTGCTCCCTCAGCACACGCGGTAGCTGTTTGCTTTCAAATGCCATTATTTGCACCCAGAGCAGTTGGAGCAGAGAGGTACAAAGTAAAGGGAATTGCTTTAGAAATCAGGCTTAAGGCCTGATTCGGGGTCAGGCTTCAAACCACCAGCTCTGACAGGGCTGGGCAGTGCTTTGTAGCAGAGGTGCCCATAGGTACGTGTGGGTACACAGAGCCTACATGTGGTGTTGTCAGGTGTTTAAGTCCAGTGTAAAGCAAATACCATTTGCAAGTAGCCCTAATATGTCCTTTTTTATTTTTTTCCTTCCCCCGTCTCTGAACCTTTGCTGTGAAACAGAGCTCTCATATTTTCCATTCCTAATTCAAGAGCTGGAGGGATCGCTAAAGCCAGGTATCAAGTTACAGGAGAAAGAGTGAAGACATTTGGTTGCAGCTTCATTGGCTCACACAGTGCATACACCCAAGCAACCATTTTCATCAGCTCCCATGTCTATGTTAAAACTCTAAGGAAAGTCATCTTTTCTCTGAGTCTGTCCTTGGGAAGGACAGTGTCTGCAAGGAAAGTTCCCACCAATAGAGGTGTTTGAAGGCTGGGAACAGGAGGAAGGAAAAACCCCGTAACGATCAAAAAGCATCTCGTCCATAGTACAGGAAATGTTGTTCCTACTCATTTGAGCTACCAAAATAAGGCAAACCAACAAGTTTCAACAATAACAATGTTCAAATTAAATCCTTTGAATGGGTAATGTGTGTAGCTTAAAATGTGACTCAGCCAGGAATTGTTACTATTTCTGGTACTGTTTTAGTTTTTAAACTTAGTCTGCTTCAGATATTTGGCATGTCCTTGGTTGTGATAGGAGGCTGATTAGAGGTGGTGACTAAATATCCTTTATGGGCTGACTAATTCAAACTTGAATCTTTTCTGCTGAAATTGAGATTTGATGCTCTCCAAGTTAGACATGAACTTGAGTGAAGATTTCAGTGTGTAAAAGAAAGCCAAACCCCTGTATTCTTTTTTTTTAACCTTCTCATTATCACCTCCTATCTAACATTTCTTTTCTTGTTGGGGTTTTCAAGACCATGTTTTTTTCTTAGACAGAACCTCTTCTCCTCTGTGTTAGGATGCTTTCTTCAAACCTTCAGCTACTTCTGTTTGACTCTTAGTGCGGTGGCATGTGTTTGGCTGTTTCCTCAGTAGTTAGTCCCACCAGAAGAGCCTCCTCACCCTCTTTTCCTTTCCTTTGTATTCTCTTGGTCTTTCCCCTGTGTGCTGGGTTTTCTTTTGCTGATCTCCATGTGTTACTCCATTTTGTTGCTCATTTGCACTTATCTGGCTGGGAATGATCTGCAGCCAGCTCTTCTGTTTCCCCACCATGCCTTTCCTTTGGTAGAGCTGATGGGAAATGCTGTATTTCCCCCTTCCCTCCTCCCACTGCCCCCTTCCTCTCCTGCTTCCTTTTCTTGTACAGCTCAGTAAAAAGCACTTAATAAAAAGGACTTTGGGTAAGAGAGGAGCAGAACAAGCTCCAGTTACTTCCCTGTGTTTTCTACTGTCTGCCTGTTCCTGCAAGCAGAAACTCGGCTTTTGAAGCTGGATATTCTTGGGAATCAGTAGAGAGATTAATTTTGGACAGGGTAGTAGTGGACTGACATTTGATTTCCTTATTTAAGTGTGACTGTTATCCATATGCTGGAGACCACACGTGACTTACAACACCCGCTCTCTGCGCTTCCTCAGTTTTTCTGCCCAACCTTCAGTTCACATTTTGTTGGCTGTCCTTACAGTGAAAAGAAGTAGAAATTGTCTTCCCTTCACGCTGAAAGTTTAGGTTAAAATTAAAACACATACAAGAGCTGCAGAAGCTCTGGGACCCATCTCCTATAACCCCAAAGGCTGCCTTTGGGGGCAGCCTTAGGGGCTTTTCAGAAAGCTGGAAAGGGAATTTCTGTGTCGTACACAAGCGTTTTGCTTCCTGCTGCCCATGTGGCAGTTGTGAAGGTGTCCCTAAACTGTGGTAGTTGTCAGTGTGTGTTTGCTGTCTGAGATACTCCATGAACCCTAAATGTGAAGCATGCTGAGATCAGAGGGGAACCGTAAATGAATCTGTGTATTTTCAGCTTTTCTGTCTTTATTTTTCCCAGTTTGGTGGACAGTGATTTGTTGCGTGTGCTGCTTGTGCACTGTGTAACATGCTCAAAAGGAGTCCATGCAATATGAAAGACACAAATTGAATTAAAACTGTCAAGTTCTTCCCCTCCTGACACTTTTCCAGGCCAGTTTTTCCCTGTGGGGGCTGTGTGTTGTTTGCGTGCTTCCGCTGCTGCTCAGTGAAACACACGGCACTTCTGGATAACAGACAAAACAAAATTAGGCGCTTTGTTGTTGCCCATATGCCCAAAACTAAGGATAAGAAAAGACTTGTCCCTTCTCACGGTGTGACTCTTGGGGATGGTCCTGTGCAGAGCCAGGAGCTGGACTCATGATCCGTGTGGGTCCCTTTGAACTGAACAGATTCTGTGATCCTGTCCCTCATCTCCACAGATGTTCAGTGCAAGCAGGAGTTTGAAGAAGTTGGGTGAAAACCTGAAGGGAGCCCAAGGTCTCCTTAGGTTTATGTAATTCCTGGTGGGAGCAATGTGATGTAACATTGAGCAGAGTCACTGTGCTAAGGTACCTTTGGACCTGGGCAAGAGGAAGAAAAGCTGTGAGACAGCCTCTTGTCAGGAGCTTCTTCTTGCAGTCCTCCAGATTCCTGAAAGACGGGTCACATCCTACCAGGCATGAGAGATGCTGAGTGAGGATGTACAACCTGTGCTCTGCAGGCCTGCAGACTCGATAGGTCCTTTGAGCCTTTGCCCATGAATACAGGAAGGACACACTGTGGAAGGTCCTTTATGCAGATGCCTTCATATAGATGAGGAAAAAGAAAGCCCAAGTTATCTGCCTCTTTTTGCATCTTGCCCTTACAAATGCCTCCCGTGGTCGCTAGCCCTTTCCTGGGAAACACAAACCCCTTCCCTCTGAGGGGCTGTGGTGTGGAGGCTTGCTCTGGGGCAGTCCAAAGAGCCAAACCACCTTTGAGAACAAGACAAGGACATTTGGATCACACCTGCATGCCCTGTTGTGTACCCTGGTGCTCAGGAAGGGGAAAAGGGGAAGAGCTCTAACAGATGAGAAGATACAGATGTCAAACGTATTTTCTACCTATCCAAGCTCTCCCTTAATGTAATAGTGGCATCAGGAGAAATTTGAACCTTCTGCAACTGAAAATGTAGCCCCAAACTTTCAATTGCTTGTCCAGCTGCCGTGTCAGATGGGTAGCGTGGAATAGAAGCACACATCTTCTGTCAGTGTGGGAGGCTCCTGTGGCAAGGTGGACAGGATGCTTAGGGTGGGACAGCTTGGAAAGGCTCCCCAGAGCTCAATCCACATGTGCTGTTAGTCACTGCCTGTCCTTTACTCAGGCATGAGTTTCAGGCTGGGTGCTGTAGCTCACAGTCTGACCCCAGATGTGTATTAATTATTTATTTTCCTCCACGTGCTGGCAGATGGTTGGAAGAAGAGTCTGCCAAGCACAGTGCATGCTTGAGGGCAGTGATTTTGAGACACGTTGTTGAGATTATCTGATGTTTCACATTTTCTGTAATTTAGTTTGTGTGTGTGTGTGAAGGGAGTATTTAAAACTTGCAGACAATAGTTTGCCGGGTTGCAGGGAATGAAACCCCTAATGAATAGTCCATTGTTTACATCCATTTGAGGCTGTTTCTTTGCTGAATTAGTGCCATGAAACATAGCTGCAACTCTGTTGTTTTTAACTCCCCTCTCCTTACCCATCCCCCTTCCTATTCCTTACGGTTGCTAAATCCTGCTGTTATCTTCTCTATATGAGTTTCCAAGCTTCCTTCTCTCCTCTTGATTTTCTTCTGCTTAAACCTCTTGTCCAAACTGGGTCATCTTTTGCTTCTAGTGTGGTAAATTTTCCCATCCTTGGCCTCTTGGATTCACACTTCAGTCCTTATTATTTTTATCCAGATGAATGTGGGACAAGAAGAAAAAAAAAGCACCCAAATTGTTTTCTGCCATAATCAGGTCTAGATCCCCCTCTTCCCATTGCCTTTCCCTCCCCACCTCCTTGCTTTGGAGCTCGTTCTGTGCCAGTTTGTGGCACAGCTGTGTATATATATAACTGTTTTATTTGCCTGCAAGCCCCCTGCCCAATTTCTACCTCTTATTTTCCTCTCCATTCAGGAGGCTTCCTCCCTTGCTCTGTCTGTACTGCTCCATGCTCTGATCTCTGTGCCTTCTTCTGGTGACCCCTACAATTTGAGGTAGCTCCCTTTTCCCTCTCTTTAAACCGAAAAGTGGGAAAAGTGGCCGGTTGGCAAAGTTGTAAGCTTTTTTTTTCCTGTACTCTGGTTTGTAGATGGCCTCTATTTTTTTGTGTTGCTAATTGATGCCGTGTAGCTGTTTACCTGCATGACTCGCTGGAGTGATTGCTCAGACTGATGCATACCACACTCTGGAACTGTTTCTTTTCTCTCCAGCCCTGATTTATAGATAACTGAAAAAAGCAATTCTTTGCTGCTCTGTTTTGAAAACTGTTACACCACAGAAGAACTCATTACATGAACACAGCACCTGATATAAAGAAGCTCAATTTGGTTTTCTGGTTTTCACCATTAAAAAAAAGCTTCCCTTTATTGTTGAAACAATAATTCCCCTCGAATTATATTTAATGGATGTAGGCACCAAGGCTTTCCTGCTCTTCTAGGAGTTCCTGGGAATTGGAACTGAGGAGTTTTTCATAATCAATAGAAAGAATGGGGTATTTTGAGAGGTTTTGTTTGTTTTCTGGATAGGCACTGTGGACATGCCACATAATACAAACCAACCACAGCTCTATCAGGCCTGTGTATGCCAGCCAAAGTGCTAGGACAGGCATCTGCAGAGAATTCCCTATGGATGAAGGGGTTGGGAGGGTTGGAAAGCCCCCAAGATTTCAGGAAAGTAGGTACAGACCAACTGAGAGTCTCCTTTAATTATGGGAGTGCTGTGCATTGTGCAAATCAAGTGCATTTGCTTCCCTTTTCTTCACAACCTCGGTGGGATGCCCTCTGGACTGCAACTTCAGGGCAAAATGCTGTAAATTTTGAAATACTGTTTGTTTGTGTAGGACAGTGCTGCAGTCCTTCTGGGTCGGCAGAGCTGCTCTAAAATATGGCAAAATCATCAAGTGACAAGCAAACCAACCATGCATCAGCCCAATGCCAAAGAAAATCCTGCAAGAGGGAGAATTAGCTGTGAAAATTTACCCTGTTGCTACGGAGCTAATTTGGTTGCATATATCATGTCGGAGTGGAATGATGGAAGAAATGCTTGGTAAGGGAACATTTGTGCCAGTTACGGGACAGCTTATCCGTGCATAAAACCTGAGACACCCAGTAGTGGTGCTGGACAGGTTGTTTTTGAATGAATGTGCTTGTTGGAAGGCAGGGGAGGAGTGAAAAATGCCTTTGTGTCTTTAAAGTATTTCTTCTTTTGATGCCGTGTATTGTTAAGGAAACCAGATTCTGGGGACACCTTAGTTCTGTAAGCAGCAAGAATTTCTGTTTCCTACAGTGGGGATGCTTCTTCATACTTCCACTCCAGATTGATGTTAAGGTCCTAAGGCTGTGGCACTGCTTTTGTTTTGGCCTCTTACTTCCCTCTAAAAACACAGAGCCAATACATAGAATATAAGATCAATCCCTGGCTTTCTTGCAACGATTTGCTCGTCTTCCCGCCTCCATCACGAGACATTGCACATTCCTCCCAAACCAAACCCCTGTAGCCCAGGAATAGGTCACACCCCACCACCTGGACAGCAGTCATGGCTTGCGTCACCTTTTGCCGTGACGCTGGTGAGCGCTTGGCGAGCAGGACCGGCTTCTTCGGGGAGCGGGATGTGAGAACGCCCCTCGTGACACCTCCAGATGGGCCTTGGGAGGTGACGGGGGAGAGGACACTGTTTACACAGGGAAAAAAAAAAGAGAGGAGGTATAAGCTAACTTGATCAGCGCACGGATTTTCTGCTGGTTGGTTTGGATGATTTATAATGGTATACAGAGCTTTGTCACCTTTAAGCTGACTTGTTCCACTGCTGCCCAGAGGTCAGCCCGTTGGCCTGTAAAAAATGAATTGTCGATCTCTGTGGCTTTTCCTGGTGGCCACGATCCTGGGGCTGTTGTCAGTCCTGCTGTTGAGCTTAACTGGAGGTTGGAGGAGGCTGCCCAGGATACTCGCTCAGCCTCTCAGCACTGGTGATTTCATTGTGGACATCCCTTTAAAATGACCCTATGCAGGGCACATCCAAATCTCCTTTTCAGCTAGTGGGGAGAGGAGCAGCAATGCCAGCAGTTGGATTGCTCATTCCTTTGCTCAGGAATGCAATTTCTTGTCAAAGTGGTTACTTTATGAAGCTCACAGGAAAGGAGCCCACTTCCATTTTTTTTCAGATTATTTCAGCCGCTGCAAAAGGTTAGCTGCACCGGGGATGGACACAGTTGAATTAGCTGCAGAGACAGAGGTATCTGTGAGCATGTGATGATTTTCATAGGACATGTACGTTGTGCTTCTTCCTGAGAAATGCTGAGAACAAATTGTCATAGAAATGCAAAATACAATCAGTCTGTTTTGGGTTGAGGCAAGAAATGAGGGCCCTGTAGCCTGGAGAGATGTGTATGAATCTGCGTGGGGAAAATGCACCTTAATTAGACGGGTTGACAGATCCTGTTTCTCCTGCTTCTTCCGCAGTTTGCAGCATTCAGTCTAGGAAACGCCTCCCGAATTCGCCCACCACTGCCCTTACGGAAGGCCTGGCACACTCACCCAGAGTCCTCCATGCCATATGGCTGGATGTCACTGAGACCTGGATCGTGACCTGTTTGGCTGGATGGACAGCTTCAGCCTGGGAGGGGAGCCCAGCACATCCCCTGCCCTCTGCACACCGTGTTCTTTAGTGCTCCTTCCCGGCAGCTGGCGGGGCTTTGGCGTGGAGAGGCCGGCGTCTGTCCCGGCGGGGCCCGGCTGGGCGCGGGGGCTGTGCCTGTGCCAGGGGCCACGTCCCCTCCTCGCGCGCTGGAGAGCTTGCGGTGCTGCTGTGCTGAGCACTGCTGCTCTGAAAGTTGCTTAATAGACATGCTAGACTCTATCTTGACAATACACCCTTTTCTTGAGAGAAATGAGACGTTTCAATTTCAGTCACTAGCCTGTTTTTCATTGACCTGTTTTAGTCAGCAAGTCGTGGCTTTACTGTGCCACTCTCTCAAACTGCCACTCATGAGCCTAACGAGATGGTGGAGCAAAACTCCTGTCCTCTGCAGAAAATGCAAAGAGAGAAGAGACAGTTTTACCCCAAACGTTAGAGGAGACTCGGTCAAATTAACGCTACAGTAAATGTAAAATATTTTAAATTTACAGAGTACTTTAAGCTCCAATTGGGAGGCGAGGGGGGCAAAGGGGGGAAGGGTTTCTAGTGAAGTTAATAAACCTCTTAAAACTTTTGACTGAGTCTTTTATTCAGTGTTTGTATAACTCAGTTATCTGCTAGTTAATACCAGTATTTTTGATACCTCTCCAGAGCCAATACACGACAAACCTTCAGCCCTGTTGGGTATTTGTGCTACAGCATATTTAATAGCCATGACAACAATTCAACAATTGTATAGAAGCCTCCCCTCCCTGTCTGAGTGTTGCAGGCACCAGAGTGTCTCCCTTGGAAAACCCCTAAACATACAGTTTCAGCCAAAACTGGTTTAATGGTAGTCTACTGAGAACTTGACAGGCTTTTTTTTAAAAAAAGAAAAAAAGAAAAGGGGGCACTTTTTTCCCTCCACCCCCCTAATTTTTTTCTTAACTTCTTCGCTGCTTTTGTGAAAGCTGCCGCTGTAAAACACAAGGCAAATTAAAAAAATAAATTGCTTTAAATTGCTTAACAGGCTTGATGAGACAAAGCCTGGTGTGTTGGAGTGGCTGCAGGGAGCTCTGCGGCTGCTTTTGTATGATTTCAGAGGTGAATTTAGATGGCTGGAAGATAGATGGGTGCCAGATGCAGTTTGACACAGATTCCGGCAGCTGCTCCTGCGCGAGGTTTCATTAGTGGTGAGTTAGCGAGCAGCAGAGCGCCGGCGAGGCCCCCAACGCTGCGCTGACAGCGAGAGCACTGAAACAATACAATATTCGCTAAGTGATTTTAATCTGGGAGATTAAATGACACCCAGTTGGTTTCCCGACTTAGAAAGCCAACACAGTATAAAGCTGTTCGTGGCACTCACTCTACCCGGGCCCTTGTCACATATATTTACACTGAGAGTGCTTTCCTGACCCCCTCATCCTGAAATGGGAAGAGAAGGGTTGATTTTGTGTCGCAGACGTATTTTTCCATCCTAGCTGTATAATGTGCTTTTAACTACAACAGGAAACATTGGCCTCACTTCAACAAATGCTTACATTGGACCGAAGTGCTCGCGTGCTCCTGCTAAGCACAGGCGAAACTGTTTCAAAGATTAGGGCCACGGTCTGTAAAGTGAACGGCTTCCTTTTTAATAGATGGGCAAGTCCCAAAATCAGGAAGCAGTCGGTATTTATGGGCTTGGGCAATTGGGTCTGGTTTTAAATAAACCAGTGTACTACAATGGATGACTTGATAGAAATGGTGGAGGAGCTGCTGTTCTCCAGGCAGATGAAGTTTTATTTGTGGAGGAACATTAAAATTAGGACTCGGTGAAGGGAGAGAAAATGTAGTCAAACTTATTTGCAATTCAACCCGGGCTGACTTCAAGGTTCTTCTAAGGGGGGCTTCATGGGCTGTATTTTGGGAACCCTCGCTGTGGCACACTTACTGTGTGGTTATTCAGGCTTTCTATAAACTTTGTGTATCCCTGATTGCTTCAGCAAGTAAATCCCTGACTAGAAAAGAAAAAAAGGCTTTTCCTCTGATAGCTGGGGGAAAGTATGTAGGGAAGCAAACAAACAAAATCTCTTTTCTTTCACATGTGCCACCTGAATTTTGCCTTTACATATTTAACTGCTGATGTCAAACTACTCTGTTCACTTTGAGTCATTTACTATTCTCACAGTAAGCAGACAAACTAGCTCTTTTTTTTTTTCCCCCCCTCCAATGAATATGTGAGCTGGATGTGTATGGGCTGCTGTCTTTGGATCTCAACCGTTGTTTGTTTGTGCATGTTACAATTCTGTTTCTAGATGCCTTTGGTAAGTACCCCATGCATGGCTTCAATTAAGCTTTCTATATTGAGAAAGTATGCCTTAATTTATCAGGTTAAAGATATCTCTGTTACATCAATTTGTTCACAGTGTGTTGTGACCTAATCAACTAGGGATGTAAGCCATTTCATGAGGAGTAATTACTCAACAACAAAAAATGTCTCTCTTTCCTAATAGCCGTGAGTGAGTTGGCTAATTGGAATCCATTTTGGTAGTGGCAGGTCAGCAATCAGGAGGTGGCTTTCCTGGCTGGCTTCTAGGTGGGAGGGAGAAGGCAGCAGCAGCAGAAACACAGAGCTGTGGTTTCCTGAGGTCACTGGGAGAGCTTCTCTCCATTGGATCGATGTTCCACGTGCTGGGATTGGGGTGCCCTCGCGATCCCCTTTACCACCGCTGTGACAGTTTGGTCAGACCCCTTTCCTGGATATTTTTGAGGAAAAGAATTCATGAGTGGGTTGGAAATGCCAGATCTTCTTTCAAGACTTGCAAAAGAGTTCTGGTGTTGTTATTGTTAGTGGGGGCAGGGGGCTGCAGTGATGTTCCCATGTGACAAATCTCCATGGCCTGGCTAGGTCTTGGTCAGGACATGATGTGAAGTTTAGGGGTGATGGCTCATTATGTCTCTACTCAGATTAACTTATGACAGTGACAGAGCAATTTTTGCTTTCAGTGCTGCATCACTTAGGAGCATGAGCTGCCAGTCCTGCTAGGGGTGTCATGCAGAGGCATCTTTTAGATGACCCCACTGGTTGCTGTTTTTCTACTTGATAGATCATTGAGGTGCATTCTGTTTTTTTCTTTCCTTTTTTTTCCCTCCCCTCCTTGGCTTCAAACCTTGCTGAGAGGGAGGTGGAGAGGAAAATCCTCATGAATTAACATTATTTCCCTGGTGGGCTTTGCTGCCATTTTATCTAATTACGCCTGCTGTTTTCCAGATCACATTGTAAGCATTTGCATGAAGGGGCTTTCACTTACCTCCTCAAGTAAATTAAATAACAGCCCTTAGGCTGGGCTGACAGCATAATGCATTTTCATGTGGGAGATCAACAGCTCCCATACCTTGAGATGGGAAATGCTGAAATGACAGGGAAGCTCTGTGCCTTTGTCTCGAATTAGGGCAGCTAGACAGAGTTAGGGCCACTTTGAAAATGCCTGCTGCTGGCTCTTGTGGTGTGTAGGGGTCGGTAGGAAGAGAGGGACACAGGAATCTGCAGAGGGCCACAGAGAACAGACTCACAAGGATCCAGGAGCTACGTGCAAGATGTGCAGGAAAGCCAGGGAAAGCAAGCCCGTTGTCAGCAGATTTAAATGCACAGCCCTACTGGAAAGCGTGAGGGGATCTGCAAACTGTGGAAGATTGGAAGCCACAGACATAAAGCAAATGAGAGGTGTAGGCCCTGCCCTGAGGGTGTTTACAGCATGACTTCGTGGATGAGGAAGGCTGGACTTGTGTGGAGCACTCTGGAAATCAAAACACACGGCCTTGACTTTCATTTCCACAATAAGCCAGCCCGTAGATTCCCTGTGCTTCGTTTCTTCAATTTGCAAAATGAGGCAGTAGCCCGTCTGCTGAAATGACAGTCCGCTGCTTCCCTGGCCTGACCCGTTACTCCCAACGAGTATCCAGCCCCGGGAATTATCCTCCTCCAACTGTTCCAGAGCTCCTAGAGTCCTTCATGATACCAGCTTCATGGGATGGTCTGGTTCCTTCACAGTCATATGTGTTACACGTCAGAAATATAGATCAGCTCTTCCCTGGCTGTGGTCACTCCTTCATTCCTTTGATATAGTTGAGGGCTTCTGAGGAGGAGAATGGGTCGGGAACAAATGACCATGAGGAAATGTATTCCTTCAGCTTTTGATCAGACCAGGCTTGTCCTGACAGAAAGGAGGATGTTGATGGGAAGGCAGAGAGACGAAGTCCGCCTCCCTGAAGCATTAGGCTTGGACAAGCCTGGGGTAGCCCGAAATTCTGGTGTTCTCTTGGGTTCTTTCTTCACAGGACCTGATGTGGGGACGTGCCAGCAAGTGGGCTGGTGAGCTGCACGGCCAAACTGAGTCAGCACTTAGGGAGTGAGGAAGAGGAGGAGATGGACCTCTAGAGCAAGTGGGAATTTAATCCCTACTCTGGCATGCTCATGTTGGTCATGAATGGGGGTCAGCAACAGGAGAAGCTGCTGAGTTTGGGAGGGTGTGCCTGCCTTATGCAAAGATCCCACCACACAAATGTGTCATGTAAAGGAAGAAAGGTGGTATGTGTTCATTTAGTTCACTGTAACTCTGTGGTGACAATGACCCTCTCAGTGTTACACCTGTAATGTTGAAGTTACCTTCTAGCTTTTGGTGCTAATTCCTTTTATCCTGTGTCAGTGGTTAGGGATTAAGGAAATCATGCAGATCACTAAGATCTGCTTGAAGGAGTCTGCAGTGATTCGCTTTTGTCTGGGGATCTTTGCTGAAGAAATGTGATGTACTTGTTTTTCTTTAGAAAATCAAGTTTTCTGTTCCATCAAAACATAGTTCCAGGTTGAAGGTGGAGGAGAGCTAGAAACGTTAGTGTAGTGGGGGTGTAAACACCTTTTAACTTACATGTTGAAGCATCTTGGCTCTTCTGAGTAACTAGAGAACTACTTTGTGATGCATTTCTGTGTCTGAGATGAATTTTGAATGCCAGCGAGATAATGAGATTTATCAAATAAAAAGCCTGTCTTTCACTTTGTTCAAGCTTGGCCTCATGCCTCTAATACATGGAGTTTAGCTCAGAAGCAGCTTGTAATTTGTATCACAAAACCACCGTGTGTAATTCATGATGGATGGTGGCCACTGGGTGCGGGAGGTTCGCAGTTGGGATGTGCTGACGGCTCCCACTGACATTTGCACCTGGTCAAAGTGACTGCAAAGGGCAGGGGACCGGCGAGTGGTCACCACGAGGCTACCGTGGGAGAGGCTGAGGAGGTGTTTGCCTTTGTAAATCAGGGATTCGGGTTTAATGTCAATCACTTTTTAGCATGAACTTGCAGGATATTCACGATGCAAGACACAGTGCTGCTTTTAGCGTGTATGGGGAGATGATTCAGGACTGATACAGCTGCTTCAGTGATCTGGTAGTATACATCCCATTATCATTATTCACTCACATTATTCACTGTTAGAAAGCTTTCTAACAATTCATGATATTTCTCAAGCTCTCATCTCCTCCTCTCTCTTTCTAAAAAAACTAATTTAATTTTATTGTTATTATTATTCAGATTCCTGCTGTACACATCCCCCAAGCAGGTGGGAGGGGGAGTTGGTGGGTGATGACTTGGCTTTGTTGGAACTTCACTTAATGCAGGGTGGGGGCAGAGAAAATGAAGCTAAATTACGCAGATCCTGAAGGCACAGCTAGTGCACTGCATCACTTGTGAGCATGACTAGAACTGAAAATGAATCACAGCCTTGTTAGACACTGTATGTGTCAGTGCATGTGGGCAGAAATATCATTCAGCGAGAGAGAGAAAAAGACACAGAGACTACATCTTTTAAAGTGTGCTGGTCCCACTGAAATCATTGTAGTATTTAACCTAATGGGTGAGAGCTGGGAAACAGTGGGACAGCTGCTCTAGGATACTTTACCTCGTCGATTTTTATTCCTTTCTGAAAGTTCAGAAGGAGTCTGGATTTGTCAGCAGTGACATTTATTTTCTAAACAAGAAAAGGCTATAATTGCAAGCTCAGGTTTGAACCCGCTTTTGAGGACTTTAAAATACAACCGCCCGTTAGGGGCTAGATTTGAATGTGGGGTTGCTTCAGCCTGTGTGTTCACTGTGCATTAGGAAGCAAATGTGATTTGCTCTTTGTGTAAACTTTTGATGGTTGCATGTGCACACAAACACACAGTGCACACGTGCACACTGAGCCAGTTTACATATTCCAGATACAAAAATCCAGCCTGGAACTGTAACCCTGGTTCTTGCAGCTGCGTAATTCAAACAGGGCGTATTTCTAGAATGGAAATTGGTTTTACGGTTCGGTTGCGATGTGACAGAGCCACGTCAGGTGATTTGATGGAGAGATGCTGGAATCAGCTGGCCACTAAAATCTGCTATATCTGTTTGTGTTCCAGAAGATACTTGCCACAAGTGATAGCAACATTCTAAAGAAGCTCTCCCACCTCCTGCAGAGACCTATCCATAGCATCCAACAGCAGCAGCCATCTTAAAATTCCCCCCTTGGCACACTAAAACCACACTTTCTTGAAGCCAGATGGAATCAGCCAGTGTATTCTTTAAGAGATTTTGGTTGTGCATTTTTGAATGTTGTGCTTGGTGGCTGTGCTCAGTCATTGGCCTGTGATGTGTGATGTGTTGTATAATTTAAAAGCTGATGATTCTAGACACTAGCCTGAGTTTTTAAAAAGTGGCTAGAGATGTGTGGTTTCTCCTTTATCCCCCTCCCACAGACCAGGTGCTTTGTACTTTCTGAACATGCAGTGGTTTTTGAACGTTGAGAAGGATGTAAACTGCAGCTGAGAACACAACAGTGCACCTCACCCTGCCAAAAAAAAAAAAATAGAAAAAAGAGGGAAAAAAGAT
Source organism: Oriolus oriolus (assembly GCA_013400235.1). Lineage (NCBI taxonomy): Eukaryota > Metazoa > Chordata > Aves > Passeriformes > Corvidae > Oriolus > Oriolus oriolus. Next base: position 708,540 of record VXBT01011624.1, read on the forward strand.
AAAAAGACCACCGTCAGTAGCTTTTAAAAATCCCGGTCATCGTGTGGCATTCCTAGAATGTCCATACTTACTAAATGAAAGAGGGAAAATGGGAATAGCTTGTGATTTTCTGACTCTTAATGTGACTTTTTTGGGAGAAAGGCAAGGAAGGGATCCATACTTGCGACAAGTTAAAAATAAGTTTTAATTACTTAGAGTAAGAACACGTTCTGAAAAGTAAAGATTTTGGACTTAATGTGCATGGAACAAAAGGCCGTTGTGAGCTATGTACGAGAGTTGCTGCGAGTTTGTATTCTGCCCTTTTTTTTCTGTGGGAGTTATTTCCTGTTGTTGACTAGAGTTCTTTATTTAGAACCACCTAGCTACTGAATGACGGCTCGCTTGCAAGAAGAAAAAGTGTGATTAAAACTTGCTAAGGCTTATTCCCAGATCTCCCCACTTCCATTTATTTAAGGGGAATCTTCGCTAAATGAAAGAAAGTAGAATTCGAAACAACAAAGCATTTCCTTCTCATTATTGTGCCCACATCAGCCGTGGCAGCTAGCAAAAAGATCTTGGGAGGCTGAGGTCTTTCACCTGAACATCTCAGGGAAGACAGTGGTTCTCTAACACAGGTGATTTGGTTTAGGTTGTTCCTGGTTTTAAAACCAGAACAAACCCATCAAATGCCGGGCCTCCCTTTTTGCTGGCAGGAGTAATGCACCGAGGTTCTTGGGGGCAGGTTTTTCTATGAACCCCACAACTTGAGTAAGGAGAGGGCACTTGCACTTTCCCAGCTGCTCAGAGAAGAAAGTTTCTTTTGAAGAGCACTGCCAGCAAAAAAGAGGTTTCTGTATGCTGACCTGCTTGGGAATAGTGTTTGGGTATGTGTGTGGAGTCACATTATCAGCACTTTGACATCTGCCAACTTCTTTTGCTCTTGTGGCAGAGGCTGAACATCCAGCAAGAGTAAAGTTAGCAGAAGAGCAGATTCGGAGGGGGGAAAAAAAAGAAAAAAAGAAAAAGATTTAACATGAAGGTTAACTCTACTGTAGGTAGCAGGTAAGCAAGCGGGTTTAACTGGGGTTTATGATGACTTTTTTGCTTAGCAGGAATCACACTAGGAATGTCCCCTGGGTGTGGATGATTAGAAAATGCACTGGGGTATGAGCGATAGCAGATGGACAATCATCCCTCCTTGGCTTGGGTGCGTATTTCTGCCCAGCTCTTGCAGAAGGGCCTTTCTCTGCACTGCCTGGCTTTGGCTGCTCTGGGTGGGCAGGTACTTCACTCTACACACAGGAGTTACGGCTCAGTCGTTGGCACCTTCCCTTCTGCAAATGAATCTGATAGAAACTGGTTTGTAGAGGTTTGTAAAGCTGAACCTCTGTAGGAAAGTGGATCTCTGTGAAAGACTTTGGGAGCCTTCTGCCCATCCCATCTGTGCTGGGAAAGTTTGTGGCTGGGAGAAGAAGCAGGGGAGGCCTCAGTGATACACCTCGTGTTATTTTCTTCTCCTGCTGCTGTCCAGTGGTCAGACAAGGGAAGACCCTGGTCTCGGTAGCAACATCGTCAATGGGAATGCAGCTCTTCCTCCTTGTTTCTTGGGTCTGCTCCTTTCCCTTGACTTGTTCCCTTCTGTACTCCAACTATGTCTCAGTTTTGCCCCCTCACCAAGGCTAAAATAAAAATAAAGGGGAAAAATTATTACTGTTTGAGCAACCTGCTTATGACTGTCACAGAAAAACCAGTATTGGCTTTAGGGAGCTGTATGCCACATGCAGCATCTTCTTCCCTACCTCCATGCCTGCTCACGACATCTCTTTTTTCTTTCTTTCTTTTTTTTTCCCCCCTACTTTTTTCTTTTGCACACGTGCAAATGCCCACACGTGCTATGTCATATGGGTGTGACCAGACAGGAGAGCTGCCCCTCCCCTCTTCCAGACCCCTGCCGCATTTCAAGGACGTTAGCACCCCAGAGCCACTGTGGGAGGAAGAAAGAGAGCATTAAGAGGTGTGAAAGGAAGGGGACTGTGATGATAAATGGTGGATTTTCAGCTTTTTTCCTTTGTCCTGTAGGTAGAACCTAAATGCTGGGTGGGTTTGCGGTGATTTAGTGTTTCATCCTTGCTTGGGAATACTAATTAGGTGTAAACCTCTTTTAGCCGTTGGCTAATGGTCACTATAAATGAACAGCTTCCTTTAAAGTGAAAGAACATTAAAAAGAAAGGTTAGAGGAGAACCTAAATTAATTTGTGCAGTTCCCTTTTTCTTCAGAAAGATAAAATGCATTTCTGACGGGTTACGGGGTGGTTTTAGGTAGAGTTAAGAAATGCAGACATCACCCACAGTGTGTTTACCTGCATATACAGTATGAGCTTCTGCTGACTCTTAGCCGTGCTAGCACTAGGGAATGTAGAAAGACAAAATGAATCATTACCACAGGCATAGTCACTGAAAGCATCCGATGTACTCATTCAGTTTTTTTTTCTTTTTTTTAAATCTTCTCTTTGCAGATAATCTAAGGAGTCACACATTTTGTGAAGGGTTAAAACAGAAAGACTTGTGCATTCACTGCATTGACTCAATGAGTTCAGTTCTATATGATCTTCAATTATTTGTAGAGGAACAGAATGGCAGTGGGAGTTAATGCTGCTAGATTTGATGTTCTTGTGCTAGGTTTTCTGCCAGCTCTTTTTTTTTTT
>VXBT01011624.1:717608-734874 GCA_013400235.1 Oriolus oriolus
GAGGAGCGACATATGGAGCTGCTCTAGGGCGAGAGTTTCCGACCTCCCCCTCTCCATGCTTTAGTTCTCAGGTGGAGCTGCATGTGGTGAGTGGGGCTGGGGGGCTGCTGGGCATCGGGGGGGGGGGGCAGGGGGCGGGGGCACCCACCACCCCCTCTGGCTTTGCGAGTCATCGAGGCTTGTTTTATCTCTACCTTTAAATTGGTGCCCGGGCAGAGGAGCCCGGGGCGGGGATCCTCCCCCTCTCCTCCGGGGGGGGGTTCGTGCTGAGATGAGCAGAGGAGGGAGAGCGGCGGAGTTGACCTAAAAATACGCCCCCTTCCCCGCCGATGCGGGGGGATCCCGAGCCGAAGCAGGTGCGGGTAGCTGGAATATACTTTTTTATCGAGGTGGCTGTGCCGGCCCCGGCAGTGCGGCCGGTTGTGCTCTCCGGAGCCGGGCTCCCTCTGACGCCAAGAAAGCCGCGCCACCCCGGTAAGTTCGCGTGTGCGTCGGGGAGCCCCTGGAGCCGGGGGCTGCAGCCTTGCTCCGTTCTCCCAGCGAGAGCGGAGGCTTCGGGGAGCCCCGAAAAGTGCGTGCCGTAGTGCCGGGAGAGCTAAAAGGGCCTGGGGGAGACTTTCACTCCGCTGTAGCAAAGCTGACATATGGCTGGGCAGGACCCGGCTGGCCCCGCTGCCTGGCCCTTTTCAGGGGTTGGTGTTAGGGCAGGGGATTAGCCTGTCTTTTCCCTGAGCAATAGCGCGCATGGGTCTTCCTTGGGAGCACCGCCAGCACGGAGAAGCAGGCGTCTGGGGGGCTTTTGTGAGTAAGGTGGTTCATCTTTTGGAAGCGACGGCAGAAAATATATTTATTAGGATTTTCTTTAGGGTGGATGAACGCTTGAAAAAAAAATCCTTTTGCGGTGCCACTTTGATTTAGAGCGTTGGCTGCTTTACTCACATCAGGATCTGGAAAAATAAGTTCTTCTTAAACATGAAAATAGGAGTACAGTTACCTGCTGTCATTTCTTGTGTTTTGTGAAGCACAGCTGGAAAACCCAGGGCCACTTTTGTTGGAAATCTATGGAGGGGTTTGTGTGCTGCCCAGCGGGCCCCTTGGTGGCTGCTTTACAGCTGTGGGTCAGCTGCTGGTGTAAAATAAAGCGAATCTGCCCATTTTACCTCCATCCGGGGGGGGGCCTGTCAGCTTCTTTACCCGAACTTCAGTGCAGCACGCCAGAGCTGTTGCGTGTGGCGGCGTGTGCTCAGACAGATCCAAGGCTCTCGGGAGCAGGGAAGTCCACGCTTTTGCATCTGGTGCCTGATGCAGTCATCAGAGTGACTCTCGCTGCTGTCAGTGGGTGCTGGTTTTGGCCTCTGTAGAATATACTATTGCTCAAACAGCAGTGGGAGAGGGCTTGGCTGCCCCAAACACCAGTTTTATGCTTGTGTCTCTCAAATGAGTAAACACATGCTGTGTGTATGAGTTCAAACAATGCTTTCTACCTTTTTTTATTCTGATAATTTTAGGCATGCACCTGCACAAGTGAAGGTTCCCGTGTCTTATGGACTTCTCACAGGGCACAAAATTGACAGAGGCACCTCAGGTTTCATCTAAGGGCACAGGAAGCTTTCACATGGTAAAACAAACTATAAAAATGAATTGTGTTTTCTTTAAAATGATTGCTCTAGAAATTAGCCAACTGATTTAGCAGGATAAATTGAAAGTAGCCCTTTCTGGCTGAAGTTACAATGCATGCGTTTTTACATAATAGGATGGTATCTTTGGACTCTGATTTAACATAATGAACCAGTGGTCATGGTAGTGATAGGAGGAGGATTAGGAGTTTGTGCTGCTGGACAAGGTATCTGAGAGCCTGTCCTTCGGAATACTTCTATTGTTCAGGCAAGTACTGCAGCATCCAATGTAACAGCTCTAGATATTCCTCCTCTCGTGACTGATCCTGCTTCCATTTAAGTTGGTAGCAGCAACCACCCACTCCTTTTCTGCAGGAACTGGATTGGACTGCTAACGAATGAAGCTAGACTTTGTGCATATTAAAACACTGCTTTGATTTTTGTGTCAAGCCAATTTCTTTTTCTCTGAAGCTGATTGAAAACAAACAAAAAGAAACTTGATAGCCATAGGTCCTTCAGGTTTTGTCTGTAGATGAAGCAGTCTTAAAGAGCATTAAATACTTCTGTAGGTGCTGATTTATTAAGAGTTGTAATTGTGTTCCTTTATACACCTGCGCTTTTTAATGGGAAAGATGAAATAAAGAGTTTCACAGTGGAAATAATAACATAAATATAGCAAGTGCTCAAATTGTCTGCCTGAGAGGCATCAAGGACTTTGAGATAATGACCCAATAGCAAGGAAACACTCCAATTTCATATTCAAAATTTATTTTTTTACCTTCCATGAAGTACAGCAGATTTTATGCAATATCTAGTTTGAAGGATTTTGCCATCATTCACACAAGCTGCTTTTATTTTTTCAATAAATATTTCATTGGGAAAACATTTTTTTTAGGAACTGTGACTTTTTTCACACTGATGTAAAACACTCCTGGCACAGTTCATCTCCGGCAGTGCTAACACTAGACAGGTGATCCAAAGTACTTGTGACTATTTTTGCTTTTATGTAACATCTTAAAGTGTAATCTGTCAAACAAGGAGAATGCAGTACTTTGAAAGTGCAAGTAGTCTACTGGTGATCTACTTCTTATAAGGGCCGGGTAGCAAGAGAGACACCTTCTTTTAACTCAGCTTTGTAGTGTAACTGGCTCACAAGGAGACAGCTCCAGTTGCAGTGGTTCCTTAACATGCACACGAATCAGTGCCAGAAACAGCAGCTTTCAGTTACCAAGTCCAAAGATCAGGAGTGTTTCAAAGGAGAGAGCAAGGTCCAGCTTCAATGTAAGCAGGTTGGCACTAAGCACGGATCTTTAGTCTTGATGAATCTTTTGCTAATTAATGGTTTGTGGAAGATGAAATTTGCCAATCTGAGCACAGCACTCATTTTCTTCAGGGGTATATAATTGCATGTTTTCTGCCACTTCTTTTGATTTCTAAACTTTCAGCAGTCAGAGAAACTGCTCTCATGAAGAGGTGCCTGTTTTCTATAAATGGAGAGAGACTCTCTACATGCGTTAGTTCTTTAATTCTTTTATAAACAGAGTCAATTTTTGTGTTTGCTGTAGTGGAGGCTTCAGGTTTGTTCAGCATTACCAATGCAAACACTATAACAAAAATAAGATAACAATGCTTGGCTGTTCAACACGAGTGGGGAAGGCAAGCCCTGTAAATGCCGTGCTAACGTTGCTCTTGGGTGTGCTGAAATCAAGCCCAAACTGAGGTCCAGAGCAAACGTGTGGCTGGGAGACAGCAGAGGTTTAGTGGGAGAAACAGGCTTGTGTGTGTCACAGCAGGGTCCCTGCCCTCTGTCTCGTGGCTGTGTGGGTATTAAACTGTGTGTCAGTGTGCAGAATAGAAACTGCACTGCCACCACGTTTGCCTCACCGATGGCTCCTGGTGAACATGTCAGATGCTGGGTGTCATTGCCGAGTGGCCGGGAGGAGCTGTGAAGATGTGCTGGCTGGGACATTCCTCCGGCACAAAGGGGATTTTCGGGGTGGGGAAGACCTGATTCGAGGGGCATTTCCAAGGGAGAGTTGGGGCAGTCTCCAGGGGCACTGGGTATAGCCTCATAGGTCTTCAGAAAAAGCTTTAAGCTGGGACTAGGAGCAGGAAGGCTTGAAAGGGCTGAAGAAACTTTCAAGTCACCAGAGAGCAAGTTTTTGGTTTTCACGTGTCCCTTCTCTGAGGGTGGAGGCTCATCTAGCTCAGGTGAGACAGCAGCCACCACCACATCAGAGTGACACTGGATTCAGGGTACTGCAGGGAAATTAAAACCATGCTCATAGTCCTACATTAAGTGAGGTCAGACCACTCTTCTTCAAATGAGGGGCCAGGTTTGGTACCCTCCTCAGCTTGGTACAGAAAGTCAGAGGTGTTGCCATAGAATGTCTGAAGTTCCCAGCCTGTACAATGTGATCAGTATTTTTGAGTACCAGTGGTTTTAAAGACAAATTTCTCCTTAATATCACTCTGGAACTGAGTTTTAAGTGGCATTGAATGACATGAGTCTCAGTCTGTGTAATTACTAGGAGCCAAAGTCTGTTTACTTTGCTTTCACACCAGTAAGGTGTGCTGGATTTCATCTGACAGCTTGTTTCCAGTGAAGTTAGAATAAAAATTGTATTCTGAATATAGTAGAATACAGAGAGAGGAGTTCAAACGTGGGTTGTTTTCTTTTAAGGTTATTTTGAAAACTGGGCAGTATATGGAAGTAGCAGAAAAAAGAAGTTCCCTTTTTCAAGGAACCCTGAATTGGTGGAAAGATCTAAACTTGCCTTAATACTTCCTCAGATGTAACAATTAAAACTGTTTTCTTGATCCCAGATTTTCCTCCCCACGCCAGAAACCCTTGTACTGTTTGAGCCACTCTCACCTTTAATGGAAATGTGACAATTATTGGCTGTTTTCATACAGTTTCTTACAGCAGCCTGTAACATTAGTCTTAAAAAACCCCTCCTGTCATGCCAGGCAGGCAATAAGGTTGAGTGAACTGCGCTATAGCAAGAACCACCCATGATTGGAGGTAAACTATGCGGATATATGTTGGGGTGGAGGTTGAAAGGAGCGTGGAGGGCATATTTGAAGCAGACTGTGCAACTGCTATAGCAGGTCTGACTAGTTTCAGATGCCTAAAGGCAGCTTTGTATTAAATTCAGGTAGCTGCAAAATGAAGTTTTAAATCCTAATTCAGAAATACATCATCATCATCTTCCGGTGCCTCCACAAACTTTACTTTTCATGTGTTTTTACAGGCGCTCTTTCTCCCTTGAAAAAAAAGCCTTTAGTAGGTACACATCCACGTGCATGCATATCATTTGCATATTTTTCAAATATACATTTCATCAAGATAGGAGACCAGCATTTGTGTGCAAACCACAGTGTTTTTTTTGAACAGTGGTGGTAACATTTTGCTTTCTCGCTGCTCTGTGGGCCCTGTGTGAGACAAGCCACTCTATTTCAGCACTTTTGCCATGGCCTGATTTGCTGCGGGTCGGGTCTCGTGCCTGCTCCTGGCCCTGTGTCGGAGCAGTGCCTTAGGCTTTAGGAGCCTGCACTGTAGATTTTGGCCAGGGTACCTCCATGCTGGCTGTCCCAGGGGTTCAATAACCTGCTTGGGTTACCCTGCTGGGATCTGGCTCCCCTTTACCTCCTCCCGTTCCATCTGCTTGGCGAAATTGGCTCTTCTAAACAACCCTTCCACTTTCCTTCCCTAACTAAAGTGTTCCACAAATAGCTTGTGAATGAATAGAAGAGAGAGAATATTTTCTGTGTGTGTGACACAGTGTCAAGCTTCCTGTCGCTGCCCTGCTTCCCCTTGCTGGCAGAGGGACACACGTGATACATGTGTGCTTGGACGAGGACTTTTCTTTCAATTGTGGGGAAAATCAGTATAATACTATCTTGGGTGAGGTGAATGGGTTGTGCCTGACTGAGTATGAAATGAAGTTTAGGACATTCCGTTTCCTGAGCTGTTCTCCTTCTGTATTTTCCACTCCCAATTTCCAAAGACTTAGTTTGTGGTTAAGTTTCTTTGTTCTGTGTTGATTAACCTGTCCTAAACATGCTTCAAAACACAGATTTAATACACATGTTGTCAAAATATGCTGTTAAAAGGGTGTCTCCATCTAAGTTTAAATGACTTACTTGAAAATGTTTCAATTACTCCACATGGAAGTGACATGGGTCCCATGGTGGCTGTTTTAAAGAACATCGCTTTGGTATAGTGCTTTTTATTGTGAAATCAAGCAGGTGCCACAAAAAATGGAACCTCTTTCGTCTCTAACTCATAGCTATTACAGGTTGAGAATAGTTCAAGGCTGGCCAAAGTTCTCTTTAATCAGTTTTCAGAAGGCTCCTTTGTAGGACATGGAAACATATGCTGTATTTCAACAAATGCAAGAGCTTTAGTACACTGGGCTGAAAGGCCAGCAGTTGCCTTCTCGTCCAACATCATTTAACACCATCTTAGCAAACTTTCATGTCGAATTTTAACTACCATTTTTAAATTTGTTTTGTTTTCACTGGTGGTGGAGAAATGACCAACAACTTTCTTACCTCTGTAAGAGAAACTTGTAGGATCAGTGGGTTCTTTTTCATAGAATACATTTGTTTGCAGGGTTGTGTTCGTTTCATTTAAGGAAAAATGTTGAAAACAACTCATGTGCTGTTTAGGCTACTTTAAAAAATGCCAGGGAAACAAGTTTCTTTTCTCCTAACTCTCAGTAGTGTGAAACTGGTTAGCAAATGAAATCTGCAGGCCAGAAACTAAAATGACTTGTCATTGCTGGGATTTTTATGATGCATTTGCAGTATATATTTCTTCAGAGGTTTTCTTTTTTCTCCTTTCTCCTCTTCTTCCCTCCTGCCATTCGCTGCTTTTCAGTTTGACTGTGATAATTTATTCAGCACTGTTTTCAGAGCAATAACCTACTTTTTGGCAAACCATTCAGTTCTTTCAGTAGTGGGGTTTCCCACCCCCCCCATGTGTTTATTAAGGGTCTATGACAAGGGGGAAAAACAAGGTATCTTTGGGGAAATGATGCTATGATAGGATTCAAACAAAGCAATTATACATAGGTGAGAAAAAGTCTCTCCCTTATTATACACGAAGGGGTCTCGTCTCTCGTGGGTGCACACACAATTCTCATTAACCTCTGCAGGAATTACCCATGTCCAGCGGAGATGGGTCTGCAGTGCTCAGTCCCTACGTACGCTAAAAATACCAGGCAGCCCGTGACACGTGCGTGCCGATAGAGATGTCTTGTACAATACCACACAATGTTGCCGTAATCCATTGTTCCGTGCGCCAGTGCAGGGGAGGAGGGATGCACAGCCGGGCTGGCTATTTCATCATTCTCCCTCAGAGCCTGACCAGCAGCATCTTGTCATTACAGGCGTGTAATTTTAGCAGTGAAAAGGGAGTGTGTGTTTCCCAGCCTGTGTCACTTTCTGGTAGCTGTTCTAGCTCTTTCAGATTGTTTTGAATTTCATTTACAAGTGAGGTGTCTCTTTTTAGACAGCACTTGCGCTGTGCTGGTGCCTGCTGGCTCTGCAGTGGGAAGGATTGGAAGGCGCAGTCTTGGCTGAACTGGGCCCTGGAGCAGTACACAGCCATTGTAATTGCTGCTGCTCCACCTCTTGAAGAGATGGCTCTGGTTCTCCCAGCATGTGTGTCCCGGCTCCAGCGTGGCTCCTTGCCCACTGACACGGGAATTCATGGTGTCGTGGTCCTGCCTGTGGGACTGGTGTCTTCTGCTTCCATGCAAGGAGGCCTGGAGTGCTGCACTTGTGGGAAGAAACAGTAGTATGGAGCAGGAAGAGCTTCTTGGCTCGTCCCAGGGAGGCTTGTATGTAGAAGCCCTCGCATATTTTTTGGGTGACAACAAGCAGAGTCTTCTGAATAATCAGCTAATCATGTAGCAAAGTCAGAGGATCTGGCCTAGTGCTGTGCCTAGTTTGCTTTACTGCAGCTCTGATTTCCTGCTGCTGATGCCCAGGTGTGTAAAGCAGCTCCTAGTCCTTCAGCAGAGTGCTGAGCCCCTGCGTTCACAGCATGATAGAACTCGATTCACACTTGGCAGGCCCGGCTGCTTCCTTAACACTGCCACATGGAGACCCAAATTTCAAAGTAGCCTCAGCCTGGCTCTCTTTTGTGGCTCTTTGAAGCACAGAGCCCAGCCAGCTAAGCTGAACCCCAGGGAGGAGGCTCCTGGTGGTGGCTCGGGCACTGTTGTGAGTAGACGGTGTGTGCAGCCATTCTGGGGAAGGATGTGAAGGAGATTTGGCACAGAGGTGACCTGAGATGAGGGCAGCTTTGCCATCTTCTGGAAAATCTCTCTCCCCTCAGTAGGTAACCCTAATAAAGCATCTTCTGGTAGTGGAAGGGGGGACTCCTCCAACCTGATCTGGCTCAAAGCAGGTGGGTTGGTGGTCAGCAGGGCCATGTCTGCACCAGGCCTGTGAAGGGCTGTGGCAGGGTTGGCAATCGTAGACAGCGTGTTTCCTAAAGCTTCCAGTTAAGGACGAGACCAAAAAAGGGCAGGTTGGGGGCTTGTTTGCATCTTCTGGGCGCTGTTTTATAAGGAAGCACATGGAAAATCCTGTCTGAAGCAGAACATGTGAGAATTGACATTTTGGCTTTGAGATCTTTGAGACAGAAATTAGTTCTGCTGGGCAATCCAAACCTGTTCTGTTTTTTTTCCAGTAAAGACAACTGCTTTCCTGTACGTGAATATTGGATAAATGTTTTTTAACCATGGTGTGTTACCCAGGTACATCCTCCCTCTTGCTTTGTGCTGAAAAGGAGTTGTCAGTTTTTCAGGGCTTTCGCTCTTGCCTTCAGCCTCACAGTGGTTTGCAGTGTGCCTTGCTGGCTTTCCATGCTCAGAACCTGTGCGGTCTTGTCCACCTTCTGGTTCTGCCAGGGCAGTCTTTAATGCTTTAACAAGCTAACAAGTGCTCCTCTGATTTAAACTTGCATTAACTTCTGCTACCCTGATAGAATTCCTAATATTATAAACACCCTTAATAACATGGCCGTAATCTAGAAAACCTGCTGTCCTTTTTCCAAACAATTACTTAATGAGGCAGTAATTTATTCTAAGCTATATTTATTGGAGCCCATTCCAGCTTTATCAGACGTACTCTTGTTTGGATGTGTGCAGTTAGTCAAAAGCATTAAAACTGCTCCACTTCTTCCAGGAGAACATGTTACATTTAGCAAACTGACAGCATTAGAAACTGTTTCCAATTTAATAGAAGCATATGTTTCCTGCAAGGCTTAACACACTGCAGAGTCAGAGATTGCCTTAGACTGCGGCTTTGCCTTTTTTTTTAGCGTGGTGAAAAGGAGCTGGAAACCGAAGGCAGAAGTGGAGTTTGTGTTTTTGGTTGTTCTGCAGAGATCCTTCTAGCAGGGCTTCGGCGGGCTACAAGTTTAAGAAACTCTCAAGAAAGTGGTGTGGGCGGCGCACGCAGAGCTCTCGCTCCAAATGCAGTTTCTGATCATGAACAAACAGCAAGAGCTTGCTTTGCCCTCTGGGCCTCAAATAGTACAGTATGCAACAAGGGAGAGCAGGCAAGGCACGAGGATGGAAACAGTAGGATCAGATTACAGTTTCAAAATATCGCTGGAACACGTTGGCTGGCGTTACGCTATTGACTGGCTTTATAATTGCATTGCTTATTTGCTAGGGAAGGCTTCACCTTACTTTCTGATTAACATGGACACTCCTTCAGGGACCTGAGGACTCGAGGCTCTGAGTATCAAAGGCAAGCCCCATGAGAGCTCCACGACTTCAGATGCTTCTCAAATGAGAGTCTGAGCTTCCTCTGTTGTCTCCTGATTGCCAGTGGTTTCCTTGCACAGTTGTTAACTAAGTTCTACTTACATTAGCCTCTGAGAGTCACCCACAATGGTTTTCCTTCTTATTTTGATTTTAACTGGAGAGGAGAAAAGACCCCTGTCACTCAGCTTGCTAACTGCTCTTCACTCAGTCTTCACTCTGTGGGAAGTGCCTAGAGCAGGGGGCTAAGGCTGTGTTTCTTTAGGGAGAGAGAAGCTGCCTTTCTTGCTAAATGCAGAGTGGAGTGCTGAGGAACTTTACTTGCTTCTCTGTTTCTTCTGGAAGAGCTGAGGTTTACCCATCCACCACAGGAGATGGGAAGAGTTAGGTCCCTGTAAAATATGTGTGAGAAATACCTGCCACTTACAGCTACTGCTGGCACTGACAGCCTTGCAGTGAAGACTTGCAAACATAAAAACAATCCCCTGTACTCTCTGGAAGCACAGAGCTACCCAGGAGGCCAGTTTTTTATATACTCCAAAGGAGAGTTTTGTAAGTGCTTATTAAACCTCACTCAGTTTAAAAAAAAAAAAAAAAGGGCAGCCAGAATAAATGTAAAATGTGTCAGGGAAAACAAACCTTGTAAATGCGGAATGTCTGAGCACTGGCTCTGGAGAGGACAGAAACCCCTGCACAGCTCCATTCCCTCTACCTCTCTTCGGGGGTTGTGAGATTTGTTTCCTAACTCACATGTGACACGAGACACAATTCTTACCAGGCAGCGTTGTCAGGAGTCGTCTTTAGCCAGGCAACATGGATGCAGTACACTCCAACAAGTAAAAAGCTGATCAGATCCCGAGAAAGCAGCCTTGTGGAAAAAAAAAAAAAATAAACCAGCTGCAGCTCAGGGAGTGTGGCCGTGCAGCTCTGCATGGAACAGGCTGTCCCAGCTCCCGGGGATGCTGCCGTGCCAGGCTTTAAACACTCCGGTGTCAGCAGATGAAATCCCCAAGGAGGGGCCATTTCCATCGAGCTATGGCTGTTGCCTCTGAAAGTCCATGTGGTTTATTCGCTTCAGCCCTGGAGTTAAACCTTGACACCTGGGCTGTTCAGCTTTCCCCCTTGTTTTGACGAGGCTGGGAGAAGCTGCCAACTTTACACTGGCCTTCCCCTCTGCTTTTCCTTTGTAACTTTGAGTGGGAGGAGGGTGCCAGTGCTCTCAGATGTCTGTGCTCCCACCTGCTGGGGCAGGTTTGCTCTGCTTTGCCGGGATCCTGCAGGCCATGGAGCATCACTCTGTGGTGGGTGAGCCCATGGTCCTGCCCCAAGGGGTCTTGTGCAGTTGTGTCCACTCTCTCTCTGCTGTGGCCTTGGGGATGTGGAAATGGGAACAGGGAGAGAGAGGTTTACTGGTTTGCCTCCCTAGCTCTAGGGGACAGACCACACTTCAGGTGGTCCCTCATGCTGGATCCAGCTGAAATACCTCAGCACTGAAATACCTCACAGCAGCTCAACCTGCCTCTGCTAGCTCAGAGGATCTGGCCCTTGTCTTGCCAGTTGAACCCAGTTGGCATAAAAGGCCTTTTTATTTTGGTCCTGCAGCTATCTGTGCCAAATCCCGATTCTGCTGAAGTCAGTAACAAAACACCCATTGACTTCTGTTGGGCCAGGATACAACCAATGGAACCCTCAAGGATGAGGAGTTGAAGGATGGAGGAGAGGAAAATTATATTTCATGTGCCAGAAGTGACACAGAAAGCACTTGCATAATTCACTGGATAGGTTCTCTGAGAAACCCTGGTGAGATTCGCTTACATCTGAGGTTTGTGAAACTTTGGGGAGTGAAGTGTACAAATTCAGTGCTCTCATTGCACTTTGGGGGGCTCTTATGGGGAGCTCTTGTGTTGTGGGGTTTTGTTGGGTTTTTTCATGCATATGTGTGAAGTACTGTTTTATTTTAATTCCCCCAAGCTGCCTTTTTCTTTCTCTCTCCTTTTTTACCCCCCGGTGGTTTTAATTACCTGAGATTTCAGGAAGTAACTGGTCCTGCTTTAAACTCCTCTTCTCGCACAAGCCCCTGTGGTTCACACCTGTGTTTCGGTGTTCGGCTGCGTGGAGAGGAATGGTTGCCTGTGGACTCGGGGATTTGATGCTTTTACCTTTTTGAGCAACGTGGTGTTTGTTCTAAAAGTAACCTCACCCTAATAAGCTGTTCGTCCTCTAGGCTGACTGAGGGGGTGGTGTAAATCTGTGAGTGGAAATGTGACTTCTTAAAAGTCCTTTTCCGCTGTTCCTCTTGGGGTGCAGTTCCTCCTTCTTTTTTTTTCTTCCTGTCTGTCTCGGTGAGCAGGGAGTGGCCTAGTGGACTGTAGAATTGATTTCCAAGATGAGCCCTCAGTCTGGAGAAATATTTTAAACTAAAAGTCTTTGGGAATTAAAATTAAAGGTTATTTTTATTATTGGGTGAGAAAAATGACTTCTCCTCTCAGCTTTTACTTGTCTGGCGCTTTTCTATGCCAAAGCGCCGATTATTAAAGACTTCAGAAATAGTCCAGCGGTGTCGAGGTGTCTGAAGCACAATCGATAAGCACAGTGCTCCTCTCACAACGTGCACGTACCTCTGTCCTCCGGAGAGCAAGGGCTTCGTCACTAAGTGGGCTCAGAGACACAGACACTGCACAAGCTCTTCTGTGTTTAATCGATGAGGGTTGACTCCGGAGAACCATCCGCTCCACGCTGATTATCTCTTCTACTGAGCCCCAACTGCATTTTTTTCCAGCTCTGTCTGAAGAGCACGCAGAGCTAATAAAAGGAAGCTAAATGACATGCAAATGAGAAAAAAAAATATACTACTTTTGTTTTTCAATTAAGAAAAGACAACTCCCAAACAATGCTAGGGTTTCTCTGGCGCTGAGGCGTGTGCAATCGCCCTAAATGGGAAAAAAAGCAAGTTGAATCTTTCTCAGCAAAAATGGTTTAGCTTTTGATTCTGGATCTTCCAGAGCTGGCGCCAACTGGTAGATAATATTGGGGAAGATCTCCAAGTAACTCTCCCCGCCCCAATCCCCAGATAAATGCAGCTTTTCCATTGTCTTTCTTCAGCTTTCTGGTTCCACATACCTAAGTAATATTGAAAACTCACTTGCAGACCAAAACCCTGCAACACCCTTTATTACAACAACAACAACAAAGCGATGTCCAGTCTCAACTCTTAACACCCGACCTCAAAATTATGTTTAGCAAAGGGGTGAAAATGCAGCAGAAATATGTCTGGCTGAGGTTGCTGCTCAGCCAAAATAGATGCATGAAAGACCCTCCATGAACATGATCCTTTATCTCTGCCTGTCCAGTGCTGCATTTGGGTGGGTTGGTGTTGTCTGGCTGCCCCTGTCACAGCTGTGTGGCTTGGTTGGACAGCTCTCTTTTGACACCTGGGATGGTGCGGGTCTATCTCAGTTTGTACTGATCTTTGGTCAAGCTGATCTTTTAAGTTTGGCATTTTCACTTTCCCAGCAGGAGCTTTGGCTGGAAAGGCTAGGAGCAACGTTTTTGAGATGAACAGAACTGATTCAGATCAAATGCTGGTGTTGTACAGCATCCTATTTTTTAAAAATGTTATTCAGTATCTTAAGACATACAACACTGATCCCTTTAATGCAGGCATGAAACTGGTTGGTTGAGGGAGGGAAGAGATGGTTTGAACTGTAAAGAGCAAGCAGGCAACATTGTCTTAAGCTTCAGTGGTCAGAAACGATTAAATTCCTTTGTGGAGAGCCGGAGAAAGACTTGCAAGCCCCCAAGCATGTCTGGTTTTACCAACTCTATCAGTTGGTCTAGAAAGATATCACCTCCTTGCTTCGCTTGGCATGAATAAAGTGATTCATGGAAGCTGGAGGAAAACGTTATTTACAATCCCCATTTTGCACGCCAGAGGAGAAGGGGATAAAATAAAACTTCATAAAGCTGAGAGTCTAGCGGTGCTTATTTGAGCCTCCTCCTTGGTGGAATAAAACCCCCATGCTTAGGCTGACATCCTGCCTTGGTGCTTTAGGGGTTAAACCCTCTTCAGAGAGGATGAGTGGGGAAAAAGGAAACTGAAAGTTGTGCTGAAAAGCTAGTAGGTAAGGCTGGGAGTTGCCTGATCTACTTTATCTTTCAAAAGGGCAAGCTCTGAATCAAGCTGCATGAAGATCGAGTGAGATGCGAAAACTTGACAGTCACACATACAGGAAACCTTGAATCATCTCGGAGCTTCCTGGAAAATGACGTAGTGAGGTTATTGTAGTATTTACTTAGTGATGATCCCATAGTTCTTACTGATCAGCTTTAAAAATGTGTTCGCTACCAGCACCTCAATCTTGGGTGGAAATGGGCTCGATTGGGTTTGTTTGAAATGCTTGGCAGCGTGACCTGGCAATAACGAATAGCTGAGCACAGGGAACGGAGCCTGGGCTGTTTTCTTTATCATGGGGGAAAAGGTTTGCTTTGTGCAGTGAATGTTTTCGTACATTCCTGGCAGAGGCTGACAAACTTCAAACTCTTCCAGTCCCCAAGCCATTTAAAAATGTCTTCTTTAAATAGAGCGTTGTGGAAGGAGCACCAGGATGTCTTTAGGACAGAGTCTGTCTTTTTTCAGGGGGAGGAGATAGCAGGAAGGGATGGAAAGCTGCTAACTCTCCTCCTAATCCCTTGCTGCTGTTAAAAACGTGCTGGAATTGGGCAGGGGTTTTAATTCTTGCTAGTCCGATCCTCCCCTTCTTGCTCTTATCTGTCTGAAGTGAAAGGAAATGTGTCTACTGTGAACACTGGAACAGCAAAGCCCCCTGCTCGCACCCCAAACCCATGTGCACAGCTCCGGAGTTGTCCATGGAAGTGACACTAGGGACCAGAGAAAAACCAGACTTCGGCAGTAGTGCTAAATTTCAGAGGTTTTGTTCACCCAAGATTCCAGGCGCGGGAATCGCTGGTAGCTGGCCAAGGAGCTTGGATGGCAGCCTACCTGTTCCTCAGCTCTGCTCAGCCTGCTCCTTCCCCCCGCCTTTCTTTTTTTAATTGCATAATATGCTAGAAAATTATCTGGATTTGGGACTTATTTTTAACCAGAAGTGGCTCACTTCACCCCATCTGGTTTTGGATTTACCACCCAGCAAATGCTTTCTGAAGCTGTTCTAGCACTGAAACCCTGACTTCTTTTGCCCCCTCTTCTGCTTTCCAAGGGGCTCTTTGCTCTTAAATGTTTGTCGGTCGTTTTTGGGGATGTTTAACTACATTGCCTGTCTGCTGAACTGGTGTTAGACCTGCCTAGTGCAGTCATTTTGCAGGCACTAATCCCACTGGGAGGATTGGGAATTGTACTCAAATAAGGAAGGCAAATTTTTTCTCCCAGATGATAGCTGCATAATATGAGAAGGGTCAGGTCTGGGGTAAAAATCTGTACGGCTGTTGCAACTTCTTTCTGGATAGCTGTGGCTAGAAGGCCTCTTCCATTTTTTTTTTTCCCTTTAAACAAGGCAGAATTCTTCATGGCAGAAGAATTTGTTCAACAGAGGGAGGGATACAGGAATGAACAGGGAGCTGCTTGTGATCCTATTAAAAGAGTGAGTGGGTTAGAGCTCCAGCACCTCACCACTCTACCTGAGAAAATGAGAGAGCATAACGTTAGGTCATGCTACTGTCACAGCACAGCGATTCCTTCATTCCTCTGCCTTTGGGGGCATCTTTGTGTCACAAAAATAATGGTGACAAAATGAGGTTGGGACTGTGCTGTGTAGAGGAGCATTTCCAGGCGTTCTGAAACATCCTGGAAGAGATGGCACTGGGGATTGAAGTGTCCTACTTAATCTTACCTCAGAAATTATTTATAATGCGGGGCAAGTTTGGTGAAATCCCCTTTGTTTCCTTCAAAATCTGCCATCTGACCAGCAGCAGAGTGTAGTGCAGAGAGTGGTCTTGGGGATTAGACTAAAAGACTTGAGAGATCTTCTTCTTCATCTGTAATTTATCTAATTCTGAGTGTAATAACTGCATTTCCTGCTCTGGAAGTTCAGTCCTTAGGCGATCAGCTAAATAAACCCATATGTGTATATCCTGGTGTACCAGAGGGCTGGATCTCCCAGCCTTGCTGGGGAAGTTTCTCTCAACACACAATTGCTTGAGCCTCGCTTCCCTTCTCCCGTGAACACACTTTTGAATAAAAGAGGAAATTCATTGTGAGAACCTCGGTGCTTTGCCTTCGTATTCCCAGGCATAGCACTGCCTCAGTCAGGGAATGTAGGGAAACGTTCAGTACAGTGCCTGTGGCTTGTGCACCTGTGGACAGGTGTTTGCTTAATGTAAGGAAGAGAATATCTGCTGCCAAGCACACGAGATCTTGAGCATTACAGATGCTGTTTGAATTCCTGCTTGGAATTTACCAGCACAGCCATGCCTAAACATGGATGGACCAGAGCCCTGCATTAAGGTGGCTGCTGCTCGCTCGTCACGCCGCCGTGGGCCAAGACCGAGTTATTGATGGGGACAGATGTGCACTTGCTTTGCTATCTTCATTGGTCTCCTCTCTTCCCTTGCAGATATATGTTGGGGAAAGGAGGAAAGCGGAAGTTTGACGAGCATGAAGATGGGTTGGAAGGCAAAGTGGTGTCTCCCACTGACGGTCCCTCTAAGGTGTCTTACACCTTACAGCGTCAGACTATCTTCAACATTTCCCTTATGAAACTTTATAACCACAGGCCATTAACCGAGCCAAGCTTGCAAAAGACAGTTTTAATTAACAACATGTTGAGGCGAATCCAGGAAGAACTCAAACAAGAAGGCAGCTTGAGGCCCATGTTTGTGGCCGCTTCGCAGCCTGCCGACCCTCTCAGCGACAACTTCCGCGAGGCGCAGCCGGCGTTCAGCCACCTCGCCTCGCCGCCCCTGCTCCCCGCTGACTTCGTAAGCACTATGCCCCTGGAGTCCTGCCTCACCCCAGCCTCTTTGCTCGAGGACGACACTTTTTGCACTTCCCCGGCTGTCCAGCACGATGGTCCGACGAAGCCACCACCTCCTGCTCTCCAACCAGTAAAGGACAGCTTCTCCTCAGCCTTGGACGAAATCGAGGAGCTTTGTCCAGCACCTACCTCCGCAGAGGCAGTAGCAGCCGAATCAGCAGCCGACGACTCTAAAGCCCAGCCCAGCGAGTCCAACATTCACAAGCCCGAGGGCCTCCCGGAGAGCAGAACGGCTGAATCCAAACTCATGGACCCCCTGCCTGGCAACTTCGAGATCACAGCTTCCACAGGTTTCCTCACAGACTTGACCCTGGATGACATTCTGTTCGCTGACATTGATACGTCCATGTATGATTTTGACCCCTGCACGTCTGCCACGGGGGCCGCCTCAAAAATGGCTCCTGTCTCAGCAGATGAGCTCCTAAAAACTCTCGCTCCATACAGCAGTCAACCAGTAACTCCAAATCAGCCTTTCAAAATGGATCTCACAGAACTGGATCACATCATGGAGGTGCTTGTTGGGTCTTAAAATATTAGAAAATATAGCAACTTTTTTTTTCTGTTGGTTTTTTTTGTTTTGTTTTGTTTTGTTTTTTAAATTTTAAGTACCAGTATATACACTTGGTAGTATTTCCATAGTCCCTCCCAGCCCCGATTCACAGCACTGTGCATGCATCCTTGCTTGCCTTTTTTGAAAAGAAAAGGATCACACTAGTTTTTGCTTCGAGCAGAGTTGGAGTGCCTTCATCCATGTATGACCACTTCTAATGTATTTTTTTTAAAGTGGTTCCTCAAGGAAGACCGAATATCCTGGTATAGGAAAGAATATGTATTGTAGACAATGTTATGTTATTACAAAAAAAAAAAAAAAAAA
>VXBT01011624.1:738634-798837 GCA_013400235.1 Oriolus oriolus
CTTCTGTGCAAGTTGCTTTCAATATTCTATTAATTAATGAGACTGAACATTTTAAAATAAATTAGTTCTTTTTTAAGCACTTTTTTCTTTTTCTGAAAATAAGCCTAATGCAAGTTCTGGAACCTCTTTAAAAACACGAATTGCAGATAAAATCCCAACCTCAACTCCTATCTAGTTCTGAGCGTATTCCATACTAGTACCTGCAAAGGCCAAGATTCTGGAAAAGGTGTAAATAGTGTGACATGTTCAGTGCATGGTTGTTTGAACAGGGCTTGTTATTGTCAAAAAAAAAAAAAGAAAAAAAAGAAAAAAAAAAGAAAAAAGAAAAAAGGCTGTATTTCCCCTTCCCCTCCCACAGACCTTAGAGCTGTGCCTTTTCTATGCAATATGACAGACATCTGAAACCAGATTACTGTATTCACATGTAGGTATGGGCTGTAATCAAAAAAACAATTGGACAAATGTACATGGAAATGAGCAGTCTTACTTTTGTAGTTTTATATTATACAATAAACAGTTAAAATAAATTCCGGCTTTGTTCTTTCCCTCCACGAGAGAGGGCAGTCGGGGGACGACAAGACCCCCCCATGAGGGCTGCAGGAGGGGGTGTGGTTCACCCGCGGGAGGTGGCAAGAGACAGGGGAGGGACAGCCCGGTCTGACCCCACTCCACCTGACAGAACAGGAGAACCAGCGCGCTGTGCGAGGCCTGCTCCTGCTGTGAGGCTTTTGTCCTCCCCGGTACACAGAGGTGCCCGCGGTGGCCGCTCCCGGGCTGCGTGTGCCGAGGGATGCTCGGCTCTGCTCCGAGCGAGCTGCAGCTCTGAGCCGCGTGTGAGCGGCTTCCCAGGACAGAGCGGGACCTGCCCAGTTCTAACACACGGAATGCACTGTCCTTCAGGGCATTAAATCCCAGCAGGAAACATCTGATACCTTAATCCACCGCTTCATTTATCGGTGCCCTCTTCCCCTCCCCACTCCTCCAGGTGCCTGGTGTTTGCTTTCAGGGCCAGCCAGGAGGGAGATCTCGGCCCTGCCTTTGGCTCGGGCCTTTTTGTGGCCGTGCCTGCGCAGCCCCGGAGCGCCTTGGGCTGGCCCCGGCCGCGGTGCTCAGCACATGAGTCACCCCTGCGCACGCCTCGCCCGGCCTCCCACACCCACGGGAGCACGACTGCTCCATTTTGGATTCCCAGCGAGCCGAGCGCCGGAGGGAAGAGCAGCAAGTTGTCCCCGTCCCGCCGCGCCGCACGCAGCATCCCGGCCGCGGGCTCGTGTTACGGCGCAGCGCCCGCGGGCCCCGCAGCAGCTGCCGCCCGGGGACGAATGGCTGCGGGGACACGGGGCGCGGGCAGCGCGCAGAAAGGAGAAGTGGGAGAATTGAAGCCGGCCCCGGGATTGAATTTCTGTCTGCTCAGCAAGCGCTGCGCTCGCAGCGGGGGAAGCGCAGCCGGGGCTACGGCGCGAACCCTTCCCCGGGGGCTCGGCTCCCACCCAGGCCCTGCGGCCCCGACGGGATCAGCTCCCGTATGGACACGGCCAGGTGCTGGTGCACTGACCCGAGGCAGGGCCGGCCGAGATGCCGCTGTTGCACTCCCGAAGCTGCCCTGGTCTTGTTGCCACCTACCTTTTAAGAGCTTGTTTCCTCACTTGTGCCTTGTCAGTGAGAGCCGCCTCCAGCGCAGAACACCCGAGGCTCTGCACAGAGCCCCGCTTCCCCGCTCCCGAGGTGGGCAGCTTCCCACCCACTCCAACCCTCCACCTCTGCACCTCAGCGAGGGCAAACCATTCATCGCTCTGGGCTTTTAAGATGGGGTACCCCTGCGGGGAGCTGCATCTCCCTGCAGTGTTTGTCCCGACCAGAGGGCAGCTCCGGGCATCTGTGCACAAGCAGCCCTTGCTCTGAGCCCGCCGTGCAGGGAGCAGGAGGAAGCGGGAAGCAGGCTGGAGTTCGGCACAGGCTGGATGAGGTTCGAGTCCGAGGTATCGCCACACCGGAGGAGCGAGGCACTTACCTTGTTTCTCGAGGTGACAGGGCTCTGGGGTACCCTGGGGACCGAAGGACAGTCCCTCTCTCCCTCAGGTGGTGCCACTGTGCCCCAGGAGTGGGGTTTCCAGGCACAGGAGACACCACAGCACTGGGCAGTGGCTCGTTTCCAGCAGCAATAGCTCAGGTCTGCATTCAGCTCTGCAGCTGCTCGGTATCACCACGGGTCAGGGCAGCGACTCCGTGGCAAGTAAGAGCCACACTGAGCTCCTCTCTGAGCCAGAGTACTTGGAAAATCAGGGAGCCGGGGCCAGGCAGCTACCAGCTTTGCTCAAGTATGTGCTGTATGGGCAGAAAGACACCCAAACACAGCACTGAGGCAAGGAGGGGACGGCAAAAGGGGCCCTTGTGAGCCACGCTGCTGGTGGCCTTACCCAGGAGGGGTAATGCTCCCTGCCACCAGCCTGCACATCCGTGAGGGAC
The DNA here is from genome assembly GCA_013400235.1 of Oriolus oriolus. Classification (NCBI taxonomy): domain Eukaryota; kingdom Metazoa; phylum Chordata; class Aves; order Passeriformes; family Corvidae; genus Oriolus; species Oriolus oriolus. Next base: position 741,101 of record VXBT01011624.1, read on the forward strand.
ACGTGTTCCTCCAGCACTGGCAACAGGAGCGAGTCCTGCTCACACAGCACAGCCAGCTTCCCTGGACCACACGCATCTCGTACTCACCAGAGGAAACACAGCAGGGAAAAAAATCACTGGAGAATGAAATCCCCTCCTGCCACAAGCAGCGCTTCGTAGAGCTGCTGTGAACCACAGCGAACCCATCAGCTGAGACAGGTCTGCTGGGATGCTGGCTCCACAGCTGAGCTGTGCAAGGAGCTGCTTCTCCTGGCTCCCCCTGCCCCTTTCCACCTCACCCCTCTCCTCTGGGCTCCTTCCCCCACCCCCTGCTCCCACTCAGCCCCGGGTCCCATTTGCCTCCATCGCTGGTGGCTGCAGGCTCCTCTCTCTGCCTGCGTACATCATCTGCCTCCTCTCCAGGCAGCTCCCTCCTTCCACAGCTCCCCTCCCTTTTGAAGAAACTGCCTTAGCAACTGGCAGCAGGCCAGCAAGATCATGGGTTTTCCCTCCCACCCTTCCTTCTCCTCCAAAGAACAAGGTGGCCAGGGAGGGGGAAGGAGCCATAAGGCCTCAAGTGCAGCAGCCACAGGGGCTCTGTGTGTGGCAGTGGGCTGGGCACACCTACTGACTTCCACATCTCATCCTCCGGCACTCCAGGTACGTCAGGTGCTCCGGGGTCAGGGGCAGACAGGTTTCCTTTTAGTCTTCCTTCCCTCTCCCTTTTCCAACAAACACGTCCCCAAAAGCCAGCCGATTCCTCCCCAAACATCTCCAGATCTAGAGCATCTGCCAGGGGAAGGCACAGAAGGAACAGCTTTCAAATAGCCCATTTCTGCAAGGATTTCCTTCCATTCTTTTGGCCCTGCCTTCCCCACCTCATGCTACTCTCCCTGGACTATTTCCTCTCCTGTTTCCTCTCCTTTTCCCCCTGTTCACTGGGCTTCCTCCCCCTCGCCCTGTTCCTCCCCTTGCTTTTTCTCCTTCACACAGTTTGGCCTACAGCCTTCAGTACTTGCTCCTTTCCTGGTGTGAGCAGGGACGATGTGGATTGTGTGCTTGTGCCGAGCTCTGCATTTATTAGAGAGGGGGAGGGAAAAGAGGAAGAAAAAGCCTCAAACCCCTGGAAGCTTGCTAGAAGACAATACTCAGGTAGGTAGGGTAACATCGCTCTTGCCTTCCTTGCACGCTGCCTTACAGTTTGCATGGAGGAGGGATTATTTGGGCTGCTCCAAAGGGACTTTAGTGTCTGGCTCAAAACCCTTTGGCAGAGCTAATTTGGCCAGCCTGCTCCTTCCTGGGGGGTGGGGCTGCTGGGGTAGGGGTCACAGAGGGATAAAACCCCCCTTTCCCCTGCCCTGATGGTGGAAAAAGGCATCTACCACCACCTTTTTCCTGCCTGCCAGGGGTTAACATTGTGGCAGCCAAAGTGGCACCTTACTTCAGCCAAAGGTTTCCACCTAAATCCTTCAGCACTGCCACATGAAGTGGTCTGCGTTTCTTCCCTGCCTGCTGTTTGGTGGGAAAACTTGGTGAAGCAGATCTGCCTAGTATAACCTCAGTTAAGGGATGTGGGGGGGAAAGTAGGACACCTCACTGGGAAAATCCAGAGGGGCCACAAACCCAGGGGCTATGGATTAGGGGGCCTTTGAATCCTGACTGGTTTGGTAGCAGCGTTTTCAAGTGAGGCCTGGCAGCTGGCTCGGGACACGAACAGAAGCAGGGCTCCATTTCAGGCCAGTTTAAAGCCCAGCCCTCTGCCCCTGCGCCTCTTGCTCCAGCCAGCAGCACAAAGAAGCTGCTTCTGCCACCCTAAATGGGACTGAGGGTCACCTCAGCCACTATCTTCTCTAGCCTCGAGTTAATGCTCCAGTTCCAGGGATGAGGAGCACCTATTCTCAATTTGGAGAACATCTGTCCTGAGTGTAACTCCATTTTTAAAGCAGCAGAACATCCTGCCTTCCTACAGTGGCCGTGGGGACACAGCTTTAGGCTGCTCCAGGGTTGGAGGAAGGTCTGGTGAGCTGAGCTGCCAGACTTTGGCTTTCCCTGGATGAAAGCAAGAGCTGGGTCTGGACCCAGGTCATACCTCCTAGGAGGAAATATGTACAACTGGAAGCGTCAGCGATGCTCGAAAACCACACAGGGGCTGGCCAGTGCAGCCCAGAGGCAATCCAGCTCCAGCAGCAAAGCTTAGTCCCAGCTGTGGAGTTTTCACCCAAGGAGGGACTTGGGGGTCAGGAGAGGAGCAGCTCCACTCCAGGACGGGAAAAGCCTTTCGGGGTTACCTGTGGATCCACGTGGTCTCCGCACGCAGCAGCTGCTGTGTCCCCAGCCCTCGGCCGCTGCGACACAGGGACACCACGGGCCCAGCCCCGAGCTGGCCGTGCTCCAGCGGCGTCACCGTCACATTCCTGGGAGCAGCCCCTCCCGCTGACGGAGCTCGGAGCTCTCTGACTCGCAGCCGGGGAGGGAGAACTGGACTGTGCTGCTCTGGGAGCCAGGCTGCTCCCACCTTGGAAAGGAAAAGGATTCGGGGAAACAATAGGGCAGGGGGGCCGGGGCACAGCTGAGCTTGCGGTTTGCTCCTTTGGCCCTCTCAGAGGCAGCTCTGGCAGACGCGATGGTGGCGGCAAGGCCACCCCCGTTTGGATGCCACCCCCGCTGGGATGCCACCCCGAAGACGCACAGCAACAGCAACAAACAGAGCAGGATTTCTAAGCAGGGTTCAAAACACCCCTCTCCATCCCTCCCGTGCCACAGATGACTCCCCAAACACGGGGTGGCCTCACCGGTCTCACGGCTTGTTACTTACTCACTACAAACTGAATTCTGCATGGTTTCCTTTGTCCAGCNGAAGACGCACAGCAACAGCAACAAACAGAGCAGGATTTCTAAGCAGGGTTCAAAACACCCCCCTCCATCCCTCCCGTGCCACAGATGACTCCCCAAACACGGGGTGGCCTCACCGGTCTCACGGCTTGTTACTCACTACAAACTGAATTCTGGATGGTTTCCTTTGTCCAGCCCAAGTGAAAAACTCTGAGGCAACCAAAACCAGAAAAATTAAATCACCCCGTCACCTCTGCCACTCAGTTTGGGTTATTAAAAAGCCTTGACTTAGTGGGTTAGGGATCAGCAGCACACCCAGAATTACTTGCAGAGAGGAGCACAGCGATGATTTGTACACCTCTGGTGTGTCACAGGGGTTCATGGCCCCAAAAACAGATACTGGGGGGGCAAAGCAAGGACTAAAACGTGCCCAGTGAATCATCCACTACAAGTTGGTTCAACCAGTCTGGAGTCCTCCACATGAAAGCAAAGACAACCAGGACTGTGTCATCCCAGGCAAAGGAGTGGGGGGAAAAAGGGAGAGAAACGTGCTGGGCAGGAGGGATGACTCTTCAATGTGGCCCTGGGGATGAGCTCGGAAAGGTGGCAAGTCCCAGCTTGCTCCCTCCTGCCAGAAACTCCCATCCCTGCCTCCCCTCCCACGCCCTGTGCTCCTGATGTGACCTTCCTCCCGGCTCAGCCACCGCGCAGCCACTCCCAGGCAGCTCCCCGTGGGCAGCAGAGGTGCAGGGGATGAGGTGAACGAGACTGGGGAAGGAGAAGGCTTCCAAGGGCTCGGGACTTGCCAAACTGAAGCATCCCTTAGAAGGGATGGGAGGAAAACCAACCTTCCCACAGTCCATGGGCTGCTCCTGGGGGACAGCAAATCCACGTGGCTCCGTCTAACTTCATTTCATGCCTGGACCTGGGGCAGAGTCAGCGCTCTCCAAAGGTGAGGATGAAAAAGATGTAATTTAAAAATAAAGAGTAGTCCTCCCCAGGACATCCTAGCCTGGCTGGTGCTCGCCAGGCCCAGAGCAGGCACAGCGGCTCCAGCCCGCCCAGCACCCCTGCCCAGGCAAAACCAGCTTTGGCACCAGCTCTGGGTGCCAGAACACGCCCAGCTGGCTGGGAAGGGCTCCCTGGGACAGTGGCACCAAGGGAAAACTGCAGCCTCAGGAACACTCACACACCGAGCCTGTGTTCTTGTGCTGCTCTAAATGCTTCAGGGCTTTAAGTGAGAGGCATCGAGATTTAAGCCTAAATGAAGATTTAAGATAAACAGCAGGAACAAACCCGTTTGGCCCAGCTCCTTCCTCTTCAGCAGACTTGCAACCCGTACCAGGCGAGCAGGGCCCAACCATTTCTGGTTACGGTGTCTGTTCTAAAGCAACTGATCTGAACTTTTCTCTACCAGCTTCGGTGAAACAGGCAAATTTGGCTCTGTTGTTCCAGAACACCCTGTGCCATCTGCAGATAATTCTCCACACAGAGAGAATGGGCCCCGACAAAAAGAGTTAAACAACCCAACAGCTTTGTGTAATATATAATTTATCACCCAGAGTAACCATAAGAAAAGGACATTTTAAATGTGGTGTTTGACTGTGGTTAACCCTGAAATTAGGGACTTTCTTTTCTTGATTACTGCACTCCTCTTTTTCAAGTACAGCTACCCCCAAAGCCGAGCTCAACTCTGCTGCTTTAAACCCAGCTCCTAACGCCTGCTCCTCACACAGCCTTTAGCATGGAACAGGTCCTGCAGCTGTACCTGGGCCAGCAAAGGTGACACCTGCCATGGAGAAGAAGAGTTAAAAGCACTTTGTAAAACGCTGCCTCCTTGTTAACCCAAGGGAGAAAACCCAGGCACTCACTCCTGGTTTGGTGTCTCACACCACCCCGAGGAGCAGAATAATTTACCAGCGTATAAACAGAGGGCTTAGGGGCAGCTGCACCACATAAACAGTCACGGTGGGGCTCTGAAGTTTCCATCAGGATATGGGATATAAAGCTGGGTGAATAACTGATTTTTCGGTTCGCTGGCAATCCTGAAAAAAGTTTCAAAAGAAAAAAAATTCATTTGGGGTTGGCTGAAACAAATGCTTCGCTTTGACTTTTCAGCCCCTCTAACAAAAGTTAGCTCTGAAGATCATTCCAAATGAAAAGTTGCTTCTAAGAGGAAAATCTCAAAGCCTTTTATTCAGAAAAGGCTGAAACAAAATAGGTTTGTTTCTTTTCTAGCTAGGGAAAAAAAAAAGTGTGGCAAATCAAAACAACTCATTTTCGTTTTGCCAAAATTTGCCTTTTTTTGCTCAAGATTTTACCCAGCTCCAGCACAACCAATTTACACACACAGTAATTTAAGGAGAGACACTAGTAATCCTGATGGAATACAAGTTTGTTTTGTTTTTTTTTTTAAAAAAAAACCAAACCAAACAAACAACAACACTGCACAAATGTCCTGAAACTGAAACCCGACAGAAAGTAAGCTCAAAACCACTAAGCTTTTCTTGGCTCGGCTAGAGAATCTTATTAAGTCTCTGAATCATGGAGCCACAGATTTGGGATGTTGTGAAAATTAAATTAGTCTTACTTATTATTAGCAAGGCAAGAAAGGAACCAGGAGATTAGGATGCAGCAAGTGCTGCTGTGAGCCAACTCTCCGGCGTGTTTCTGCCTTTCTCCTGTAAACCCACAATTAGCGGCGCCCGCGCTGCTCCGTGGTGCTTTTAATCTCGGGATGCAGGTTCCTGACTCTCCACTCAGCCCAGTGCCAATCCAGGATTTCATGCCACAGTGAGATTCCTGTTTCACTTCCTGCCTTGTTTCATTTGAAGCCTCTCCTTGCCCGTGCTCTGTGGGTGCATCTTACCCTACGGCTGCAAACATAAGATCCAGGGCAACCAGGGGTTAAACCCTTGGGATAGAGGAGGAAAGGCACCCATCCACAGGGACTTCCAGAGAGTCCAAGTGGGACAGCCTCACCCCTCTCCTGTTTTGCCTTTTTTGTTGGGAGTTTAATATTGGAGTTTGCTGGCTGCTGGATGGCTCTGATGCCTCGGGGGACAGAGGCTGGCCAGCTGGGACAGGAACACTGCCCTACACTATGGGACCAGAGACAGAGATGGGATTTATCCGGATTTATCCATGCTTTCATTCAGAATACAATTGCTTCACGTGCCAGGGAAGAAGTGGGAGCGAGGCACCTTGTTGTTCTAACTGCTGTACTTTTAGATTGAGCCAGGCTGCAGCACGGCTCGCCTTCGTAATTCACGGCTTGCAGACATCCCACCACACTCCTCAGCGGAAAGAAAGCAGAGAGCAGATATTCCAAATGTCTCGCCCAAGCCTGGGTTTTAAACAGTAGAAAACGAAATAAAACTGGTTTTCATATGTCATAAAGAGACAAAGACAGGCAGTGACAGTTTGCTGGAAATTGCTTTAACAGATCACAACTGAAAGTTGCTTTAAACCCAGAGAAATCCTTGGAAGGCAAAAAAAACCCATCCAAAGAAGAATTTGGACCATCTCAAATCACCGCTGCACTATGAAACCGTAGCCTTCCCAAGGGCAAACTCCAAAGCAATATTTAATGAGCCAATACTTCCATTTATCATCAGCTCATTTGAATACCAGAGTCCCTACACAATAAATCAAACCTGCCTGCAGTGTTATTATTATTGTTTTGTTTAAACAGCTCCTTTAATCCCCAAACAGCTGGCTACCAGCACAGCAGGGCTAGGGGTGAGCAGCTGGGCAGCACAGCACCTCTGGTCCCTCAGGCCACTGGCCTTCCTGCAGGTGAGGTGTGAAGGGCTGTCCTGCTTTTCCAGCCTCAGCTCTCCCAGGAAACAGCACTCGCATCAGGGAGGAACCAGACGTCTCCAACCCTGCTCGGAGCGAAAAGGAGCTGAAACCCTCCAAGGTGGACGTGGCTTTCAGCCCTGCAGACTCCGAGTGGGAGCCCAGGGAGTCCCAGCACCGACTGCAAAGCTCCAGTCTCCACTTCTGTCCTTCAGCCAAAGACAGCAGCTTCTCATCCCTTACCCCTCCAGGCTGCAGCACCCCACAAAACATGCAGGCCTTGCAGAGGGGCTTCCCAGCCTGACTGAAAGAATGAGCAAGGTTGGTTCTGTGCAGAAGAGCATGGAGAGCTGGAGTTCCCTCATCCAGGACCTCTGCAGGCCTTGGCCACACCCCTGGAAGAGACAAGCCGCAGGGAGCTCGCGACACACACATTCCTGTCCGTTGCACTTACTCCTGGTTTCACATCTCCTGTGGTGCACCAGATAAACAGAGACATCCCTTTGCCCCAAATCTCCCCTCACAGCCTCTTGGGAGCAGAGCTTTTCCCTTGTCAGAGGTCTCCAGCCCAAGGTGAGCACACGCAGCCTGCCAGGATGGATCAGAGCCCAGAGACTCCCTTATTCCTTGGAAAACTGCAGGCCCTCAGAGTACCAGGGGCCCAATACCACTGGGTGAAACCTACAGGAGATGGAATGTGGTGCCACTGGTTCTCCTTCCAGCAGAGGACAAAGAGCTGGGGCTCTGTAAGCACCCTGACCACCACTGCAGCACTGAAGGTGAGCAGCTCCCACAGGCACTGTGCTCATGAGACACATCTGTACCAGCCCAAACAGCACCCAGTACCTCTCAGAATAATTCCAGCTGCAGGAAATGTCTCCCTGCATCAATCACTGTGTGTGTTTGTGTGTATAGTCATATATAACTGTGTAGGATAATTATTCAAAATCAGCTCCTCACAGCAAACTCTAGACAAGGAAAATGGTCTGGGCAACCTAAGTTACACAAAAAGCAAGTGCAAATTCCTATTATTTGACACTTAAGTGTTTTGCTAGAGAGTGCAGCCTTGAGTTCATCAGCCCCTTCTGTGACCAGCTCCAAATATGCAGCAAACAATCACACTGCTACTGTAGCATCTCTCCTGACCCTGGCATCTCTCTCTGCAGGGCAAAGACACCCGGAACTGTGGCTGCAGCTCCAACAGCAACTGCAGGAGAGCCTTAAAACTAACTTTTGTGAGTTATTTAGTTTCCCACGTGTGAGTTTGTTGTGCAGGAGAAGAGCAAGGCCTACCTCTGTCTCGCTTTCCTCTTTTCCAGAGGCAGCTCTGTTTCTGGGGAGCCTACAGCAGCAGCGGGGTCTGCAGTGCTCCATCACGCAGGAGGGAAAAGCAAGCCCTGTCGAAAGTGGAGCACCATCTCCCTTGTGGTCCTGCCAGCGTTCCCTCGCCCGCCTCCACCTGTTTGGGTTGCTGAGAGGAAACCAGAGCCTATTATCAGGCCGGCTGCTTTGTCAGGTGCTCCTTTGATGTAAATTCAGCCACGATCAGATGTGCTGATGGCAGCAAACAGCCAGAGAGAAGCGAACGTGCCCTGCACGGTGACCTGCAGAGATTAGAGCGAGCGGGGCTGTAGACAAATCATGGAGATTAAACGCGAACGAGCCGAGAAGTCTTGGGAGAAGCACCCAGGGAGGCAAAAATAAGCAATGCAGGCAGAAAATAGGAAAACAAGGCAGACCAAGGATTGACTAGACCCTACTAATGCATAAATCAAAGTCTTTCCCCGCCTCTTGATGCTTCAGCTTTACCCCAACGCTCCTGCTCCACTTGCTGCGGGGCAGCCGGCTGAGAGAAACCCTTAGTGCACCTTTGCTGTGTTCTGCCTGTCACAGTTGTCGCTGCAGAACCAACTCAGCCCTTACAGGGGAAAAAAAAAAAACCAGCTTCCCCCACCCACCCCTTTCTTTTATCCTTTTTTCTTTTTCAAAAATTTGTGGAGAGCTGGTGACATGATTTCCTTGCAATCAGAGCTGTTCTGCTAATCCCAGTGTCTGCAGAGGCCCTTTCCACTCACATCCTGTAAATTCAAGGAAAGCCTACCTGGACCTAATGGCACTCCAGGTTATCTGACTTCCAGCAGCTGCCTTTTGCAAGGCTAGAGGACCAGGAGGCCTGCAAGGCCAGGAAATCCCATGCCCACATCTAAGTCGAAGCCATCCCATGGGCGTGCAGCTTCCCTTCCGGCAAATCTGTCCCTGCCTGCAGCTCAGCTGCATTTTGCAAGGTTTCTTGAAAATTTGGAGAGTAGGCCCTGCTTTTGAAGGTGGAAACATTTAATTTGGGGTAGTATAGCACACCATTGCATTACTTCATGTTTTCATTTTTTATCTGTTGCTAGTGGTGATGTTCTACCCCTGCAAGCTCTCAGATTTGAGGACCACTACTGATTTAGGGGCCACTCAGCAGTGTGCCAGGTGACAGGTGGTATTAAGACACCCAAATTCATGGGGAAAACCACAGAGCACCAGAGGAAAGTACTTTTTTCACTGATCAACCTTTCTGCAGCTAAAGGAGGCCTGATGCCTTATTAGCAGGCACATCGAATCCCAGTTGCAGACAGCATTTTCTGTACCCATCGAAAAGGGAAGTTCTCTAGCAACAGCACCAGAAGAACTGCCAAATTCCTCCTGCAAACACAGTAAAATCCCCCTTGCCACTGCACACCACTGCTGTTCTCACCACCACTTGCAAACCAGGGCAGCCACGCTGTGTTCACACTTGCAAACACAAGGGTGAATTGTTGACCCTGCTGACCAGAAGTGGCAGAGGAAGGGCAAGATGTCAGCGAGGCAGATTTCTGCACACCAGGCCTATTATTTGCTAATGAGATTTCAGCTGTGATCCTCCCGACTCAAAACACACTCCAGAGATCAGAACACTCAGAAATTTGTTGACAGCAAGTCCTGGACTCTCTCCCCTCATGCTGCAGTGCCAGGCTGGCCTGGGCAGCACTGCACCTCACCAGGTATCTCCCTGCACCCACTCCCAGTCTCGGGGGAAAGTGGCTTTCAGGAAGAGATGAAAATTCAAATGCACAAACTGCAGCATTTCAGCAGTGTCCTGAGCCAGGTTAACCTCCACAGTGCCACCATGGTGCTCCAGTGCACTGCATGAACCAAACACAGGGAACAGGAGCCTGTGCCAGCTGCAGTGGTCCTACAAGCTGGAAAGGACCAACCTTCCCACCTCTTCTGTCCTGGACTGGGGAGAATTGGCTCAGGCCACCTCTTGAATGAAAGAACAGCTTTCCTAAGGACTGAGCCCACACTGCCAGCCTGCTAAGGAGCTGCATTGATTGGAAACCTAAAGGACAGCTGTTTGTTCCTCCCTTTCCACCCTGCTTCCTCCTCCCCAGCCAAAGGAGAGGGAAAGTTGCCAGAGGAGACTTCATCTAGGTGGCAAAGGATAGAGAGAAAGGGAGAGGACACCCCTTCAAAATGGAAAAGGGGGAAAAATTGTACCCTTAAGTGCACAAAGCAGCCATACAACTGCTCCTTTTGCCATTATCAGAGGGAGGCAGCTCAGTCCAAGGGAGAGTGGAGTAACCTGCAAGAGCCTGAACAGCTGCAAAACACCCGTCGCCAGCTGCACGCTGATTCTTAACTCGCTGCAGCATTAACGAAGTGACAAAAGGCTTTAGAGCTCCTAATGAAAACACAGTCCCTGCACCAGTGAAATAACACAGCCTTGGAAAAATAACCCCTTTTTGGTAGTAGAATTCATGTGCAAACAGGTTTCAGGTCCAAGTTGTTGAGATTGGGACAAAACGTTTGATGACATTTGGGGCTGGAGACAGAGAGGAAAGGGAGAATTTGAAGGTGTTAGGGGGACGCTTCATGACTGCTTTTGATTTGTTTCCAAAATACCTAGGTTTTCTATTTGTGCTAAGGCTCCCTGCAGTTTGAAAGCCAAAATGGGATCCAAAAAGGCCTTATGGACCCTGAACCAGCCTTTGCATTTTCAAAAATGCCCATTAGGTACTTTCCACTCTGCTCTTAATTCCTGGGGAAGCTGCTCCCACATCGTTCTCCAAGACTGTTGTGAGCAACAGTCTTTAGGCTTTTAGGGAGATTCAGCAAATCTTGTTGCCTTGTCTTCTGTAAACTCCTCGGACTGGTGAGCATAAAGGAGAAAGAAAAACCCAAACCAGCAGTCCAGCTACTCATGGAGCGTGGGCACACAGCTGCCAGCATTCACTTGTTCTTTCCGGGCAGTCTTCTCACACACTTCTTTTCTTCAGCTGAAGAAGACCTGAAAAACCAGCTCCAACCACAGCAAAAGTTACAATTCAGACAATATCACAGCTCTGCAGACCTGAGTGACAGCCCAAGGGGACACGAGAATACAGACATTAGACAGAGACAGTTCTGCCATGACCACACACATGTCTTCTGCATGTCCCACTGTACCTCAATCTGCTCCTCTGACCATTGGCTTTGGAAAGGCACGTTGGGATAAAGTTGTGTGGCAGGAGCAGCAGGACTGCCCTCCTTTCCTGTGTCACTGTGTAGTGTCTCAAGCAATAGGGGAGACCCTTACTAGCTGTTCTTTGCCCTATTTATACCAATAAGCTGCAGCTGACAATTAGAAATGTGGAACTAGCATGGGAGAAGCCAATTTGTCTGCTCCTTTTACTAGTGGAGCTGGAGTCTGTAACAGACAAACTCCCCAAAGTGGCACAAGGTGCTGCATCCATGCCACTCAAAGTGCTTGGGGTGGGATGGGCCTTTTCCCCCAGGATATAAGCCCAAAGGGTTGACCCCTGTGCAGAGCCAGGCCAGCTGTGACGCTGTGGCTCACGAGGATGGAGCTGAACGCCACAGAGGTCTTTGGGGTTTGGACTACGGTGAGGTTTGGGGTGCTCACTGCGTTGTGGCATGAGACCACAGCTCCCCGAGGTACCCTGGACAACTCCTTTCCCTATGGGGTATCCTGCTGAGCAGCTGGAGGCCAGGCAACACTATAAGGTCTGATCCAAAGAACTTGCTTTTCTCGCCTTGTGCAATGCCTCCTGGAGACCAGCTCAGGCAAGACAATGCTTCCTGCTGTTTGTAAGATGAAGACAGTCCCGAAAACTACACCTGGCCTCAGCAAACTGCCCTCACTGCAGCTCTGTGCTGAGAGAAATGAACACCGAGTGTTTTATCACCTAAAGAGTCAAAACCAACTGAGGCACATTTCATTGGCAAAGCAAAAACAAAAGCACAGAGGAGGCTGCTGGGCTGAACCTGCCCCTCTGCTTCCCGTCCCTCCCCGATAAACTTCATTCCTTTAAATACGGAAGGCGAGGCTCACACCGTGGCAGCAATCTCAGCAGAAAACCTGCTTGTATCCCGAGCGGGTTTGCTTGCTGGACCTGCTGTGAACCCTGCAAACACTGCCTGTGCAGGAGCACCAACAAACCCTGGCCAGCAAGGATCAGTCACAACAGCTCCACTGACAGCAGGTGTAGCAAATGCCACCTGGGCACACGACTAGGGAGGGCACAGGTGATGGCCCAGCAGAATCCCACAGGGAACACAGCCCGGTCTGATGCCTCAGATCAGTTTATTGCACACATGGGTACATATTCTAAACACACAGAACTATGCCACAAAGATCAGTAAGCATATGGAAAACCATGCCAGAAGAATCATTAAGGCTGTTTAGGCAAACATGAAAAAATATGTACAATACCTTAATTTGACTCTCCTTTGAATTATTTTGTTTTCCACAGGACCCCAGTGTCTTTTAGTTCAATGAGAAGTATTTTTTTGCCACTTCGTATTCTAGAAGTAGTCCCAAGCACTACTTGAGGCACACAATCCAATTACTGTATGGTGTACAGCACTAGGAACCTCTGCAGGTATGTGCCAGGTCAGCAGGGTCCTGACAGAATCAGTGGATCAGAGGAAGACTCAGAGACCCTAAACTAGGAAAATACTTTTCTTTGGTGACCATGTAGTGAATCCAGACATGAGACAGTCAGAATTCCCCTCTGCCTTTGAGATGTGTGAGACCTGTGCCGGCTGGGTCCTTCTCAGATATTGCTGACACAGAGGAGGATGGCATTTCAAAGAGTTGATCTTTGCAACCCATCTGTAACACAGGGTTAACAACATATATTACATTTTTAAGTACAGGTTGACAAGGTGAAAACAAGAGCTCCATCAGTTTGGGATGCACCACACGTGCACCTGATCCCCAGTGCCACAGAGCCACGACTGAGTATCCAACAAGCAAAGCTCCCAACTGCTTAAGCTGCATCCCAGAGAAATTAGCATTTCTGCACATCCCAATCAGGCAACTCATGCTGGGCACCAAATGACAGAAGTGGACAAGTGACCTCCTGCAAAAAAAGCTGGCATGGCCAGCTGCTCCCAGCCAGGAGAGCATCACACTGCACTGTGCCTTCTCGGCAATTTCCACAAAAGGCCACCCATCCCCTTCAGCCGCAGGAAGCAGGGGCCCTGCAGAGTTTCACTGCACCACGCCGATTCAGAGGATAAATCGGCACAGGGCACGAGGCAAGGATCAGGTGAAGACAGGAGGATATGTAAGCAGCAACTGTCACATTGCAGACACATGACAGGACTGAAGCTGCAGTTCCAAATCCGTGGCAGAGCTTTGCTTTGGAGGATTTGATTTTATACCTATAGCCCGGAATTATAATGTACCTCCTTACCTAAAAACAATTTTTGAAAAAGGCCTTCTAACATCTGGGCTTGTATCGACACTAAGACAGGCACCAGCAGCTGCATTTCAACCCCTCAGTCTGCAATCCAGCTCTCTACCAACAATAACTGACAGCAATAGCAGGGCTGTGGTGATGCAGCTCCCACTCACTCACCCCATGGCTGTGACACATTTCCTCTGCAGAACAGGAACTCAGACCCTTGGGTCTCCAAGGCTCAAGTTCCAGATTTTGGAGAAAAGCAGCCAGTGGGCGCAGTGTGTGCACCTGTAATCCAGCCCAGGCTTTCCCTTCTCTCCAAATGCTCCTGTTCCTCATGCTTGTATCCCATTTTCTCCACCACCTGCTCTTCCTACAGCTATCCCAGCTGCCTATACTCTGAGTCCTGCTTCACCTTCTTATTTCCCCTACTCAGAGCTTCTGCTGAGTTCTTGCTTTGTGTTTTCTTCCAGCTCCTCCTCCCCTTTTTTTTTAGTCCTCTGAATTTGAATGTGTTGTTTCTTTCCATCTCCTTTCACGTTCCAGGCTCTCTGGAGGGAGCAGATCAGGCTGCTTGCTGCCTTTAGTGGCTGTGCTCTTTGGCGGAGGCCAGAAGACAAAAAGCTTCTCTGATTTTGTAGCAGACGCTCCTAGCAGGTACTATGCAATTATTAGATGACATGTGCTTTTATAAATTGTATTCAACTGTATTTTGCAGCTATCCTGTATTTTCAAGATGCTCTGAAATTGAGAAGATAAATAGGCAGAGTTGCAGAACTGGCACAAAATGTAAATGGCTGGACCAAGGGTGATTCATCTTACATGCACTGAGCTAAGTCTCTCTCACATCCTATAAAGCCCACCAGATATTCAGCTCAAGTACAGCAGTCCAGCAACAAAACTTTCCACATGACGATTTCGTTACCAGGCAAAACTCTGTACAACTCAATGTGACAAAGAGTTAACTTCAGTACACGCCCAATGCATTTGAGGACATGTGCACACATTATTCTCAAGCTTTACTTTTGGCATCTCAAAATGAATTTGCTGAGCTAATGATATTCTGAGAAGGTGTCAACTTTCCAGGTGCTGCGGGCAGTCCAGCACTGCCAGCACCTGCAGCAGGTGGTGGTGCTGTTGGTAAGGCAGAGCTGAACCCCCCAAGTCTCACAGCAGAGTCTTGCAGATAACACAGGCAGAGCCCAGCCTTTCCTAGCAGTCGTTCAGGAGCCTGCAGCTCGCTTCACAGTGGGATCTTTGGACTTTGCTTTGTGGCCATGTGCCAGCTCAGGGAATTGCATCTGAACCAGGTGTCCTCCGCTGCTTGTGCTGGACGGGCACATAAGCACTCGCTCCTCAAGGACACAAGTTCTGGGGTGAAAGAGATGCGCCCTGACACATCTGGTGCCAATGCACAGCAACCCAAATGTGCACAAAGTACCAATTGCCATCCTGCCCATAAGCCTACACCGGCAAGATTAAACTAGACAAGGCATGTTGCATCACTGGGAACAGCACGGAAGGACAACCCCGATGCAGCCGAATCTGTTAGCCAAAACTGGCTGCATATGAACAAAGCTGCCTGTACAAGGCAGAGGAGAGAGGCAAGAGGATCCTGTCTGTCCATCCCACCATCAACAACAAAAAAGGAGGCTTAAGCTACGAGACAAAAAGCAGTGCTGCATTTCAAGGCAGGCAGCATCCACCTCAAAAGGCTGAATTTGGATGTAAGCTTTACGTCTTTCAGCAGTGTGAAGGTCTGTGGGATGCAGAAAGAACATAAAAACCCCATAAACACACTCTGGGTAGTACCAGGTTTCACAAAGTTTCAGATTGGTACATCAGTCACAATAGAAATCTCCTTTTTCCCCTCCCCCATCCACGGCAGGCCACCAGAACTGCACTCGGAGACTGGAAGACAAATGGGCAGCTGCCTCTGGAGGCAATTGTGAGGAGACTAAAGATCAACTTGCAGCTGGCACTTCCACCCCCACCTCTCCTTAATACTTCAGTCCACTTGCTGCCAGACAAGGATCATGAGTCAGCTCCTAAACATATTCTCCTTGAAACAATAGCCATAGCTCTGTGCTGCAGCTATCCCACTGCTCTGGCTCCAAGGGACACGCCACAGTCACGGAAACAAAGGCACCAATTTTAACCTACAGCAGCCCAGCACCAGAACTGAATGATATAATAAGCATGCACTAAAGAATACTATGCTAAACCTAGGAGATTAGCAAAGCTAATTTTGACATGTAACAGGCATGAAGTCAGTGCTGTAATGAAAATCTGCAGAAACAGCAAACAGAAGTGAGTTTGGGGCTACACGGTAAGGCAGATGGCTTTTGCTTAAACCTTTTCTGCTACAACAGGGTGCAGTTTGACACCACATCGTTGTACGCTGCAGTACTAATTAGAGGGCAAAGGAGACAATTTAGCCTTTACAAATTAACTTTATCACAGCCATAGGAGCTGCTCTCTCAATTCTGAGCAGCCACCACTCACTGAAACTCCTGTGTTCACAAAGATGGAACCCCAGCACTCGCCTCTCAAAGACATTTCAAGAAGTAAAAAGCTTCCTTTTGCAAGGACAACCTTTCAGCTAACACAGCTAATGACATCAAACTCGGGCTTTTCTGACCCAAGTGCTGTCAGACAATAAAGAATTCAAAGAATAGATAAAAAAACACACTAGAGATTTCGCAGAACTAGATGATAAGGATGAACTGGTGGTGACTACTGAGCACTTAAAGAGCTGTGCACATAGTAAAGACATGGAAGAGTCTATGTCCACGCACCATCAAGAAATAGCAGGACCCAGAACATTCCTCACCTGCAGCCAGTCCACTGAGACCCTCTGATGAGATGTTGCTCACAGAGCTACAGCGCAAGCTAACATGAGAGGAGGATTCAGTGACAACTAAGGTTTTTTTTTTTTTTTGTAGCTAAGAAATCAGCAAACCCAGTTGTCCTTTCTCACCTCCCCATAGCTGGTGTTTCTTACAGCTGAGCATTGCCAATTGCTCTGAAGAAGTCTCTAACCCCAAATATCATGAGCCACATTGCCCTACAAGCCAGAAAGGAAACTGGAGACAGAAGTAAAAGACTGACTCCCAACACAATAAAGAGACAGGAGGACTGAAGGAAAGTCTGCAGGACCCTGCCAGGTGTGGTCTGTGGGACTGAGCAACACAAATTAGAAGGTCCTACTGCTAATGCAGCGCACCAATTTTACCACCAGCAGAGAGGTGAGTAACGCACACATTCTGTAAAAAAAGACAACAGGCTGTATACATACGTATCTTTTAAATTATTTTATTTTGTGTAAGCTAAAAGGAAATTTACACACTTAAATCTCAAAAGACCTTGGGCATGCATATTGACCTTTTTAGAGGTTCTTCGACATAGCTCTCTTTTTTCCATAGGAATTTCCCCAGACATTTACAACCCATAGTTTTTTACTGTATATACAGCCTAAAACCATAGCAATCTATGATTATGTCATTTTACACTGTGCAAAATCAAACAGGAATAGTGGTACAACAGAACATAAAAATTTTTAACAGGTAAATTTCATTGTAAGACATTCATATTGTTTTGGTCCTTCTTTTCCAAATCAAACTGATTAAAAGCAGACAACCTTCTAATGACCAAAAAAAAAAAAAAAAAAAATCAAGTGTTTAGACAGTAATCCATAACTGGAACAAGAAGTTACTGACAGCTACCTTTCAAAAGGCTATATAGTGACAGAGCCATACTACTGAAGTTCAAGAACATAAAAACTGATCAGCCAACCAATCAAACAGGGGGAGGGGATGGGGGAAAAGAAAAGGAAAAACACATCTTAAGCTTGTTAAAACACAAAAGAAATTACTGGGTTTTAAAGAAACAATAACTTAAAAACCCACAAAAGGGACAACATAACCTTTTGATTTTTTTTTCCAGCAAGAAGTATTTTAATATATGCAGGAAAGAAAAAGTTGCTCAATGCAATCTGAAAGTCTTAAGGGGGAACTTCACAGATTGTGAAGATTTAAGTTTTCATTACGTGTTTATAGGACTTTTTTTTTAACTTTTAAAAGTTTTTTAAGAAGGACACCACCAGTGTATTTCACAAAGACATAAATGTATACAGCCCAGCACAACAAAAAGAATAGATCTTCAAAAAGATTTACCCCCAATTATTTACATTTTTCTCTAATATAAATTTAGGACTCCAGTATGTAAATAAATATACATTACTATGTATACCTTTCTAGTGCTGCTTACCAACAAATCATCTGAACTTGATATTTTTTTAATTAAAGCAAGATTGCTTTTTATGACCCTCAGAGGGAAGGAAAAAAAAAAATCAATAGAAAACGTCCAATTCACATCACTTTAGTCTACCTTTTCTTGGCAGCTTGTTGAAGGTGTTAATGTGGCTGGGAACATCAACACCTTGGCATGCATGAAAGTTAAGTCAGGAAGGCTAGAAATCACCTTGGCAGCCTCTTCACTGAGATGTTCTTCCTTTTTAGGCTTCCTGTTGGGAAGAAAAGAACCAAGTGCATTAATCCAGTACCTGATATCCCTGGGATCACTGAAAGAATCACTGATTGAAGCAATGTTCTATCAGCTTGTCTCCCACTGACAGGTACTTCTGTAAGCTACTTGAAGGTAGTCTAATGTTATAATACCTACCTGCCTACCAATAATGTGTTAACAGAGAGAGTCAGCAAAATGTTCCTGTGTAGATTGTTGCAATAAGGAAAAAAAGTCCTATTCAAATGATAATTTTTAGAGATTTTTTTTCTTTTTTTTTTTAGCGGCTTCGAGAGTCAAGAGACTCACTTGAAGAGACAACCATGCCCACATTCTAGAGATAAAACAGTAGGAGCATTAGTTCTAAACTACCTACATCTCCTAAAATTAAATGGAAGATCTTAAAAGGACATTAAGAAATTCCTAACTTATTTCTCAATAATTTTGAAATAAAAAAGCACTTATGCTGTGTTTTCAACACGACTGTTCTCAGACTGCACATCATGCCACTCTACCTTGTGATCTCAAAACGTTTTTTCCCTTCAGGATTCAACAGCAGCAAAGCGTGCCTCACAAATAAGTGTATCTACTCAGTTTGAAGCGCAGGAGTATGAGTAGCCACAATACATACAGCAGTCTGGGAATCACCAGGGTTTACTTCGCCTTTTGCATTATTCACAAGAATCACTGAGCACAAGTGAATAAAGAAGTCTGAATCCCATGTCACTTGGTTCTCACTATTATGCAAAAAAACTCACACTTCCCAAGTAAAATGAAGCCTGGCTCAGACTGCTACAGACCCCGCTCCTTTGCCCAAACACCCATACTTTACACGCATCTGGCTTGTCTTTGAAGAACACTCCCTACTACTAGAAATACTCAGTTTTCCATCAAACATTATTCCAGTTTCAAACAGGCACCTGCTAAATCCTGTAGTGATGTAAGAAATTCCAACTGAATTAATCTCCCTCAAGTTTGGGGAAAAAAAGGCTGAGACAAAACGCTTGAACCAAAGAAACTGCTTTCCCTAGAACACTTCAGAAATCTCCTTTCTGTATCTGGTCTTATATGTAAACTTTCAACCCAGCCCATGAGAGGGGAATGTCCACTCCAATCATGAAGCAGCAGGTACTCATACTTTTTGGCAGCCCCCATGAGGACCGTTTCCTCAGCTGAGCAGAGACCAGTGGAAAGCAAGGGGCTACATGTTTGCTTCCACAGCAGCCTCAGAATTCCTTAGCTAGAAGAAAAAAAGAGCTGGAGTCAAACGCATCCTTGACATCTGATGATTGTGTTGACCATCATCACTGATCATTGTGCTGACACTGAACTATCACTTTTGTTTGCTACATGAAATCTCCACTCGATGAAAGTTCTCTAGATGAGGCAGTCTAAACACTAAATCTGACTTACCTTCACAGAATAGCAATATTTTTTTTCTCTGCTGCAGTGGAATTTCACGAGCTACTGACTAGGCAGATTACCAAATTCTGGAGGATAAACAAAGCTGTGTGCTGGATTTACTGAAGGAAGAAGCAGAGAGCCAATATGTGCCTCCTCTAACAACTTCTCAGTCAGCTCTGTTTGCACTCAAAGGACTATCTCCGAGCTGTTGAAATGCGGTTCTCGCCCACCACTGTGTTATCAGTATCTGGTGCCACTATTAATAATCACTTACCACAAGCCTCTTAAAGGTACAAACTCCTGGTGATCAAGGACTTAGAGCTAACAAAGGAGTGTTTGACAGAGGAAGCCAAAGGAAGAGGGCTGCCTTGGAGATGTTCCTGTAATTGTTCATCAGGCGAGATGGAGCTCACACACTCCTTGCTATTTATATTCCTCTTCCTCCTCTGCTCAACTCTGCATGCTAAGAAATGGCACTGCCAGGTCCCAGAGGCAGCGCTGTGCTTTATTCCACGGTCACACGCAGGACCTTTAGCACAGGACAGGGCCACCACTCCTGCTGTACCAGGTGCTCTCACTGCACAACAGGCACACCAGTGAGCCCAGTCAGGTGTCCATCTCATCCAGCTACCGAATGCTCCCCTTCTGGCTGGAGGCACTTTGCAATAATTTATCCAATGCAATGTAAAAAGTTTCTCTAAAGCAGGACAAGCTAACACACTAACACAGAAACAACTGCTTAACTATGACCAAGACAGAGCTATAGATACAATCACTTGGTAATGAGACTCAAACCCTTTTTTGAAATCACCTCAGTGCAGAAATGGGTGAGATGGCCAAAATTCTCCATTCCTCAATGGAGAGAGGCAGGTTCCTCTGCAATACAATAAAACTGGTCACTGCAAGTACCCTTTCTGGGTAACAATCAACACTTTTGGTAGCAAATACCACCAGGGCAACTCTAAAGAATTACTCATTAACTCTCTAATTTTAAAAGACAAAATAGCATCATCACTGCAGACAGGTTTTACCCTTAAAACTTAGCAAACTGCCTACTAACCATGATGTCCTTTACTAGAGGCAAGAGAAATAACTGTGCATTAATTTGCACTGCATTTACTGAAGATGTTCCCGTTGCCAAGAGCTTCTTTTGCTGAGCCCTGATCTGTGGAAGGGAGCCTTGCAGAGCTTCTGCTCGTGCACTCCTCATTCCTGGGTGCCATGGCTTAAAGAACAGACACCTGAGTGAGCAGACTGTCAGTGGCAGCTGTACTACTCATGTCTGCTTTGGAATCAGAACTTTTGATTACAAAACCATGAAAGGACCCATCCCTGGATCAAAACAAGGTCTCTGCCTCATTCAGATTTCAAAATAATCCTCTACAGCACACTTTGTCCCCATCCATCTCTTCTCTTACACTAGGTTACATTTCCTCCCAAGAAGGAGGACAGGAGGGATACCCCTACCCAAGCATTTGTACCAGCCCCTCTATCCGTGGGCACTACATTTCCTTTTCAAAGACATGTTAACACTAGGCCACAAGAAATGAACCAGACTGACAGGCAGGAAAGGTGTTGGAGGAAAATTCAGCAAGAAAGAGGGAATGCTTTGTCCATCCATCACTTGCACGTCACTGTTCTGTTTTGCATTCCAACCCCTTCCTGCAGCATTCAAGGCTTCAGGCACCTCTCATGTTTGCAAAGGGTTTTGCGGATAGCATCAGCAAGGCCAGGCTTTATCAGCAACAATGAGCTGACTAGAGAAATGCACTTTAAAAACACTCTGTAATTAAGAGTTAGCCTGCTCCATCCAACACCGTACCCAAGGAGTATTTCCAGCTTAAATGAAGGTTTTGGCCATTTCTTGGAAAGGTATCAGTGCTCTGCTTTCCTTCAAAAAGACAGCAGATAAACTTTTGATCTCTGCCAATTCTATGGAACTAAGCAAAGCTGGAGGCTCTCTGCGGAATGCTGTACTGGATCCCTGACTTCAATATTTACCGCTACCGTCAAGGTTTCAGGCTTAAGCTGAAGGGGAAGCTTCCCCTCCTCTCCCAATACTTTCTTGCTGAGAAACTGACCTTCCGGTTCAAGAGACGGCTTTGCAACCAAAGACGGGGCTACTTCAGACAAAGATGACTCTTCACATGGTATCCCACAGCTGAACAATGGTATTTTCACTCTAAACTTTACCCTAAAGATCCTGAGTTCAACCAAGTTACAGACATGGGATAGCCTCAGCACAACTGAAGTTGCCATCAAAGTGATCTTAATCCACTGTTTTTGTCTTCCTCAGTTCGCTATCATGGATGTCTAACAGTCCACATTTCCAGGCTGGTACATGAACCTCATCCTCACTGACCTGGCTGCACTCAGCCACTCCTATTTTAAAGTCTCCAGTTCATTACAAAAGAATTTAAAAAACTGAAAAGAAAAACAAATTTATTACAAGAAGCTAACATTGTGCCACATTATTTGGCATATTGCTGAGGCTATACCTTCTTATTTCTCAGAAGGTTTCTAGCTTGAAAAAAACCAGACTGCTTTTCTTTTGGAGAGCATGAAATCAAGAAGAAAAAGCACTTGATATTTTTTTAAAATTCAGAGTTGATAAAAACATACAAAATATATTAAACAGTGAAAACAGCTAATCCATGTGTGTGTCTGAACTTAGGCTCCAAGCCTGAGGTCCCCAGCCTGATATATTGCTACATCACAGATCTAGAACCAATTCCTGCTGGTAAGCAATGCTCTTCAGGACAGGGGAAGAGCTCTGACATCTGGATAAAGAGCTTCAAGAGCACAAGTAAGAGCTTTCAAGTGCGTTGCGGAAGCACTGAGAAAAAAGCCCAAACCCCTCATATCAAAAAAGCAACAACACAGAAAAATGAGGCTCAGCATTCATTTAAGCAAAGCAGACTTCCCTGCTCCTTTGTAAACAAAAAGCTAAGACATCTAAAAGCAAGGTATGAGCGCAGCTACAATAAAGATACATTTGGAGTTTGCAAGTCCTGCTGTGATTACTTTTAAGTTAGGCTTAGAACAGAATACAAGAGTATTTCAACTGTAACTGTTTTCTAGTGCGTGAAAGTCAAACTTCCACTACAGTATCTCCACGAAGAGTATGTGCACTCCATGCATAGAAAAAGAGGCAATCCAAAAGACCCAAAAATCAGCATCGAAGTGGGGAGTTCCCTCTACTGGTCCTCCCTTGAAATTTCATGGCTTGTTGGTATCATGCTCACTTTCAAAATTATCGCTGCAGGAAAACTAGGAAGATAGTTTTCTCAGCAAAAGAGCACGTTTTAAAAGAACTCTTGTAAATTACAAATTAGTAATTTTAAGCAAGCCAGCTATGCCCCACCATTACAGTGCCTCCTCCTAAGGGCTGTTGCATGAAAACACATCCTGTTTTAGAGTGCTGAATAAACCCTAAAGCTCACTTGGGAGTGAAGGTGTGTTACCATCTACTTGTTGCACATTGAGGCACACACTTCCAAAAACCCAATGTTTTACGCGGGAGACCCCTCTGCATTTCTTTTAATGGGCGCAGACATTAATTATGTTAAGATAGTCCAGGATCCTACTGCTAAGATACACATAAAAAAATTAAACCCAAAGAATACAAGTTTATAAATGGAGAGACTATTCTGTACCCATTTAAAAGGCCAGACTTCAAGAAAGCCATTTGATGCCTTTAGATAGATATCACCTATAAAAAAAGCACAAAACTGCTTCACCTGTGCTCCACTAGAGCACAAAGGACATCCTACACCAACCACACAACTCAATCCTTAACCTGCACCAGCAAAATTAAACTGATGTTTGGTCACTAAAGTTTTGACAGGTGTTAGAAATATTTGTGAAGGGACAAATACAGTTGTACTTATTAGTCTGTTATAATTTTACTTGTGGAACATTCTGTATTTATAAATTACACAGAGTCCAAAGAGAGTCTTCTGTCTCAGGCCCAAGTAACTGAGCTGATCCAGTTCACCCTGCTATTCTTAGGAACCAGTTCTGGTGTTCAGAAGGTTCCTTCCTCCAGTTCGGTCTTTGGTTCTAGCTTTTCATCTTAGGTCCTGGTGATCTTTTTCCTTCAGCTCATAAACTCTATCCCATCTTAATTTAGAGTTCTGCGATAATTTGAACTACAGTACAAGGAACTTCAGATTTAAAATTTAAAGCCTTTTGATCACTCAGGAACTTCTGCCCTAAAACTGCACACACGTTCACACCTCACATTTCACGCCACCCTTAGAAACAGAAGAAAAACATGCAATGAAGAGTATTTACCTTGTGGATGTGCTTGCCTTCTCCACTGTGGACATGAGCCTTGCAAACGCATCAGTCACTCTGTTGCTTGCATTGGAAGTTTCCAGTTTTGAGGTTGTCAATTCATACAACTCAGGATCCACACCTTATAGTATAAAATAATAATCAGTGATGGTTGGAGGCAAGTAGAGTCATAATTAGTCACAGACCAACTTGCTAGAGACTGTTTTCTGTAAACATCTGAATCATTTATAATTTCAAGATACATGAAAAGAACATGACAGAACATGTTTGTGTTTCTGAAGCATCATCCTCTCTCCCCGTCCTTTTTCAGGAGCTTTTTTAGTTGTAGTACAAAACACACACCTTGGATCAAGTCTGGCATACAAGGTCTCAGTCTACGAGTAAACAAAACCAATTTGATTGACTTTTTAGAGTGAAACCTCTACAAAAATGTCAACTGTGTCAAAATGGATTGTTCCAATTACTTCAACTCAACTGCCTGTATTAAAATAACACTGCATGTTAACAGGGACCAGCTCTTCACCTGGAGATTACAAACAACACTGGCATGCAACAGAGTGCATTTAGCATCTGGCTTTTCACTAGAGGTTGTGTTGAAATTTTAAGTGAGGAAAAGCAGCTTTTATGAAACATAGAAGTGGAATGGCATTTTAAAAAGTTACATACTAATATGCACAGCCCTACCAAAACTTTTAGTGTGTGCTTCCTTTTCACTTTTCAAGCATTTCTAAAGCATTGAGTATCTGAATGTTTCAGCCTTGAATTCCTAGCTTCGGGTATCTGAAGTCAGATGCTGAATTTTGACATCCCATTTGTTGCAAATGGATTTCAGATTTTAGCAGCAGAGGTCATTCTGAAAACACTGCAAACAATGGAAACCTGTATGCAAAAAATACATATGTATGAGTTACATTCTACCTGCTCAGTATCAAGCATCACATCTCAGTAGGAAGTAGCTCTAGGATTTTTACATATTACATACTATTTAAAAAAAAAATCTCTAGGAATTAGAATTATCAAAATAAATAATGAGGAAAGACTGTTACAACAAATTTTGTTGCATTTTAGATTGCTGATACTTCCCTAGTTACAGTTTCAGATATTTTATGCTCCACAGATTCCATGAAGTGTGCATATCCGCCATTCACAAGGTGTTTTTCAGAGACAGCACAGAATTTTTGTACATAAGCACTGTGTTTATTTACAGACACCTGTGTGCTAAACAGGTTGTGCCAGTTGGTGTGGACAACACCAAAGCATTTCATCCTACTGCAGAACAAACACTGCAAGTACTGGGGACCTGACGGTCCCATGCAGCTCCCTAATACAAAACCAGCATTCATTAATGTTTGCTGATGATTGCATCCAGCTTACTGCCCAGGATTCAAGATGCTTTTAGAAGTATTCCTGGAACACCAGATAAAAATAAATGCCAGTGCCTACTGTCCTGCCTTTACCACCAGTAACTGCAGCACTGTGTGTGCTAATGGATGATGTTAATCATCCTCAAACCTGCTTTGCATGAGCTCTCCCCAAGCAGTGTCTTGACCATTTATCCTTTTGGCACAAATTAATTCTTCTTTTATTGTGAGGAAGCTAAGCTGACCAAAATGTAAAATAAAGAAAATCATCTGGTTAAGATGCAGGAGGTGGAAGATTTGTTCCATATAACATGAGCTGATTAGAAATTAATCACCTGTCCTTTTAACTTATGTATTTTTTTTAAGTCTGGATTTTCACGCTTGATTTGATCTCATTCCATGCAAAATATCAAAATATGTACTGTCCTGAGACCAGTATACCAAGACTTCTAATAATGTCAGATGTTTACAGAACTTAGAAATAGGAAAAAGCCCAAATACTCCATAAAATATCCACTTTCAATCAGGGAGAGGAAGCCTTGAAGAAATACATTTTGACTTGCAGAAGCCTGCGAAATCCCATTAAGGTACACATTGGAAAGCTAATTGAAGGAAGGAGCCCTTTGACATGCAACTCTGCAACAAACATTAAATGCAGCCTTTTAAGTTACATCATTTAGATATTCCCATTTATAGTCCTGTATTGGGATGTCACTGCTCAATTTACTGTTCTTTAGGCACCTCTTACTCAGCTACATTTATGTTAAACTATTAACATGAAAAATAAAACAATACACTGAATCTGGGGGAACATACTAGAAATGAGTAACTCCCTGTTCATAATGTGGAATGAAAATTTTTATTAAAAAGTTATTTTGGTACTGATGAAATCAGACTGAGAAGAATCCAGTGTCAATCTATAGCAAGTAAAACTAAGTCTCCAAAGAAAGAATAAACTTCTACTGATAAAAGTTTCTTCTTTAAGCAAAAAAATCTAGCAATTTGTCTTCCAATTATTTTATGTATTTTTTAAGAGTTGCATATTCTCCATTTTATTCAGATGATGAGAAAATATTTAAGGAAAGCACTGCAAAACCTTAATGAGATATTGAAGGAAAGTTAGCCAACCAAACCCCACACAAAGCTCCTAAACACACACACAAACACACGAGCTGCAAGCCATAAAACAAATGACTTTCCCAGAAACAAGTCAGTTAGAAAAAAAACTCAAAGCCAAACCAAAATGAAGAAGAAAAAAAAAAGAAAAAAAAAAGGGGGGGGAAAATTAAAAAAAAGCACTGTAGGGAATACCAGATGTAACTTGATGAAATAACAACATAAAAAATAAAATGCAATAAAAGACTAACGGAGTACTCCTCCAGTGTGCACACCTTCTGCACAAGCAGTAATACACGTACTGGGCACTGGTGACTTGTGTCAGTGGACTTGCACACACTTACAAAAGAATCTGTAAGACTCAAGCACCTTGACTTTGCTAGCTGTCACTTCCATGACAAATCTGCCCTCTTTCATCTGATAATGGCATTTCTCAAGGGTGGAATAAAAAGTCATTTAGATTGCCACGCCATAAAATTGCTTTCAGTGATTAGATTTTAAAACTAAGAAAGCATGTTTCTAAAAACAAAAAATACCATAATAATTATAATCACTTATTTGAAATGTGGGAGGACTCCAAACATCTTATGAACCAATTTTTAAAATTAAAATCACTAAGAGGAAAAATATCTTTCTTGTGAAGAAATTGATTATATGGCTTCAGGCACTGTATCAAAAGAGTACTTGCCTTATCAACTTAACCTATGCATTGGAACAAATCCCCAGAGTGTTCCCTGAAATTCCTGCAGAAATTTATTCAAAGTGTAGGTTTCTCACAAGCTCAGAAATGCAAAAAACTCAGAGCACGTAAAAACCACGTGATAAATGAATTAAATTACTTTCACTCATTATTCAATGAGAGAGTGGTGTTTTCATCTCCTTTTTAAGGGAGTAAGTTGCAAATAAAGTGCTTTTAAAGTGCTTTGGCTTCAAAATTAACATTCATGAACTTCTAATATCCCACAAACATGCAACTATCCTTCTTTTCTATTATAAAGGCTGTTAAAACACTTCTTTCACTATTAGTAGTCCATGACCTCCTGGGCTGTGATATATCAAGCTCCACAAATTTATACTCACACGTGGCTTCCAAACATCATCACAATCCTGTAATTTGGAGGCACTCAGAGAAGAGAGCAAGCCTCAGATTTTAGGAATTGCCATATCTACACCATTTTTCAAATTTCCTTAAGTGCTTAGAAGAGTTAACTTCTGGAATTTCTCATTTGAAACAAGTGTTTTAACATCTTATTTGCAAGAGCATAAAAGCCATTCATTCCTTCAGCAGGTGACAAATACAGAGCTGACAGTACCTTTTAAATACTTCGTACTCGATACAAAAACATCAGAAAACAGAACACAGATTAAAGGAAAAACGCAGTAGAGAGACATTTTAGAGAAACGCAATGTAAAACTTCTCCTTGTTTGTAGGAAAGTCAAGTGATGTGCTCATGCTTTTAGTAAGTCGTTATATTCTTACAGTTGTGGTTTTAACACTCTGCTGACCTGGGATTGTGGTGGTGCTGCTAGAGCTACTGTCATCCACGGGCCCAAAGAAATCAAGGTTCAGAAGAGTGGAACCTCCACTAGCTTGAAATTCAGTGACCGTGTTGGTAGGCAGCCATATAGAAGGTAAGCCAAGGGAGGGGTTTATGTGTAAAAAGGGGTAAGACACACACTTGAACATGCAAGTTATAATTAGTACTCAGTACGCAATTTAAAAATCGACATGAAAACAATGCTTACAGTATTAGTTTGTACCTTCTAAAATGTTAACAACTTAATTCAGTGCACATTTCCTCATGTACAATGCAGCAAGGAAATCAACACTAGTAACTTTAAAATAGAAATATTTATTTCAATCTAAAAATGAAAGAGAACCAGCACAACCCAGAGAGAGAGATGTGACCAGTTAAAGGGAAACAATATATAGGTCAATTGATAGTTAAAAAATAACAGGCTTTTTCTTCCCTCACTGAAATTGAAAGCCATTCTTTCATCAGGAAAACTTAGATCCTCATATAGCAAAGAACAAAAAGAAAAAAAAACATTCAAAATTTTATTTAGCAGCTTTAAGCTATCAATTATCACTATCTTAAAGCAGTGTGACCACTGGGTAACAAATGCCACTCTTATATCCAGTTCCTCACTGGTAAATTATACTGTTCCCCTTTAGTACTAAACCAGAAATCAAATCAAGATACATTTTAAAGTTGTTTGTTAAAAAGAAAGCATGATGATTGACTGAAGTAGTAAGACACCAGACAACAGCAAAAGGGTCCATCCAGGCTTTCCTTCAGCACCATGATATTGCTATCCAAACTCTTACACCTCACACGTTCTGCAACACCACAGTGTGGTAACACCAGTGCAGTAAGAGATGCACTTTATCTGAGCCTGCCCTTGAACTTGGGTGTCATCAATTAGTTGTTGTCAGCAGGCTCCTTGTAAAGGAGTTTATTGATATGTCTCTAGTCTGTCAATCAAACAAGTTTCCAGAACTTGTTTTATTTCCTTTGCATGCACTTACATTTCTGACACTGGAGGCAGTGGCACAACTCACTTTGCTATTAAAATAGACATAGGTGAAGGGTTTTTTAGGTGATAACTATATACATGTACAGATACAAATAAGTTCGTAGCTACCTCTTTAATATATTAGCTATAATTAGCTCTTTAGTGTAAGCAAAAGTGATAATGAATGAAGTCACATTTTTGAAATATAAAATTACCTTTAAATCTGAAAACTTTCAGCTCAGGAAGTGTATATTTTGCAAACAGTTTGTGGTTAAAATATTGTGCTTTGAAGTAGCCACTATACACAAGTTTGTCATTCAGAGGATGTCTAAAGAGATAGCTGACTGGTGAAAAACACTTTTAAGAAGTAAAACTCATCAACCTAAATGCTCATTTGTTCAGAGTTCCATTATAATCTGCAGTTATACATAATGAAGTGTTAATATTGCCACTGTGTCACTAGCATATGGCAGGAATCTAAAATAATACTTAACTTCATATTTTTCAAACTATGTAATACTTCACATAGGGGCACTGTTAATCAGAAAGAAAGCCTGAATTTCCAAAGTTAGGAGTAAGAAATAAGTACTATATATATTTTTATATATATGTGTGTGTGTATATATTTTAAAAAAATAATCAGCAGATAGATGTTTGTCTGAACTTTGTAGCTTTCTTATCTCTAGCTCTGGTGCTAGAGGCTCTACGGAGAGACGTACCATCTAAAGGGTTAGTAAGGCCACTGCTACTCCAGTCAAACTGGACAGGTGGTAGAGATTCCTAGAGTTGAAAAGTCAGAAATCAGATTTTATAGTCAGTTCAGGTTACAACAATGCAAAGCAGTTCAAACAACAGATTCTTTAGCGTCTAAACACTAAAAAAGACAACTAAATGATTAATCCCCAACTTTTGGGAGGTGTGTATTTTCATAATATGCACTAGAGATTCAAAGTAGATTTGTTCTACCACAGGAAGTCCATTAAATTCTGAACAGCAGAGATTAGGTAACTTCTAACAGGATTTGCAAATTAACTAAAACATATGAACTGAATAACAAACCTTAAGGCATCATTGAAAATGAAACTATTACTTTCATGGAAGATGAGGCACTTAGCATAAAAAAGTTATGCATACACAATTACAGGGCAAATTTAGAACAGTGAAAGCTGTCTGTACATCCATGCTTTGTCTTGATCATGTATATTATTTATCATCAAACAACCCATCCTTCTTTTGGTTTGTTTTGCTGTTAAGAAACACAATCCCCACACCTGAGGGACAAACTATCAACACACTCTCCACTCCATCCCCTTTAAAAATAAAAGTCCTGCGACTTATTATCCTTTCACAGTTAACTCATCCTCATCTATATACAAACCATCGGCAGCAATGCTTGCACAAGAGGAGTATGGAAACATTGACTCCTTCTGGGGGGAGCCCATCCTTGCCTTTTGATTTCCTCTTGTTAAGCCTTTTGGACACAAGCAAGCAGCAGGGACCACGCTCTACAGGGAAGGTGTGTTCAGGTGCAGTGTAACTTGCAAGCACTGTCCTCCTGTACTCTCAGGACACAAACTGATGGGACAGCAGCAGAAATGTCTGAAAGAAGCTGAACCTTTCTACTTCTGTGCATTACACTCTGCTTTCTCCCCAGTGAAGTCAACTGCTGTGAAGCACTGGGAAAGGATGTTCCCTCAACTTCTAACAAAACAATCACAGTATGGAAGAAAAGCAATGGAAGTTCTCAGCGATATTTAAAAAAATGCATCAGTACTCATTAAGCTTCCAGTGGCTGAGCCATACCTTCTCTTTGCTTTTGTAAAAAATCAGCCTTCATTTTTTAATTTTAAAACTTCCAACTACCTGACACTGAGGAAAAATGCAGATTCACTAATCAAGACTGTAGCAACCTGAGCTAGCTTTGTAGCACAATTAAGCTCACTGTAAAAGGCTTTTCCTCAGTGCTAGATGTTCACAGGAAGCAAAACAAAGGGAGATGGAGATTTCTGTGTTTACTTATAGGAAAGATTCTTCTAAGCAAGACATTTACTATCTAATGTCTTAAAAATACTTTCAGTACTGAGCACTGATTGAACAGTATTCTCTGCATGTATGTTAGGAAGCTGATTCTTCACTTTTTACATTGCTTTGGGAATATTACTGGTATTGGAATGATTTGCATGTAGATATAATGTCAGCAGTGTGGAAGCTCCACCTGATGAAGTAATGATCACTATCATCAGTAGCTTGTTTAAACTTTGTCACATGTAAAATATATTAACATTAAAAGGAGTTTGTAGGAAAAGAAAACAGTAGTCAGTATGACATTTTCTGCCCTGAGCAAAATGAACTCAAATTGAAACGAAGTGGCTTCTTACCAACCCTCTTACTGAGGAAAACACCCACTACATTTTGTGTCAAAGGCCTGAGTCAGTACTGATGAGTGTGACAGAGCTGTATGGAAAAAGTGGCACCAATGGCTTGCTAAGTGTTTGCCTTCAATGACGGCTTGACTCTCAGATTTGACAAGGAAAGGACAGAGGATGTGATGAATTCTTCCTAAAATAGGAAAAAACAAATCTGACTCCAAATCAGTAAGAGTATATGAAGTATATTAGTCTGCTCTGTGGGATGAGGCCACTCTGCTGACTTCAACTACTTTGCAAGAGAGAGGGTAAGTAAAGCAGCCCTCACCTATACGGGACGCTGGCAAGCCCCAGTCTGTACAACAGCAAACAAAGTGGAAGGAGAAGGCAGAGGAAAAAGCAAATTAAATAGATAGTCTTCTGTTTCTGATTACTTCAGCCCTAAGAAAACTACACTAGGACACCTGAACACAGGCACTGAAACCTCAGCCAATGGGAACACACCCTGCAAATGGGAATATAATGTTCAGCCTTTCTGAAATTGTGAGGTTGTTAGACTACTGCAATTATTGTTTTAATAACATGCTTTAAGGTAAAGTGCCCAATCTGGGAGAATACTGAGAAATGGAGCACACTGCTTTCACTCCTCGAGGCCTCCATCTTAGATTACAGGACACAGTACAGAAATGAAAAAGCATACTCAGCTGTCAGAGTACTACTCTGAATGTTAAGGAAGTAAGAAAGAGGAAATTAAAATGCCTGCTGGTTTTACTGCATCGTATTTCACTTTGATACAAGCGAGAGATGTTTTCACACAGTAATTTTAGAATGTATTATGTAAGAGCTCTTATAATCCAGAACAGTAAAATGTAAATGTTTGTGTCTGTGCCAATAATTACCCAAGGAAAATTAAACAAAACCAAAAAAAAGGGAACCATTTTGCTGTCTTAAAGCTGGGAGAAAAGAATAAAAGGACTTGTAATACAAATATAACGTCAATATTTAGATGGATCCCACAAACGAGCACCATAAACATTCCAGCAAAAGCTTCACATGTAAGTAATTCATACAGTTCATTGTGTGTATTCATTGGCAAAATTATACCAGTTCTGAAAACTGCTCTTTTCAGACAACCCCTTTACAAAGATGTCACATCTGACAGGACAGCAAGTTCTTTAGCATCTCTTACCTGCAAATCTTTCTTACTCTGACAACAAAGCTACACACACTCTCACACTCTTGGATCTTTCTCACATGTATAACTGGAGAGCAGTTCCTGATGGAGCCTTTGGCTGGTGGCCAATAATATGCTAGTTTGCATCTGTCATTGTTAGAAGTCCTGATGGTCTCTTATGTAATTAAAAGTGTTTTTAGAGACTGTCACCCCACAGGGTTTAATTAAGGTTCAGTCCCTAATAGCTAGCAAGTGTAAGATGTATATTTCTGTTATAACCTGATCCCTAATTCAGTGGCTAACATGCAAGCAGATGTGCTGTAATGGGCACCTGCAGAAAAAAATCACTGATAATTTTCTTCTAGAAAGGCGTGGGTCACTGCAGATTTTTATTCCAATGTAAAACTTACTAAGTAAAACTAGGCAGGTAACCCTACCAAAGAAACACAATCCCAAATGGAGAGAAGAGAATGCTTTGAAGCAATAGCAGAAGAACAGAAATACCTGGACAACTTTTTTCAAAGAATCCAAAGAGAAGCAGGTAAATAAACTTCAACACATTAACCAGAAAACAGTATCAAACCAAGAGAAAGCAGTCACCATTAAGTCCAGACAGCAACCCTTTAGACAAACACTGGAGTATATTTTGCATGCACTGCCTGAAGACTTGGCTGTGATGCAGAAGCCCACTAGAGCTGCATAAGAAAGAAGAGAAAGGCATCTGTCTCGGGTCTCACAATCAAAGGGTGCCTATTCCATCAGCCACTCCTTACACCTGATGTGCCTTGGCAGAACCTTTTACTTCAGCCCTGTGAAGTCTTTGAGACACCATGCTTAGATCAAGGCAACAGTAATCAGGGGATTATTTCATATTCTGTTTACTGCCTTACAGTTATGAGCACAGAGGAACAGAGAAATAAACCCCTCAATTGTCAAGATAAACAACAGATCAAAGAAGAATTTAGATGCTACCTTCAAATATAAAAGAGAATGACTCCACAAAAATCATCTTTATACAATAAACTAATATGACAAACCAGTCAGTAACTTGCTTGAGAACTCAGTTTTGAAACCCTTGTCCTTATAGCTTCAATGCCTCAGATGGAAGTTTATCCACTCTATTTCTACAGCCTAACTCAGTGAGAGTCTCTGCAGAGAACAAGGGCAAAACATTCAGAGTTTATGTCATAACTTGGAAGAAACACTGCAGCTCATTTGCTGCTTTTTACCTCATTCTATTAGCTCTAAAGTTCTCCATTTTAAATCTCTGCATGCTTTTGTCTGTTTGCCTACAACAAAAACACTTAGGAGGCATTTCTGTGTTTCTACAAATGTTCTTTCCAGTATTACTTTTGCCTCATCGGTTTTTCTTCCAAAGTCTTATTCCCTTAGCAGGCATTCATACGCATACATGCACAGACACTGTATACAAGTGCCATAAATGCCAGCCTTTGAACAGAGGAGAACTTTTCCTTGAGCAAAGAACACGAATCTATCAACCAGAGCCTCTCCTTCCAATAAGAATGTCAGTACTCTGAAGTTTCTGAATATAGGGATAAATCATCATTCTGAAAACGCAGGAATTTAGAAGTTTAACTAAATAATTACACATTAACCAGGTACACTTAAGAGATACTTGAATTGTTGCACCTAAATCACTTGCATTTAGAATAAGAAGTTTCAGAGTCCACTAAAATTGCCTGTGTTTCCACTGAATATTTAACCATGTTTGTAGCATAGTTCCTAACAAAATGTTCAGGCACATCATCTTATCACCACGACAACCTGGAATATTCCTAAAGAGCCATTTGCACAATGTGACGTGAAGCTGGATTTTCCCCAAAGCAAACAGAAGCCACCAATCATTGACAGAAGATGAGGCCGAGAAAGAAAGGTCTCTGAGGTGGAAAACTGATCTTTCAGTCCCTGAAACTTTCGGAATATCATCTAACTGTGGCCTCCTAGAGTTCTGAATGGTTACAATCTCTAACCCGTCTCTTCCCCAGAAGTTTATTTCAGTATTTGTTTGTTAGCTTTTCTTAAATCCAGTTTAGCTGCTCAGTTCCACTACATATGAGGAGCAGCACAGGAAGCACCAAACTTGTATTGCTGTATAAAACAATGTCAGCTCTCAGCCTACTGACAAACTGCTACTCAACCATGAAAAAGAATTCTCCTCTGCCAGAAGCATCTCATACTTAGAGCTCTGCACTGTGGCAGAGCAAGGACTGCAAGAACATCACTATAGTCACAAGCACCTACTGCTAAAGTTAGGTGTAGTCCAAGAATAATTCTTTCTGGAATGCCTTCAATCAGAAGTCATGAGGATAGCAGGTAACTGAAGATGCTGGGTGGATTAAACAAGACCTGCACTAAGGAGGGACACAGCTGAGTCTCTGAATATGTACCGAGCATCACTGTAATGACAGTGAAAATGAAATATCTCTGCATATCCCATTAGCTTGTTGACAACCACACACACTGCAACATGCATGGCATTTAAGTGCTCTTCTAACATCATTACATCAAAACAACAACAAAGAATTTGTGAAATTCAATAGCTCACTCCTAAACTCCTCTGAATTAATTTTGTATCAGACTTTAAAGACAGAGAAGCCAGCAAAGCAACTCCGTGTAAGCGATAATTCGATAAAACCTGGCACAAAGGGCCAAGAGAATCCATACAGTCAGGCACGTATGCTTGTAATGGCCACACCCAAAATCTCTCTCCAGACAGCTGGGCTGCTTTTCAGGACACTCTGAAGAAGTAAGGGTACAAGGAAATGAACGTGAACAGTATAAATGTAAATAGATAATTCAGAAAATCAAGTGCTAACCAACACACAGAACAACCTCCAACAATAAGCTCCAGAATAAGCAAAGAACCTTACCCAGAGGTCAGATGAGTCTAACATTACATATAAAATCTGTCTAACTGCCCACTGCCTTTGAGAGCAAACTGCTGTGTAACAGTAAGGATCATCAGGACTCTGAAATGCTGGCCACCAACTGCTACAGCCTTACCACAGGGACTCCCTTCCAGTCACACAAGAAAAGCAGATCCAAGAGCAGGACTTCAATCTGACACAAGCAACACCTGCCTTGTATGTACAGGTGTCTTTGAATACACCATCTAGATATTTTAAATATAAAGGAAAAGACAAGGCATCCCATTATTCCCTCATTCTTTCTTTTTCCTCTCCTCACCCTTCTCTCTCTGTTTTTTACCTGGAACTGATCAGATGCACATGTGTTCATCTCTGGTGATACAGGAGGTGTCTGTCCTATTGAAGCTATTTTTTCTGCTGCAGATATTGGTTTCAAAGGTTCCTTGGTAGGTTCTAACATACCCTGAATGAACAAATAAATAATCTAAATTAAAAAAAAAAAAATCACGTGCACACACAGACACACCCACTTACAGACATTTCAAGAACTGCAGATGCCAAGAACTAGAACACACTACTAGGTAGTACCACTCTGAACGAAGGGGTTGGGGGTAACCATGTATCTCTGGGACACTTTCACTGTGTCCAGAGCAGCAGGAGAAGATGGAGCAGGGGAAAATCATCCTGGGTCCTTAGGCCTAAGAAACATTTTAGAGCCAGTAACAGAAACCCAAGTGTTGAGCTGGAGCTTGCTTTCAACTTTCAGTAATGTAATTTAAGCTGGAGAAAACAGTTATTTGATAAGGTGATGTCTTCTCCTCCCAATTGTGTGCAGGCTATTCCAGAAATATCAAATGACCCATCACAAAAGTACACGTGCATTCATTCCATTTCAACAATTCAGTAATCCAGAAGAAACAAAACAAATTATCAGTTTTCAGAATGATACCAAGAACAATAATTACTGAGATGGAAATAAATGCATTAAGAAGCATTAAGAAAATAATTACACTCACATTTTTAATTTTAAGCAAACAGTTCAAACATAGATAGGATTATGAAAAATGTCTGAAATCTGATCTTGAAGAAAATTGAGGGTGAGAAGATCTACAGAAAGCCCACAGTTTGCATTGAGACATGCCAACCAGCCGAGAACGATGAGAAACCCCCAAATAAACACATGGGATTTGCAACTAGAGCATTTTAAACCATTTTCAGGAAGTCACTTGCCAAGATCAGCTGTCCCACAAATGTTTCTGCACCATATTAGGGGAGCTTTGAATTTAGCCAGTTAAATCAATTCTTTTGGACAGCAGAGGAACACAGAAAGCAATGTGGCAACAGAGAGCAACAATCTACTTAACTCTTACTATTGCTGCTATCCAGCTTATTGTGTGCAAAAGTATATAAAAAATTTGGGAGATAAGTAATCAGCAACAACAATCTGCTGCAAAAAACAACTGCATGTGTTGCAAACAGTCCTGCTCACAAGCAGGAAGAAAACAGCAATTGCTCTGAGTTGTTTTAGCTATCTGTATCAGAACACCACGTTTACATCCAAAGAAGTACATGAGCCAACCTTGATGCATCAGAAAACTGTAGAAGTCGCTCTATAAAATTAACGTACGAAATTAAATCAGCCTAATATGAACCAAAGAAAACTATTTTTTTACTATTCCATTTGCAGACGATCATATGAAAACGTAGGGGTTTTTGCATGTGCTTAAACATATATATGCACTGTTTTTTGAGAAAAAAAGAGCATTTATTCTGCTCAGACCAGCAAAAATCACAAACCTGATCTTCTCACTGTTTTTAGTAAATACTTCTTTCACTTAAAATCAAGTATCTGCTTGCACACATCATGAAAATTATTTATTTGGCAATTCTTTTCTAGATTTCTACTGATGCCTAAGCCATAACTATACTTACAAAAATATCTCTCTGCATGCTTGGTGTTTAATGTCATTTAATATTTCATTATATGATGTTGCTGGAACTATAACAAAAAAAGATACTAAAAAAAGCTTACCAGTCCTGCTGCATACATGGGTACTATAACAGGCTGCTTCTTGTTGCCTGTAAAGAGCTGATAAAACAACAACAACAAAGAATTTACTTAAGAGTTTCTGTGTCAGTGATGGAAATGTTTTTCAATGCTACATAACTTGCATAAGGTTAGTATCACAGAATAAATACTATGTTAATTATAACACAATGGCTAAAAACTAATGCAACTTTTAATATTAATCGGGCTTATAAAAGGTTGCCAGGTGGTCTGTCATGAACAGCCATGTTCTGTGCAGCTATGCAATTAGCAGACAGGCATTCACACAAAACACTTCCACCTGACTCTACATTTAAAGCAGCTTCATTATTTAGAAGGCCAGTTTTACTGAGAGACTCACAATATTTCTTGTGTCGATTCCCAAGGAGCACAAAAGCTTTTTGTTGCTGTGGGAGCCACCCCATTGGTATCTCAGTCCATATGCATCATGGATGTCCTGCAGCTCTGTCCACACGTCCATCAGCTCCCTGCGCAACCCATCATAAATCAAGTCATCATTCAGAAAAACAGCTTAGCAGCCTTGAATATTTATTCTGTTTTTTAATGCAAGTGACTTATTATACATGCCAATTAAACTTATGCCCAAGCACAATACCCAGGGGCACTAAAACTGCACAGTGTTCTCAGAACAATTATAGTTCAGACTTCTCACTCGAAAATGATGTCCACGGCAGACAGGGCAAAGCCTGCTTAGACTTCATCATCACATGAATAAATACAGTAATTTATAGCAAGTGTAACTAATAAGACATATTCTGGTTAATTCAGAGACATCATCGAAAAGAAGATGATAGGCTGCTGAGTTGCTAAGTGAAGTACTCCTGGCATACGTAGCCACTGAAAACAAGCATTCTGCTAGATAGCTAATTTTCACTCGACACCTTCTCCAAATGCTTGAAGCAAACACTTCATTTTGAATTACTGCTCTGTGTGGTTCAAATTAACTTTGAGTTTGTTGCACTGTGGTTTCTTACCCAGTACTTCCTAAGCTCTCCTCAGTTGTTATTTGCTTTTCACCTGCTTCCAACAAACGATTCAAGGAACTTATTTCTTCTTCAATTTCAGCAACAGGCATGGAAGGAAAACAGACTTCAAATATTCGTTCCAGACGACTTAGCAGTGTTGTCTATACCAAAGAGAAAATATTTATGTCAAATTTTGCTAACTGCTTTAAAGATAAGTCCAATATTATAGCAAGATGGAAAACAACTTATAGCTAATACAAGGTTTCACTTACCACAGAACATTAACTGTCAGAGGACCACAAGACTCTTTAAATACCAAATACAGGCTTCTAGCTACTAAGAAACAGTAAGGACCTTGCCCTCTGCAAAGTGACTTCTTACAGAAGAGTTCAAAGCCACTCTGTTAGAAATTAGTAGAAAATGTATGCAACAAGATTTATGCTATATAAGGATAATGTCTCAGCAATATAAACAGCATATATTGGAACTAATGGTTTCCAGATATTTTAATTCCAAAGCATTCACTGGGCCTTGGCAGACAGATCTAACAGGAAAAACAAAGCAAAACAAAAACCAAACAACCTCCTGCCCTCGTAAAAACAACAAAAAAATCCCCCTTTTTTTTTTGGACAAGCATAGTGTGTTTTCTTCTTTCTGAGTTCTTCCCTTATGTTTCTCTTTTCTATTTCCATACAGACAGGATTTCAGCTTCTTGTACCTCTATTAACTGGTCTCGGACATCAGACGTACCGCTGTTACAGAATTTTTTTTTTCCCTGCTTCAACCCATTAAAAAAAGGTAAGCATCAAACTTTTAATATTTATTAAAATACCAATTGCAAAGTATGCTCATAAAAATTAAATTAAAGCCTTTTCTCATTTTTTCCAGAAACACCTGAATCTCTTTTCTTGCTAAGGGAAGGAGGCACAAACCTGGCATTAAGTGCAGCATTTCTATCTTTCTAGTTTAGTGTTCCTCAACAACCACTTTCCCAGTGCTCTGCTGCAACACACACAGGGCAGCATCCAGCAGCTCCAACACCTGCTTTTCTCTTGGGGAAATGGAAAAGAAACAGAGTAGGCGGAAATCCCAGGAGTATCCCACGGTGTGTGCTGTTTTAGCTGTGCCAGCAGAGCCCTCCTGTGGAGATGCAGCATATTCCAGGAACAATGTCGAATTTACACACATAAGCCTCAAAAGAGAGGTTTTTTGTTACAACTGAAATGATCTGAAGTTCAGAAAAGCAAGGCTGTAGGAGGAAGTTACCTATTTTAGTTAGGCCAATTGATACAACTGGGACAAACCTTCAGGCAGCAAAATATCTGCTTCACAATTCCAAGAGTTATCTACATTTCTCATTTGAATCCTTAGCTGAAAATTTGCCTTGTCTCTCATCTCAACGAAGCAACTCACTGACCATGAACATCAGCAAATGCAACAGAGGTAAGCACCACGTTATCAGAATATGTGGATTCTGTATTGGAGTTGGGATGATGAGTCAGGAACTGTGAACGAGTCTGTCCAGACTCTTCTTTCTATTCAGCCACTAACTGCAAAAAACAGGAAAATGAATTGGCTTAGAGCATCAGCTCTTCACTTTTACTACCTGTGAAAGAAATGCCTGACAGGGACAGCCACCAGGTACAGTCATTTGCAAAAAATAATGTCAAAATGTGCAAAGATCTGAATTCAGAGCACACCTGACTCACCCTTTTTTTTTTCCTTCTCCATTTCCTCTCTAGTAAATTCTAACCATAATGAGCCATATTCTACAGTATGTAATTTCCCTTTTAATCATCTCTTAATGCTCAGTCATTCTGGCCATACACTAAGTTGCAATACTAGTAGGCTGTTTTCTGTTTGTTGACCAGAACTAAGTCACTAACGTACATTTTTAGGAAGTAAAACTAAACAGTATTTCAGATTCTAGCCTAATGCTTCAGCACACAAAAGCATACTCTACTTCAATTTTAAACCTTAACTTTGCCTACAATATATCACTTGCCCTTATCTTAGATCAACAGGTGATGCTCACTTCATTTCTGTTATACAGCAAGAGTACATATCCCCAGGGAAAAGCAAGAGGCAGATGAATGGCATTGGATCATGGAAACAGCAAGGCATCACATTTCTTGAAAAGGATCAACATTTGACAACATGCTAGTGACTAAAAATATGCTTGCTTAGGTAATGAAAGAATTAACAGAACATCTCTAAGGACCAAGCAGCATCTCAGTCAGTGTCACATTTCAAATTTGAATTTAAGAATTGTGCTAAAATTTCAGGAACAGTTTAACTATAGCATTCTTTACACTTCATGTCATCTTTTCTAAATTTCCAGCAATACTTAGCCCCTATTTCTATACAACAAAGAATGGTTTCCATAGCAAACCAGAGTAATTAATTCTGTATGTGCAGATGGACAAAGGGATGAGTGCACAAACACACATCTCCGGGCAGTGCCAATGCAAACAGCTGAACTTGTTCTTCTAATTGGGAATGAAATCCTGCCCTCACAGCTTCCAGGTATAAAGGGCATCACCAAGATTTTAAAGCTGGTGTAAATGTCCACCTCCTACAAACTTTAATTTATTGTTGCATAAATCAGACTGCAAGAAAATACAGTCTATGACCAGAAGTAATGTCATGTCTGTCTTTCTGAAGGAAAAAAAAGGGATCGAAAGCAAGAATTTTTATCCAGTTTTAATGTTGCTAGAAGTATTTGATACCTGAGTGTTCTCCACAGCCATTTGAGAAGAATATTCTTGAAAGCACTTACAGAAGATGTGAAAAGGCTACAGCTGCCATTAAACATTAACTGCAATTCTCCAAACACTGATAAATTCAAAGCCCCATAGTTTCTGCAAAAGCATAGAAGTTTTTGCAAGATACTTAAGATGCGTGGTAATCACCACCAGAACCAAACAAAATATCACAGATACAACAGACTTTCAAGTAAGCATAACCACAGGATTAGAATTTATCTACTTGGCAATTAAACAGGGGCCAACATCCATCCCTCAGAGCTGAAAGCCTAAAGTACTTGGTCTAGTTCAGCCCTCCTTATCCTGCTGCCAGGAAAAGAGGCCAGAGAGGAAGCAACAAACTCTGGGAGGTTTGCATCTACCAAACACAAAACTGGAAGACCTAAGAATAAACAAAACCAGAGTAATAGTTAAATTGTTGAGCATGTTTAGATATTCAAGCTTATGTGAAATGTAATAGAAAAAACATATTAAAGGAGATGGAAATGAGCCTGTGAAAGATCCAAAATGTTAAACATATAATTTAGGAAAGGAATAAAGTCCATATGGACACAATTGGCTTCTAGTTAGAACACAGAAGCTGAATGAAAGCTCTCAAAAACTGACAGAACAAAGCTCAGGGGCCAAGAAAAGAAAATTATTAACCGCTGAGATTTTATTTAACTTAAATCATGAATTCACTGTTCTGCAGAGTGCCTAGCACAGCTTTTTATGACTATTTTAATAAAATAAAGTAGAGGTTAAATGAGAAACTCTCTTTGTTGGGGTTTTTAACAACCAAACTGCATTTTCCAGCAACAGATTTGCCTGTGAAGAGCTAAATGACCACATCCTCTTCTACCTTCACCACGTGCGTGAATGCGATGGGAGTATTTGGGGTTTTTGGTTGGTTGGCTTTATTGGTGTCCTTGGGGTGTTTTTTGGAGGGGTGGGTTTGGGGATTTTTTAAGAGCTAAACTACACAATCGTACAGATAACATAAGAGAGCTGAAGAACCAGTTTCAGTGGATGCAATTCACCTTAGGGAACACGCCAATCAACTTCCGTGGGTCTCAAAATTTTCTGGACTTAAGCATTAAACAAAGCTAAACAGTTAACTAAAAGCACACAAGCAAACAAACAAATCACTACGTTCTTAGTTAAATGGGGACAGTTTTTTCTTTGAAACAGTTGCTGGACTGTTCAAACTATGAATCCATTTCCTTTTCACATAGCAACAGTCTGGTTTTTTGTCTGAAGCACAGGCAACACCTCCTCAGAACCAACGGGAGAACAGCTCCAAGGCAGAAAAACTCCCGAGTAAAGCAGACAAGCAAAACTTACGAGGACCACTAGTTTAACTTCTTGTATTTCAAAGGTGATGGCTTGTCTCCATCCCCACTTGAAAAGCGGGTAAATACAAGCTAGTGCCATAAATTTCTTAGACGTAGAAAATTTAATTGAAAGATGTGTTTTTATTAACACGGGAAATTTATAATGAAAACACTTGTCCTAAACTGAGATATGCAAGCCACAAAGAGGATGCCAGAAGAGCTAACAAACATTAATCAACATAAAATGAGGAATCCAACTTTTTTTAACAATAATTTAAAGAATTAAGGAAGGCAATGTTAGTCCTAAATATCCCAAACCGATTTTTAAAGAGTAACTATATAAGTTTTGAGCTCAGCTGCAAAGCAAATCTGAAAATGTTGCGGCTTAAGGAAAAAAAAAGGTTAAGACTTGTCTGCTCTTTTTACTGCTTGGTCTGAGAGAGTTATAAACTGAAGGGAAGTTCAGGCTAGAAATGTGAAGCTGTCTTTCCTTTTTGCTAGAAGCTTCACCATTTATTCTCCCTTAGCTGAAGAATGCATGAAGCCTTGCATCTTCCATGCAGTTTAACAGTTATTTATTGTGACTACCTAAAACTCACTGACCATTTCAGTTTGTCACGTTCTTATTATCTACTGGTGTTGTACTAACTTTTCAGTCAGGCTCTGAGAGGAAGTATAGCAGATGACACTTATGTGTACAAAATGGCAATAATTTTGTCCTGTGATATATAAATAGAAATGCTAGAACAACCCCCTCTCAAACTATTTTCTTTTGTAAGATTCCCCTTAGCCAGTCTGTTCTGAAAAACAGCAATTATGGACTACTTTCAATAGTCTGATTTTCACTGTTATTCAGCTGCAAATACTTAAGAACTGTGCTATGGACTTACAACCCCCAAACCTTTCCAAAAAGATATATTTACACTGCAAATCATTACCCAACTGCCTGAACATACTTTAGCCGATACTATTTTAATTTACCTTAGTGAACTGGGAAGCTGAAGTCTTTATGGTCATAATTACTTTTTTCCAAAAGGATGATCATCGCCCAAGACAAAGTACACTCCAAATGACAGTGATCCAGGTTTTTCTTTGTCTTGGTGAATATTCGAGGCTTAGTAACTGTGCATCGCCCACACTGATTAATCTGACGAGGCAGAGCCCGTGAGTACAGGCTCTCTAATAAGTGAAGAACCTTAAAACCCACTTGGAGGACTGTTCACATTTTCCTTCATCCCTTTCCAGGATTTGTTAACTCTCAGCTAAATCAGGTAAGATTTGGCCTTCCAACCAAGCCTTTCTTTAGCTCCTCTTCCTCTGGAGATGCCCATGCTCCTTGCACACAGGCAGGCACAGCCATATTCCCCACCCACACGATTACCATGGATTATTACTGCTCTTGTGCTTCACTGCTGAATCCTATATATATATATATTCTTAATGCAGCAGAGTAACCCCCTCAGCTGACTAATGTTCAGCACTATCTCATGGCAAAAGCTGTGCTACAAGCTTTATATTCATCATAAACATAACTTGGTAGCGTGCAATGTGATAGCATAAAAGGGACTAATGCATGTGCAGGTTTGCTCAAGACTTGTTAGATCAACCAGTTCACCCACAGCCACATTCTAAATCTGTAGATGAAGACAAAGGCACGTCTCGAATGCAAACTGCAGCCATACTGAAACCAAGCTTTACATCTTTTCAGCTGAAGACAGAAAAGAAATGGGTTAAGGCATATGTAGTACTAATATGGGTTCATAGTAGTCTGTGTATGGCACACACCATGCCCTTTCTCCTCTCCCCTCCACACAGAACT
The DNA here is from genome assembly GCA_013400235.1 of Oriolus oriolus. Lineage (NCBI taxonomy): Eukaryota > Metazoa > Chordata > Aves > Passeriformes > Corvidae > Oriolus > Oriolus oriolus. The sequence continues at coordinate 785,005 of VXBT01011624.1, forward strand.
GCTGAATAGAAGAGGTCAGCACATTACAAATCCGGCACTGCAAACTGCGAGCAGAATTCAGAGAGCCTGAGACCAATGGCAAGGAAGAAAAGACCACGATCTTTTTGCCACTACATAAGGTCATTTATGTGAACTCATCTCCCCTTAGTTTCATCCTTTATATTCTACATTTTCTAATAAAAACTGGATTAAATAGTTGAATTGAAGAAAAGCCTACTTTTAAATTTAAATATTACACTAAATCCACAATCTTTAAACAGTTTGCCCAACATATATCATACAATCAAGAATGCATTCAGAAAGCACAAAATTTTACTGCCATCTCCACATCCAGAATATACAAACTAAGAAACAGAAAGGAAAATACACAGAGACCTTTTCAATGGAAACTTGAGCTACTGATAAATAACTTTGCTTTCATGCTGCATTCTGATGGATGAAAATTGCTGTATACATAATTTCCACATTTAAACAGCAATGCTGCTGGCTAAGTAACCTTTTCAATTTTCTGCTTTTGCAAAGAATTCCATTAGGATCATTCTGTTTATAAACCATTCAGGATCATTTCACTACCACATTACAGCGACTCTCCCAGCCTCACCATCACTGATCAAGTGTATTCAGTATCTTGTAAATGATCCCAGTTCACCTTTAGCCTAAGCTGAGATCTCAATTTTCCCATCTATCTCAAGTGTCTAACACATGCAGTATTTCTTCTCCCTTGTACACAGCCTGCTCCCTTTGGGTTGCTACAGCAAGTGCTTTTTAGATCTGCCAGCAATACATTGATACAAGTGATCCCCTCCTCCCTATCCTTCTTTAGGCTGGGTAATAAAAAACGTTCTCTTCCCTCTCACCAGATTTATCCTGCCTGCCAGTATTTCTGCTTTTGCATCAAACAGCTGCAGAACTAAGTTTAATACATGGCAAACAGAAGATTGGCAACTACTTTAAAATGCCATATTTTGTGTTTTGACCTCAGTGACACCCTCTTAAATGACAGCAAGGAAGCTGATCAAAATCTGAGTTTAATTTTACTAAGACTCTGCACTGAAGAGTACTGGGACTGTCTACTGGCTCATGTTGACTCATTAGTTAATCTGTGTTTCTAACAGCAATTTAGCAAACTGTGGGTCAATGGATTATAAACAGAATTACTATTTAATCTTAAAACAAGTATTTTTTAAATATAAAAAAGTTTTAATGGATCCTTCCACAGCTTAATGCACTTACAAAATAACTGTTTTAAGAGTTAACTGAAAAAATGTAGCAATTGACGTTGCAATAATAAGGAAACTATTGCAACAGAGAAAACATGTCCAGCTCAACTTCCTCTCCAGTTTATTTGTGTGAAACATTCTCTCAGCTGTACTTCCTCACCGGCAGGAGGGAGAGTATCACTTTAGATCCAAACAGTCACAACAGACTGTAGCACAAAGAGAACGAATGAAAAAACACTGAAGTCTTAAAATCTGATTTACAATCTAATTAAACTACTGTATGACTTCATGGCAGACTTTAAGTAAAGAAAACTCCTTTTGTTAAGGCAGACTTACAGAGGGAAAAATTAATTACAGAGCCTCTGAAGGTTCTGTTTTTATAAACATCTACATTCAGAAGTGTTTTCTATTGAAAACCTACCATAAAATTACAGAAAACTTTAAGAGAAAATAAATGTTTGAAACCTGCAAACTATCCCTTAGTATTAATTAATTACTAGGAAAAAAGGGATGATTTACTAGAATCATCTCTCCCCCCCATTTCTTTCTCAGATTCTGGACAGTCTTTCAAGTGGCAAGAGAAACGATTGAGATTAATTCACTAATGACCTTAGTGGTTGCAAATTTTATGGGGGAATAGGTAACAACAGATTCATGCTTTGAACTTAAGAAATGGACCAACACATTCAGGTGATAAGCAAGGTATTGCACAGACACAAAAATCTGCCTGCAGGTTCACTTGGGAGCCTTTTTTTTGGCTTGTGAAATCCCTTTGAGGTTTGGAGTGTTAGTCACTGCACGGAACAGCAAGCAGGAAGAGTAAGGACCTGAGGCTCACAGCTTTTAACGTGACAAGAAATCAGTGCTAAGTCCCAAAAGCTCCATTCCATTTGCTGATGCTGGCAGAGCTCCAGCTGGCACAACCTTCTGAAAAGCCATTTCACCTGTCACTAGTAGGAAATGGGAAGAGGCAGGGCTGTCACCAAGCAAGGTCCTGAAAGAAAGGACTTACCTCATTTCCTTTTATTGCCAGAGAAGATCCAAACCTTTCAGACACATATTACCACTAACACCCTTTACTGCTGGTGTTGCTGTATGCTTCAGAAAGACAGAGCATACTCTAAACTATTCATACGGAATTACATGAATAAAAAGAAGCTTTGAAGAAAATTCTAGATTGAAATTGTTGTTCTGAGTTTTGTAAAAGTAATATTAAATGCTTAGTAAAAAAAGTCTATGTATGAATAGCCACAGATCTCAAAATGACTATTAGAAAGACTTAGGAAGTAACTAATTGGGAATTAATAACTACTTAGCAACTAAAGCAGAAAACATAGGAGGGGTGGTAAGAAATAAACCTATTTAATTCCCCCTCCTGGAAACTTCTAATTAGAAATAGTAGCAGCTCTAACAAATCACCAGTCCTCTATTTGTGATGTTGCTATAATGCGCAGCTGCCCACAATTAACACCTAACAGAGACTTATTTTTAAAGAACTTTCAAAGGGTTAACTTCCCAGGAGTTCAAATAGCCCACATAGTACCCCACAGCTTGTATTTTATCATGCTGTCTGCTCTAAGTGAATTAAGTGCAGCTATTTACAAATCAAGTCATCATTTTTAATCAGATTTTGAAACCATGATATAGAATGGTGATGGAAAATTTTGGCAACCAATAATCCCAGCTTCCAGTCACACCACTATTTTACAAAAAGGCAACAGAGTACCTCCCCAAAAGGCAGTAAACAATGAAGCAAAAGGAAAAACTATCACAGGCTCTGAAATGTTCCTGTTGGCTTATTCCTTTGATCAATTTATGTAAAGGATCACATGTAATCACCAAAACAAATTCCTACAAGTTCCAGCACACCCCGCTTGTTTGTCTGTAGGAAGTAACAGTGCTGCAAAGATCTGCAAGATCCAAGCACAGCGTAATGTTTCATATCAGCCCGTCTCACACAGCACATTAAATCTCTCCTAAAAGGCAAACACGGACTATTCAAATATTTGTTGTACGCAGAAGCAGGAACCAGGAAGAACCGTATGCATAAGAGCAGAACAAGACTGAGGAAAAGCAAGCAAACCCTTACCTGAACTGAAGGTGATAGCTCTTGGGATTGCTTACTGATAGTCCCTTGGAAAGACGCTAAAGCAACACTGTCACTCTTGTGTAACACTGGGCCATCACTCCTGGCAGATGCATCTGTCCTATGTGACTGCCATGTCTCTTTTCTGTGATGAGATTCACCAGCCTGCTCATCTCCAAAGGCAGCCCAAGAACAGTTGTCTTTTTGTTCATCTTCAAAAGCATTCCAGTCTGTAGCCTGGTTACAACCTGCTGAACTGAAATCCGCAAAGTCATCCGAGTCCTGGAAAGCAACGCTCTCATCTTGAGGTTTTGGCACTGAATCAAAGTCTCCAAATTCAGTATCATCACCATTTTCTACCTCAGTAGTATGCTGGAAGTCTAGTCCAGAAGTTTTACTGGTAGTATCACATTCTAAAGTGTCAGCAGTCTGATTTAGTTCAGCTTGGTGCAAACTTGCTGGCTGCTGAGAAACAGTACTCATGTCCCTGAATTCACCATATTCCTCGTTAGGCTCACTAATATGTGCGGGCTGTTCAGAAGTTCTTTCTGAATCTAGAGCATTTATTGATTCTTGGGCGTTCCTGAAGGTGGGAGAAGCGCTGCTGACCGAACCAAAATCACCAAACATATCATCATGTTTGTCACTGCAAGCTAAAACTTCAGTGCTACTTCCACCGTTCTTGAGATCTTCAGAACCACCCAGTTTTTCTCCTGCAGGATCACAGCTTAGGCTTTGGATCTCATCAACCTTGATGTCTGCTGCTTTTGAAGAATCCTCAGGCCTACTAAAATCTTTGCCATTCTCTAAGGGATGTTGTCTTCTCCTCTCACTGTGCTCTCCATTTTCTGTAGTGCATACTGAACTTCCAGTTGTTTGAGACGTACTAGAAATTGCAAATTCACTATCTTTCAGTGCTGAGGGACCCTGTTCACAACTAATTTCTGAAATGCAAACCTCTTCTTCACTATGAGTTACTCTGTTTATTCTGTTGTTCTCCTGAATGCTCAGTGAGTCTCTTTCATTAAGAACACTGCATATTGTGGGCCCTGTTCCCTCTAAATGGATTGAGGTTTTGTTTGAGAAGGTAGCAAAATCTGCAAAATCTTCACCTGAGCTAGGCATTGAGTTCAAATTTTGCTCAGTACTATGGGTGCTAACAGTTTTCAGTCCCTTTGAGTCACCAATACTGTCTAGATCTTCTGTTCCCTGAGGATTTACAGGGTCTGATGCTGCAAATCCGTTTGTTAGAATCTCTAGACATGGAAGTTTCTCACCATTACAAGCATCTGTTTGCTCATCCTGGCTCTCAACTGTTACACCAGTTCTAACCACACGAGAAGAAAAACCCTCTGATTTTCCAGTGTTGTCTCTTTGTTCCCCCCTTCTGTTTACATCTTCTAAAGCAGTACCTGAAGTTCTAAACTTAGATTTTTCTTTGATAGTACTAGTAGCTGACATATCAGAAAGTTCCTTAGCATGAGTAGGAAGCTCTGCAATGCAGTCTTTATCTTTACCATTTTTAACAGATGTGAAAGTTGCAATGCTAGCTACATTGTCAGAATAATCATGGAGTGGGATGAAATGATTTGTGGGTATAAACTCTTCCTTTGGATGACTGTAGTCCGGTGTATCAAAATCAGCAAAAGCTACGCCAGCAGTGCTCACACCAGAAAATCCTCCAAACTCATCTTCATCATCATCATCGGCTCCATTGTCGAGTGGTGGAGGGGATGAGGAGTACATTCGAATAATGTCTGGTTCCATTGTTTGGTTCCGCTTCAACATTAATGTATTTCTGTAAGAGGGAAAAAACAGAGCTATATTACAACTTGGCTAGATTTGTGTTCTTATATATTTCATTTTTACAGGTTCATGCCTCATTTTCTAAGTGTGTATACAGGTCAGTACCTGTATTAGATATCAGAAAGAAACATTCCCCAAACCCATTGTCTTACAAGTCACAAAGAATCTACCGGGACAGTTCAAATATCTCGTAAACAACTATATGATCAAATTGTCAGCAGACAGTGCTGAAATGATTGTCTTGAGCTGTTGTGCAATACACTGACACAACTAAACTCAGTTTTAACTCATCAGTTCCCTACCTCCCATCACCAGCCGTTCACAAAACTGTCAGTGAACCCGGTCCATGTCTTGCCACACTCCTTTGTGTGCTCAGCTGTGTGACAGGAATGAAGCCACTCCACGGGCTAAGCAACAACAGCCACACACATAAGAGACCTTCACCAGCGTCAAAGACTTTGAAAAGTGTTTCCATAAGCTCTGAAACTGCGAAGCAGTGGAGGAAGGAACTCCTGTTGAAACCACTAGCTACGATCTGCTGCGCTACTGTTTAAGTCTCTTTCTACCAGTCCACGGGTTTCTGTTTGGTTGCCCTGCTCTCTGGATTTCCTACCCACAAGCCAACATACTGCCTCCACAGCTGCTGCCACCAGCCTGCTTCTGTCTTAGGAGCCAGTTGAGAAATGCCATCATGATTCCACCAGTAAAGCCTAGAGCTAAACAAACTTCATCAAAACTTATTCTCAAAAGGAGAGCCGAGCATGATTATTGATAAAATATTTAAACACACATCACTAAATCACAGGGGAAAAAGAAAAAAGAAGAAAGTATTCCCATGGCCTAGATAGAAACAGATTAAGGACTCTACCTTAACACTGCAAACCATTACAAGAACAAGGCAGGTATGGATGGAAAATTTTCCTTCCTGAAGAATGATCTTGACTTCTTCATTGTTGTGTGCAATTAACAGTAACTATTAGTATGTATAGATTCATAGATGTACACATCACTGAACTAGCTCATACCTTAAAACCCTTAAAAGAAGAGCTCAGACCAAGCTCTCTCCATTTCACTTGACACTTGTCATGAATGAACCGCAACAACACTAAGCCTTACCTACAGAAAAAGAGTGGAAACAATCTATACATATTAGCAAATATTCAAACTCCTAACCACCACAGTAAGTGCAGACTTTACAATACTAGTTATGAAACACAGATAAAACATGATCCTCATGTCCAGTGCCTTTAGCAAACAACTTTGCACAAGCACCTTAAGAGCAGCACACAAAGGGTAAAACAGCAACAAATTAGGCTCTGCAGTTCTCCTCAAGCACAACATACCAAGCACTTCAGCCAAACAACTCTGGATATTTGCCAGGAAACTCTGGCATCCTTGAGGTGACTAACATACCTACAATTTCTTTTTAAAAGGATAGTTTGCAGTTACAAAAGTGCATCATGCTTATCAGATGAAACCATGAAGTAATTTGTAACATAACATGCAAACTGAAGAAAATTGCAAAGGAAATTTGTTGAGAATAAAGCCTAAGTTGTCAACAAGCTCCCACATAGGCTTACTCAGCACCAGCTGCTTAACAAGGTATTTGAGAGAAGAGCTTCACTTGCTCCAAACTTCTGAACTTTCCCATTAAAAGAAAAATTTGTCTGTATGGTTCACCAAAATCCATGTGTTTTAAGTCTTTTCAGATTTATCAGCTTGTATAAGTTGGTTTTCACCTGAGTTATTTGAAATATCACATTCAGCTCTGTATTAGTAACTACACCACCTTACATCAACAGCTCTCATTTCAGCAAGAAATGCCAATAAAATATTAATTCTTAACCTACACTGGCCATACATCCATATACTATCCATCGTAACAATTCTACCCATTTTTTGTTGACCATTTACTGCATGAGTATTTTAACCTCAGCCAAAAATAAATCATAACAGAGTTGAGAACATCCTTAGAGGCAAGGATGATCTAAAATAACCCAGATACGCAGTTTCAAAAAACAAACTGAATAATGTGAGAGGAGCAAGCATCACAATCACAGGGAATTTACCCACAAGACTCCTTTTCTTTACAGTTAACACAAAAAAAAGGGAGACAAGGAACAAGAATAATAAAGATAAGCACAGGACAAAGATAACTGCGTGGGAGCTGAAGCAAACTGCCAAAGCCCAGCTGAACATGTAGGAAGATGTCTGACCATTAAAAAATTTTCCCTCCTGCAATTTCTGACATAGAGCAGAAGAAACTTCCTTCAATTTTTCATTTCAAAGCACTTTTAAAACATCACAGGGATCATTTACACAGCAGCAGTCCAGCAGCACAATGCTCCAGATAAGTTTCAATAACAGTTGCCAAAACAGGATCTGCAAGGAACATTAACTGTGCATTTAAAAATCTGATCACAGGTTTGATAGTCTAAAATGTGTTTAATCAGTTTAACCCACAAAGAACCCACTGTATAACCAATTGTATGGACTTCTTGTATAATTACTTTTTAAATGTCAGGTATTTCTAGTTATGTTACTGCTGCATTTTAAAAGCCAAATATGAAGAGCTCCAAAATGTATGAATCTGCATTATAAACGAGTGTAAGGTTTCCTCGACATAATTTAATTGTTGTTTACAGAACTCAAACATACTCGAACTCTAAGGAGAAAAGTCATACTAGTATTCTCCCTCCTCTTGACTAATTAGTGATTAATTTTTAAACTGGGCATAATCCCAATTCTCCTCACAACATAAAACACCATGGGAATTTTATAGTCTTAATGTGGCTTTCTTCAGAAAGAATTTCATTATGGTCCCCTTTCATGACTTCCAAAAATGTTCTATCTGCCAACTATAAACCAAATTAGTTATTGTCCACTGAAACCTGTGGTGAAAACCCACAGGTCTGACAGAACAACTGCTTTGTTCCTTATTTCATTTAGTTAATCCCTGCTTTGTCTGGCATCTCAAATAGAGCTGGAACTGTGGCTTCATCTTTTGTAGTCCTTTTACCCAACTCAGACACATTCTTGGTCAAGACACTCAGCTGTATTATTTTGTAAACCTGGTATTTTCAAGTGATGTTTACAATGTGATTTAACCCAAAGCAGAATTTGAACAAGTTCTATGACCAGTAATATGCATTATTTATCATCTTATTTTTGAGGGAATTGGCTACCAAATTTAAAAGTCAAGTATAAAGCTAACATACGCTGTTCACTTACACATTCTTTAAACATGTGTTTTTTAAACAAAAAGAAACCACCACTTTTTCAGTACACTATATAGTAAGGACTGTGATTTGAAGTAATTTGTAACAGTTTTTACTTGTGTAACAGAGCATAACATGCCTAACTTCTGTGATTTGTAATAAGCAACAACCCGGGTTTCTGGCATCAGACTTTACACCTTGAGGTGAAGAATCTGACACAGTTTAAGTGTCCATGTTTAGTGGACTGCTTTAGTCACGAACACAGATTTATGTTGACAAATACCAGTAACTTCTGCAGATCTCCACAGTTCAGTATTAGACTGAAGAGAGATTTCCATCAATTGCTCACGGCATGCGGCTGTACCAACGTTTTCTAGGGAAAAAAAAGAATTGTATTCTCTCTCAGATGCCACTTTCTGCATTTCTGTCTTTTACCTATTTGCTTGTTGGGTTTTTTAAAACTGGAAATATTTGTTCTTGAGTCCATGTGTTTCTTTATATTTACATTCTAATGTTCATTATCAAGGAATTTCTCAAACAAGTTTCAGTACCACAAACAGGAGACCAGTGTTTAAGTCATACTATAAATGCAATTCACCAATACACTTAGAAGTACATATTGACATTGTACTCTAAAGAAAAAAAAAGCTGATTAATTTATTAAGATTCAATGTTCGAACCATTTTTCTCAAGTCACAAGCATTTAAGAATGTAATTCAGGTTAATTTAAAACATTAAAAGAAGAGAGAAAACAGAAATCAGTAATGCTAGAACAAGTAAGAGCAGTAGTTAAGTTTTGATAGGCAAGCAACTGGAAAGAGAAAATGCATATCCTTCTTTTATGATTACTAACTAGGTTTTCAAAACATTTACAACGAAACCAGGGTATCTTATTATTTGTTTGCAGTAAAGAGGGAACAATATGTGCTTTCCTCATACACAGACCACATCCTTGTTCACTACCTTTCTATAGAGTAATAGCAACAGTCTAACAAAGACTAGGCAGCAAAGAGAACAATGTAATTACGCTGCACAAAAGCAGGTATAAATAGTTCCTTCTCTATGTATCTTCTAAGGCAAAACTTGAAACAGCGTGTTTGGCTCTTACATAAGACCTAAAAAATCAGGAGGCCACAAAGAATATCTCTAAAGAAATACTTGAGGCACGTAAATTCAAAAGAAACCCCTTGTAGAGCAGAATGCTTTAACTTGAGAGGAAGCAAAGCAGTGAATAACCTCTCAGCTGTGGATTATTCTGAAGAAAAGCTGAGTTAAGCAAGCCACCTCCTTAAAGCGTACAGCAAACACAATAATCAGAAATGGCACAATCAAGATCTCCACGACAGAAATTACAACGTTGCTGAAATACCCCACAGTAAAAGCCTTGCAATGGCAAGGAGATGGATTCAAGTCATTAGCTGCTAGCATCTGATCTTTCCAGGAACATTTAACTCTTACTGCAAGGGAATTCCTCAAGCAGATGCCAAAAATACCACAGTAGGGGCCAGATTTAGACTTTTTATTACAGCACAATGTTGGCTTCCAGCAGGAAAAGCTGTCCTCTTCCATTATCCCTTTGCCTTTTCTTCAGCTTATGAACAATGGAAAGCAGATTCCCAGTCTTTCTGCACCTGAGAACCTATTTCTAGAATGGTGGTTGTAAATGAGGAGAGCCTGTCTGTTAGAACAGCATTTCTACAACCCAAATACACTGTAGAGAGAGAGTCTCTGTCCAGGCTGAAGTCAGTATGTTCTTAAGTTGGTTTAATAAGCTTACTTTTATTTTGGAAATAGTTAGCAGCAAACAAAATACAGCAAGAAAATGTTTACTTCATAAAGCCTCCAAGAAATCAATGTTTTCGATTTTGAACTTAATGCTGTTACAGCCAGAACATCCATTACCCAAAGCAGGAGTTTCAGAGCACTTTTTCTTGGACCTATATGAGTTGAGGAAAACAATGTTCTCCAGTTCCAGTAAGGCAAACATATCTAAGTCTTATTTCTCACTATCCAACATTTGGAATTAATCAATACCACTGTACATTACTGTGGTTTCAAACACTGAATTTGCTGGACACCTTCTACTACAAAAACGTTGTATGCATAATGAATTGAAGTAACAGAACTCATGAGACTGTCACCAGGAATCTGGCACTAATATCAGGCAGCTCATTATTCCTGTTCTCCTGCGCTCCTCAGGCTGCCATTAAACACCAGGCACCCCCAGACAACCCAGCCTATGAAACATTCAAACCTCTTTGACGGTGCTGCTCTTCCTCTCATCACTGACAATACAGGAAGACCAAGTTAGGTGGCACAAACGTGAAATTTAAATGGATCTTGGATACAGGCATTTTCATTTTAAATGCTGTTAAACTATATGAAGAAGCAAACATGTATTTTCAGTAGTTGTGCTGCTTCACTTTTCCCTATTTCATTTTGGCTTAGCTGTGGAATCAGAGGAGCTTTTGGAAAATACGAATCTAAATGCTCTTTTGCTTCATTAAACTTTTTAACCAAGAATAGCATTACTTCCTAAACCTAAAAGACCAGGTTATCCTCAAAGTTACTATAAGCAAAAAAATGTTTCAACTCAGTATCTACTGATGTGCTGTAACAGTTGCAGATGAAGACGCTGCCTGTACCTAAATCTAAACAGATAGTGGGGAAAATGTTGTAAGAACAAGCACATCTTACATTCATGCGGGCAAACACAACTGGCTGGGACAGTCCGTCAGGTTAAAATCTGACTCTGTGGAATGCAGTACTTGTGTCCAACATCCAGCACAAAGCCACACAGCGTGTAAAGACAGATGTCGTAAGTAACACAACTGAGACAATTTCATTCTTACGATTTCTTAAATCCCTTTTAAAACAGTGTTCAACTCAGTGAGAAATCTATTTCCGGATGTTACCCTCAAACATGCTAGCTGGGAATGTGTTCTAAATTAGGATAAAAAGACGCTAGATTAGAAAGTATTAGAACTAGATTACCTAGGGTCAACTGTTCTCAGAGACTTCCTCACAGACCAGTGAGGATCCATCGCATATAAACCCTTCTAACTTCACGCAGGCTACAGCAAAGAAGAGTAGATTAGAACTGCCCAGGGGTGCACTCTGCTGTGACAGGTTCTCTCACAGCCTGGCACAGGAAATACAGCTGCACAAGGAAAACAACCATGGGTCTTCTTTCCGTTACTGCAAACGTACTTAATGCCTGTTTTTCAGTGAGCAGGCTTACATTATTCATCATTTATCCCACCTACAGACATTACCTCATATTAAAAACACAATACAGGAGGGACACCTAATACCGAAGAATAAAATCTACTTTCCATCACTTTTCAACAGACATATGAACTTGAGGTTTCACATTTCCTTTACCCTACTTCCAAACATACTAAAGCAAAGAGAGGACTTGCCCTTCCCTGTGGCTCTCCCAAGACAGGACTCTTTGATTTGAAAAATCCAAATTATTTGCTTTACAGAAGCAGATTTCTTAGATCACCACGCGAGTGGCACCAATACAGAAATATTCCTCACAATTGAAAACTTGAATTGCTAAAGACATTAGCACGAACAAAAGTCTACTGAAAATGAGACTGTCAGTTTTCAAACAAGGCACATTTCAAGGCTTTTTTTTGGTGTGTGTGCACAATAGCAACAGCTTACTCAGTGTGTTTTTTTTGCACAAAGGAGAAAATCTAACAGACAACATTTCTAACACCTAGGAATGAGTAGGATCTAAGACACTTCTTTGACTATCCAGAAAAATTATAAGTATTTTGAATCCCCATGAAAGGGTTAGCATGTCATTGCGCTGCAACGTTCACAAAGAAGCAGTTTAAGTTGTCAAATAGCACAATAGCACAGAAAGGAATGAACATTCTGTCGAGAAAGATAATGGTATCTGCAAGAAGATTATCTGAAAACAACTCGATCGAGCATCAGTTTCTTCACTGCTGGGTTTCCAACTGATACCACCACAGATCTGCAAGGACAGCTCGATGAATATTTCAAGAGGAAAAGGCAGAGCTGACTGAGGTCCATCTAAGCTGCTCTATTATTTCCACTGTGAAAGACAAGTCTTTTCAAAGTACTGAAAATTTTAGAATATTACTTTGTGTAATTAAGGCATTAAAAGGCTTGTGTCAGCTTAGTAAGATACTGGTGGAATTTTTAAGTAGAAATGTAGAGATCACACCGAGCCTTTATCACCAGCAATATGTAACACAAATACTATTCACTGTGTGTAACTCCAAATTTTATAGTCTATTAAACCCTTTACTAAACAAAACCACGAGAAAAAATAAAGTACATTAAAAAATTAAAAACTGAGGCTGCGATCCTTCAACTGCTTACTTATAAACAAATTCAGGAAGTAAAAACAAGAGGTCATACTTTCACACGACCTTAAAAGGTCATACAGTGTGTACTTTATGCAAATATCATGCGGAATGAAAACACCAGAGCTACATTAGCTTTTCTACGTATTTTTAAGTCTCATTCTCACATTCATGCTATTTATTCTCACTGACATGACTGTTTAAAAAAAAAAACAAAACAAGCCCCCAGTAGTCACAGGTACTCCAACTCTTCCCCAGGCTCTCACAATTAATTCCTCCACATACGGCTCCAACTTCAGGAGGAGAAACTGCTACCTGTGCATTGCATGAGCAAACCTCTGCCTGTGCTGACAATACAACAGAACATTTTTATTTTTAAAGTAGGCTAATTGGCTTTCCAAGTCTAGTTCATATGTCCAGAGAATAAAACAAGGAGGAAATACTTTTAATTTTGTTCAGTCTCCAAGGACCAATCCAGTTAAAAAGCAGCATCCATCAAACTCACTTTACCATGGACTCAACAGCTGAAAAATGAGTTCTAATGAAGCATGTTGGGCTCTAAACCATGCATAGAAACAAAACCTGTAAAACCAACGCAGTGCAGCTCCTGTCAACAACGTTTCTCTACTCAGTCCAGTCATTTATGAACAGATATTTGCTTAAGGAGCATTAAGCTGCTGAAGGTTTCCATTTCTGTGCTGAAGCTGGAAGGAAGGGGCTGTCACCATTAAGAGACCAATTTACTGACACTTTGAAGGGATCCCGAGGTTTAATGGTTGTTTTTAAGGCACTGTCTTCCCTAAAGAAAAAATTATATTTTGGTTCATCAAGTAAACACTTTTCATAGCAAACTAAAGTGTCAGGACCTAATAAGCATTTGGGCAATTTTGCCCCATTTTACAAAAAAACCCAAAAAATTCATTCTTAAATTATCGTAACTCTGTTCAGCCTGTCATCCCCAGATGCATTTAGCAACCAACACGCTTTACGCCCCTCGACAGAGAAAGCTTGTCAGGAAAAGCCAAACACACAGGACAGCTTAACTTCTTGCACCACATCCTTGAGCCCTCTCCCTCTTCCAGCTGCGGCGCCGCTGAACCCCGGGAAAACGCGGGGCCCCCCGCCCGGAGCTGCCGGGCCCCGCCGCAGGACAAAGC